>RPOG01000869.1:0-219215 GCA_008086565.1 Thalassoma bifasciatum | reverse complement strand
CCAAAATCCTTACTGTCGATATTGTCTCTGAGCTCTGGGGATCAGAACCAACTTGTCAGCATGTAATCTTTCCTCCACAGAGCATAAACAAAGAACAATGAAACACATTTTAGTGAGAAAAGCTGATTTTTCATGTTAGGGGAAAGGACTATGGTCAGGGGTTGCTTGATGCATTTCTGACTTACACCTCTGTATTATAAAATTCAATCTTAAAACAAAACTTCAAATCATTATGATGAGCAGTAATGTCAGAGTTAATGTTTTTTTCTTACAATGATCAAGAAAGTGACAAAACCTTTCTACAAGTGCAGCAGTTTTCCCCCTGAGGCTTTAGTTTTGTGCCAATAAAATGATATTTCACTTTAATTGCATGAATAAAACAGGAAAAGTTGTAAGATTTGATGTTAGTAAAGACCACAACTTCTCATTGCATGTACCATCATGTACTTTTTTATATACTGTTCACCTTTGGCATCCAATCAAATATTTGCTAACATCAGATGAATACAGAGATAATGGGTATTGGAAAGGAAATTCACTGCAGACAGAAGAGAGGCATGGCGGCGTGTTTGTACTTGGAGAAGATGTGATAGAAACGTTTCTCTGATCCTTACGCTGAAGTGGTATGACTATGTCATTTGGCTGCATTGTGTCCAGGTGTTTTTTTTCCTGAGAAGTTGGTTTCTCATTAGTTATTGGATGTCAAAAACCGTGAGTTTTGTTTTACAATAGTTGACAGCTGCCGTTCGTGAGTAGTTTTTATCGGGGATATAAGAAACTTCGGGAAAGAGAGCCAAAAGGAGACTAAACCTTCTAAAGAAGAAGAAATAAATATTTTTATTTCTCTTTTTTACTTGGCTCCACCAGAAATTCTCTACTGCGCAGACTCTGGCTGCACAATGGCGGCTAGAGAAACAGGTTTTTTTGGCTTCAAAGTCGTAGAACGTTGGCAGGCGGAGCCACGCTGTCCATTCTATATACAGTCAATGGTTTTAACTGGTCAACGTATGTTTCACCAACAAGGTGAGCACTTTGGTTTGTGTTTTGGCTCCGAAGAGGCCTTTCTAGTGCAAGTTTGGCACCAAGAAAGGCGCTTCAGTATGTGTTTGGCTTCTGAGAGGATCATTGAGCATATTTTGGCTCCCAAAAATGCACTTAAGCACATGTTTTGGCTCTCATGAGGACACATTAATGTGGCTTTTGGTGTAATGAGGTCACTTTCGTGTACATTTTTCAACAATCAGGCCATGAGGGGGACAGCCACCCTATTAAGCAAATTGTCTAGATTTGTGCTCCAAAAAGAAAAAAAAAATCATTCACATCTCTGGTTTGGACAAGGTTTGTTTGGAAATTCTTTTTGCAATGTTTTTTTTTTAACATTGGCACACGTGAGGACATTTGTGCTGAAATGTGTCAGCACTTTCACAAAGTGTCTCTCACCTTTCGATTTGTACAATAGCACAATAAATGTTCTCCAAAAGGCCAGAGGTTAGAGTACATTTATTCAACATTCGACAAAGAAATCCTGCTGTTCTTGAGGCTGTCGTGTTCCTGAATGACAGACGTGAGGTGAAGGAATGGGTTTTATTCATAAGTGTGTGACAAGAGCAGACTAGTGAAGAGAAAAATGTGAACAAGAGAGCAGTAATACAAAGTGAAACATTTACCCAAATAAATATGTGTTATGCTTCCACTGGATCATTTTTTTTCTGTGATTAGAGAACAAATAAGGACAAGAAAAAATGAGCTGTTGATTTAGTGTTAAAGAGGGCGGGGAAGACTTTCTGAACATATTGATTTCAGTCAGAGCCTTCAATGTGTAAACTGTGTAACAACTGTATTCAACCTCAAGCAATTTCTTCTTTACCAATCTGTATTGAGAAGGAAAAAAATATTCTGTATGTGGTGGGATATAAATGTTGTGTGTATTGCAATGTAAAAATTTCCTTGAATATGCAACACATGTATCAGAGCCTCACCGCCACACAGACTGACCCAGATGTGAATTTATTGACAGTGTGAAGTATTGAAGCATATTGAAAGATGTGTTTAAGAGGCTTTATGAGCCCCAAATAAAATATGGGGTTCAATACACACAGAGGAAATCTGATCAAAATTTATCCATCAGCTACAGTCTGTGATTGACAAATTCATCCCTCCTATTAATATTTTACCAGTTTAAACATAGTAAAACATTTTTTCTGTTTATCCCATGATTTACCACATGATCGATTTCTTTAACTGAAATGAATGACTCAGCTGCACACTCACAAACCTGAATGGCATGAAGGCTGACAGGTGTAATTTGAACGCTGTTGGACTGATGTGACACATGTCAGTGTTACAAATTGAGGTTCACAAAACAGTGCACTTCAACCCTGCATGAGGTCAATTCCTGTTTCTAAATTGATTGTTTAATTGCTGCATGTAATAATGTTAATTACCATTGGTACATGTAGTAGTTATAAACTGATCATCCTTAGGTTAATGTCAAGTGTAAACCTTGATTATCTGCTTAGTGGCACCTGTCAGTGAGCTGAGCATGCTTGGGAACATTTTCCCCTTTAATCTTAAGTGCAAGCAGAAAAGACAAGTGGGTGTAAGAATGTCAGTAACTTTGATGAGGACCAAACTGTGACGATAAGACCAATGGGTCAGGGCATCTCCAAATCTGCAGCTCATGAGGGGTGTTTCTGGTCTGCAGGGGTCAGTACCTACTGATGAGGCCAAGCTCACAGCTGTGCATGGGTGGTTTTCCTGAGCGACAAGTCCCAGTAGAGGAGCTACTGAAGCTTAACCACTATGTTTCACCTAAATGGCCTGAAATGAACCTGTGAGCATTTGGTCCCCAAATTCAGTCAAGCTTCCTGGAGATGAGATGGGCAACCAAATCTGGTCCATGGAGTCTTCAACTCACAGTTTTTAGGACTGAAAAAGGTCTACCACATCAACATATTTATGCCAGAGACTCACTTCTAGAGGTCTGTAGGAGTCTTTATATTACAGTTCTGAACCAGATGAATGACCAGGATCCATAGGCAAGCAGAGGCAAAGGAAGCCATTTGAGTGAATTTATTTGAGTATGATGAGGTGATGGAGAGTTAATCCAGGGTCTGTTGAGACTGTGAGTTCCAGAGGGTGTAGGAATGAGGCAGGTGAGGATCCAGAGAGAGTGAAAGCAGCAGTGTAGCAGGAACTGGGAGGTGAGGCATCAGGCTTAAGGGGGCACTGGAGGCAAAAAGAAAAACGGGCAAGGAATCACAGAGAACCACTTAAGTTTTGCAGTACTGAAAGCTCAGAAAAGTCAGCTGATGTACCACAGGAGGAGCTGGAATACTTGACTCCTCTTTCCACCCCACTTAAATGCAGGGGTAAATGAGGGATGTTGAGCAGCAGGTGTGCAGGAGCAGGAGCCACAGGTGCAGGAGTGAGCAGGTGAAAGGGAGAAAGAGAGCCAGGAAACTCCACACACATAGGGTCTCAATTTAGTCTTGGGATAAGAGATCTAGTGCGTGAAATGGCCCTATTGGAGGGGCTGTATCATTCATTTGTCTCTCCTATCTTCATTCTTTAAACAGAACAGAACAGAACGCCGTTTCATTGTTGCTGTGTAGACATCAAGCTGAAGTTCGCTGTGGAAATGCTGATGTCAGGCTCCACTTTACACATGAACATTACACATGTTGTGGCGAGGCATTACAACAAACAACAATGAACCAAATATCTAGAACAACAGCAACAGTGAAAACAATAGCAAACTATTATGTCATGCTTGTGCTGTTGAGATGTCTGCCTTTCTACCAAATGTGCATCAGCTGCACATGTTAGATGATCATTTCACCTCTACTTTGACCTCTAAACTGACTTTAGGAACCATTTAGTTCCTAGAAGAGTAGTGATATGTCACAGGGTAGAATAAAAACAAAGCAGAGGCACACATTAAAAGCAAAGACTGAGAATGCTGAACACAGCTGCCATTCATAGGCTGCAGAGATGTACCTGAAACACCCCCGGGGCGAAATACTGTGCTGCAAACACAAAAAAAGGAACTCTCTTTCTCAGAACTAACAAACGCAGATGATGCCTGTCATCTTAGTTCGACTTTAATGTGGTTATTCGGGATATCATGTTTGAGTTTACTCCCTTAAATCGCATGTCAATCACATGATTGACACTGTTGCAGATTGGAGAGAGCGATAAACATTTACTGCTTATGGCCTCCAGCAGCAACCATGTCTGCAAAACAACTGTTAAGATCTCCAGTTGTTCTTGTTCTCTGATAGAAAGCCTTGATTTCTTCAAATTATATAAATCTAAATGGTTTCATATGGCAAATTTATGAGTATACAATGAAAACAGAAACAGGCAACCTCTCTGTCATGTTTAAGAAGATGTTACCAAGAGATAACTTTTGTAGATCACTATATCAGAGATGTGTTCAATTAATTCCCGATACGTGATGATAAATCAGTGTTTTATAGATCCAATTTGTGAGAAGAAAGGGTTCATGAGTTCACTAATCTCGTAAAATCCTTATTTGCATGGAAGAACCAGTTTCTGCTCTGACAGGTATTTTAACTGGAGTAGAGTTTGAGGTAAAAAAAATGAGCCCATGTCCTCAGTGGTGAGAGAAATACCCCAATAAAACTGTCAGATGCTGTTTCTGTGTCCTGTCAGCAGTGTGTGTTTGTGTGTGTGTGTGAAGGGTATGCATCGTGTATGTGTGTGGTCAGGAGGGACAGTCACGCTTCACCAACATTGCGTCACCGTTAAATCCCCTGATCATCCTCCAAACAGCTGATGCCTGGTCAGCGTTCAGTGACATGCTGTGTGTGTGTGTGTGTGTGTGTGTGTGTATGTGTGTGTGTGTGTGTGTATGTATGTGTGTTGTAGCCAGTAAAGGAAAGCCAAAAATTCAAGTGAAAAATAGGCAGGCAAAGGAGAAACAAATGGTTGAAGCATGGTTTTAGAATTAAAAAAGGAATAACAGAGAAAATCTTTCCTGTTTGTCTGCAGAGAAAATCCAAATCACATTTTTGAAGCGTTGCCAAAAACAAAAGAATAGAGCGTGTTTCTCTCCCATGAATGATGCATGCTGCTCCTCAGCCAACAAGTGAAGAGATGCATCATTTCTCCGGTTTGGTTTCAATCAGACATGTGGCTCCAGAGATAGAGCACAGTGTCACAGTTTGGTGTTACACACAGTTGCTTTGACTTTATTTGCTTGTATTTTCCGTGCCTGACTTGAAGATACTCACATCATATAAATGTTTTTAGCAGTCACTGATGCACACCAAGATACAGCTGGGTGCTTTTCTTTGACGTGTGCTTTCATTACTGATTTAGCAGAGAGATATTGTTGCACGCAACAGTCTGTTGGCATGTTCCTGAGGCTTTACTTCTCAATCCAGCCAGTGTATCCAGGGGCTTTGTGTTGGCTTCAGTGTGTTTCATACATGCAATATGATCCTGGACATTTTCTAGCATTGTGCAGAGGAAACGTGTGAATGCAAAGGTGTGATACTTTTTCCTGTTGGCACCCAAGACCTGTTTAAGCAGAAATATTTTTATTTCTGTGTCAATACTAGTGATGCCACCCCCCCCTATAGTTCCTGTAGGCTGCGATTGTACCACTTTTAATTTCCTTAACAGATGTTATCAAGATGAATGTTGTCAGGGACCCATTTTTCCATGCTGAAGATGACACAATGAGGAACTAAAATAATTTACTGATGATTAAAAACTCTGATAAATGTATCTTTTGTTTCCGTTAATGAGGTGATTATCAGATTAAATGTTCATGGTGGTTTGTTGGACTTAAAAATAATTTCCTCTTGTGTTTCGAAGCAGTTTTAAAAAAAAGTAATGCATTTAACAGCTCCGTGAGTGAGCTGTGGGGTGCAGTCTTAGCTTGGTCACTAACCTGCAACAAGTTTTCTGTGAGATGAAGTTTTCATTGATGATTTGAACCCCTAAAATCAAAACCAGCAACTGGACTGACATTTATACAATATTTATCATTTGCAATATTTTTCCTGCAATGACTGTTAATAGCTCTACGTGTCTGTGATGTATTCTTGTTCAGCAGTCTGTTGATGCATTTTGCATTTCTTAGTAGTATTAGAGTATTTTGTCAAAAGACTGAGGGTAAATCTAAAATATCTACCATTAAACACGGAGCTGTAAAGGTTTAATAAATGCTTAAATTATTTTTGCAAGGTATATAAATCTTCAAGGCATAATAAGGCAGTAGTTTAGATGTCAAATATGATGTGAGTTGTCAGAGAGAAACAGAAGTTATGCTGCTAATGAAAAATGTGTGAATAAAGCATTTGCATTTGTTGGAAACACTCTGTCAACCCGAGGAAAAATGTGATGCACTTTAAGCCATGATGATAAAAGCACAAACCAGCATGAAGGACCAGAATCCCCCAAAAGACCCGTTCACTCAGAGAAAAATGCTGCAGGAAGAATTTATGACCTGCATTTAAGGTTTAAAAATAGAAATAAGGTCCTCTAAAATTGAAGAATGTGAGGATTAATATGGATAATGACAGTCTACATAGGTAAAAGTGTGTGAATGTGTGTGTGTGTGTGTGTGTGTGTGTGTGTGTGTGTGTGTGTGTGTGAGAGGAGGGTGTTGGTAGGCTCATATATCAGAGAGGCAGATGGTGCTGAAGCAGGAGGTATGAGACCGCCCATAACTCCTGTATGTATGTCCGTATGCACGTGCGAGTGTATGCTTGCATGTGTTTGTGTTTGTGTATGTGTGTGAACCCAGCAGGTCCCAGGAAATGGGAGCATATTCCCAGCTGATCTGCTGGTTCAGACACAGTTATGCTGCTCAAATATGAAACACACTGTCTCTGTCAACCTGTCCATCTGTCCCTCCGTCCTTCACGTCTCTGTTGTCCTGTTTATTCTGCTTCTTTTTGTGTTTTCTTGTGTCAGACATCTTTGTGGCTCAAAGGCTGTGCTGAATCAAAATGAAATAAAAATGGGGTAAAAGTACAGTGATGTATGGAGAGTTGTCACATAATAGGCCTTTTTTAAAGGGACTGTGAGGACTTCCCAAGTGATCTTGATTAAGTCTCACTTGTAGATTTATTCCTGATCATAATCCGCAACTCAAATTGAAACTATCAGTGCCAGAATAGGTCATTCCTTAATGCTATTTCTAAGTTTCCCTTTCTGATCAGACAGTACTAGATTGCTTTATGGTATACTGAAGTCTCTATGACAACATCACACCACCTGACAAAGTTTAGCAGTGAGTCTGACATTGGAGCTTGACAGAGAAAAGGGACAGAACAGCTGAAGAAAGCTAAATGGGAGTGTGATAGAGCACAGTTTAAAGGCTAAAAGATAAGCCAAGCTGTTTGTGGTAATTTACAGCAGTGAAACCACAGTGATCTGTTAAAACTGGGGAGTCTATCAATAAAATGAAGAGCCAGGTAGATGCTTCCTCTGCTTGGTAGATGAGCACCGGTAAAACAAAACCAGGATTCACTTATGTTACGTGTTATGGACACATCCCAGAACAATGGGCTGTGAGCAGCACTAAGCATCGCCGGCTACTAAACTACAGTACAAACTTACAAAATTTACTTCTCGTCAAGTTTCAAACAACAGCACAGTAACAGCTGACAGATACATTACCTCATTACATTTCTTCCAGTTAGAAGTTGTCTAAAAGTCGTTTTTAAAAAAGAAAAACAGGGTCAAGAGGAAGATCCAATCTCTATTTTATTTTCCACAATAAATACATTCAAGTCATGTCATTATGACAGTTTGTGCGAGTCCTCCGGCCAAAGGAGTCACTGCAATCCACTTCAGACAGATTCTTCTCACAGTCCCTTTAAAGATCTTAGAAACGTTCAAACTTTGACACTGATGTTGCTTTAAGCTTGTTTGTGTGGTGAGGATATAGAAAAATGCCAGCTGTTGAACTTCAGCGTAAGCAAACTGCTAGTAGGTAAAACCAAATGTTTTCAAAAGTGACATTTATATTAAATCTAGTGGAAGAAATGACAATCAAAAGTGTATGAGGAGCACCACAAGGCTTTAATTGCCAGTCTTTTTTGATGGAGGTTGTGTAGATTTAATTAAAATGTGGCCTCTAGCTTTTGAGTAATTGCAACTTCAGTTTTGTAGAGTGAAGTTCTGGATGGACTCATGAAACCAACAGTACACCACCAGAGGGTTCAAACCCTCTAAACTTTTCTGATTTTGAAGAAATGACTTAGAGGGTTTGTTTGTGGATTGCTGAAAGAGCCTGACACTTACAGATTTACAGCTGTAGAACATGTTAATTGTCTTCACACACAAGTGGGAATAAAACACTCACTAAAAGAAGTCTAGAAGTAACGCCTGAACTATTAAGACTAAGAGCTTAATGTTATCAGCTCAGTCTGCACAGTCACAGTGAAGTCAAAGCAGAGAGCAGAAGATCAAAAAACATGTACTTTGTTTTACTTTGCCGCGCTGAGTTCTTATCATGAGGGGAAACGTGGCGTGTGCTGCTATCTGCTGCCTCTGTATATGTGTTGTTCTGGAGCAACAATGCTTTTGTTCATATCACAGGCTGTCAGAGTTTGGCCGTGAAGCTTTGAAGCTGTTCTGCAGAGTTTCACTCCAGTGCTCCTCACTGTTAGCAGCTTAAATATAGACGCTCCCAATCAGATGTTAACCCCTGCAGAGCAAAACCCACCAGTGTGACACACACTGAGAACATCTCACCTGCAAGATAAGACAGTTTACTTCCCATAAAAGCTGTGTGATCCTCTTTATTGAGGCTCTACCTCCTGCAGGGACCGACTTTGTCAGAAACGAATAACAGTTTAAGCTTGTCTTTGTGCTGCAATCCTCTTTCTTATGTATCTGTGTACTTTGCAAGAGTTATGATGCAATTGATCCCATTCTTCTGCATTCATTGATAGTCAAAACCCAGTTTCTGTGCTTTTTTTTTCTCCATCCTGAAGAGTTTGAAGGCATCACTTTTTATTCGTCAACTGTCAGTCCAATGCTCATGGAGCAAAGTTTTAAGAAAAGTTGAAAAATTGTACAAATTCTCATTCAAAGAGTCCTAGGAAGAGCTTTAAAATGTAAAAGGAAGTAATGGGTGCGGAAAAAAAAATAAAGTGAAGAAGTCTGTTCATCAACCAATCAAAAATTTAGGACCTCAGCCTTTAAAAGCCAAAATCTGCACAAAAAATGTGAATTCAATGTCAGTTTATGCCAAGTACTCACACTGTCATGACCTGATAGAGAAAAAAAGCGCTCTCTTTTTGAACGTGATCAGATAGTTGAGCTGCATAAGCCAGGCCTCTCAAAACACACCATTGCTCCTGAGGTTGAACACAGTATCTGTGGAACAAAACAGTCAATCGGTTGACCAAAAAAAGTTTCATCAACGCTGAGCCAGAGGATCTGACTGGCTGTCTGTCAAAACTAGGGTCGATCCTGCATGAGTACAGCTATTTGTCTGTGCAGAGCAAAAGAGGCCCAGATAAATACCTGATCCACAAATGTTTCATGATGTGTTGAGTTTTCTGCCCTTCTTTTCTACTTTTATATTAGTGTCATATTAGTGTTTCTCCTGCATTAAGACTCTGTTTCCCATGAGCTCTATTGCCCACTGTCATCAGGTCATGACCCTTTCCAAGGCGTGTGTTTGTTAGAGGTACAAGCAGAGTTTAAGGAACACTCCTTTGTAGCCTTTATTCAAATTCAAAAAAACATCAGCTTTCAGTCTTTATTGTCTAAGTTCACCAAGCAACAGTTACAGATTTTGTCCATTTGTGTATCCACCAAAGAATACCTTGAATCTTCTCTTGTTTGTCCAGGTGGCTGGAGCAGGAGCTGGTGATAAAATTAACATCTTGTCTTGAGATGAAGCACAAGGTTAGAGCCAGTACATGATAACAACTGAAAGAGCATCTTTGTCCAAAACTGAAACAGACAACAGGAAAGAAAATGATAAACCTTCAGAGATACAAACTGCTGTTTGAGAACCCGCATGGCCTTGGGCTTGAAAGGAGGCTTCTTTGCATGTGCAGGAAACATCCCCATCCTTTTCTCCAACTGGAGAATAAGTGGTGTTAGCGCACTAACCTGTGTGACAGAGCTTGGATTATTTACTGAACCTGTCTGGGTGTGTTCAAGAGTGACTTTATTCAACCTTTCTTTGCAAAATAACCTCAATAAGCATCACGTCGTGTTTCCCTGTGCATGCACTTGCAAAGTTAAATCCCAGAAATGATGACATGTAAATGTAGGTGCTATAGACATCATAAATATTTATATGCATGATTGTATGTCTGGCTGACAGAAGTGTTATCAGACAACATCCATCCATCTAGTTTGCACATGATTACAGCTGTATATCACGCTGACATGTTTACCCACCTCATAGGGGATGAATGCTGCTTTTCTGCACAACGAAAAACAAGGTCAAACTCATACAGGCCGCACAACAAATTACACATTTAAATAAAGGACAAATGAATAGATGAGAGAAAAAAATAGAGACCATTTATATGTAAATGTCAAGAGGAAACCTTTGTGTTCATTAGGCAACACTGAGGCATGTACTTGTCGTGTATGTGTACATGTAAACATCTGTCCACAGGTGAATGAATGAATGATTGTACCCTCTGTTCCCTGTCAGTAACCTTTCCCCTACTGAAGCCAGAACAGTGACGGTTTTCTTTTTCCTTCTTTCTTTTTTTTTTGAGGACGATCTGTCCGGGCACGCCTCTCTCACTGTCTTCTCCTCACCTCGCCTTCTCTTCCTTTTTTCATGAGTCACTCTGTCTCTCAGCGTACAGTACTTTAAGTTTCAGGTGAATAAAAGCCCAGATGACAGGATGAACAAGCAGGACATTTTAGGGAAAGGGAGCTCGAACTGAATTGATGTTGCAATCCTGTGAGCCTGCCAACGTAGAGACATCCCCAGGAAAGAAGAAACAATAAATTCTCACAATTCATCAGGTATCATAACAAATGTTAAAGTTTCCAAACAAGTTCCTCAAATATAGATTTCACAAGGTTGATGTGAACAAGCTGAATCCATCCCAAGATGAGTTGTCACTGAATTTATGGTCCATCTGAGGAAACCCTGCAGACCCACATTAAAATGTTTTATAGCAGGTTCCATAAATTCTTCTACCATTATGAAGTATTTGGATCTACTTGACGTGTAAAGTGACCACCTGAGACTCTTAATCTCTGTTTTTATGCATGGGGGGGCAGCAGAGGGCCTCATGCTGATATAAGTTGTTATAGTGAGGGTTGTGTCTCTATTAATGTGATGCTGAAAATATGAAGGTACCAGTTGGCTAGCTCTGCAAATGTAATTCTTGTTAGCATTTTAGAGAGTCACTAAGAAACACTAAGAAGGCAGTGTGGGCATAGATTGCACTGACCCCATTTGAAAACCACTCCAGGTTACTTCAAAACCTTAAGCTATGATGACCTTCTTTGTCAGAGGTGACTAATGTTAAATTCAAGCTTGTGGGATGAGTTGTAACAGGTTGCCAGAAGCTGTGACATGTTTTTGAATCTCAGCCTGTGCCAGTGTACTGGCTAAACCACTATGGGTGATCATTCAAGCATTCTGCAAAAAATCCTGCTGAGTTGCAGTCTTTGCTGTTGAAAATTTAGCTAATTAAAGTGCAAAAAAAAAAAAACAGCAGTACCACAGGTATGCATTGGGAGCTGACTACAAAATCAAGGGAACATAAATGAAGCCTATAAAGCTAATGTGTCCTCTTCCATCATGCTACTTGTCCCACAAATGCATTTTTTTTTTTACAAATGTGGCTCCAATTTGAAGGGAAAGTAAACAATAATTATTGCCAGGAAGCATTGTTAGGACAAAGAAATGAGCTACCCAAGACTGCATTATTTTCTGATCTAGGTTTTTATTTGAAGCAGAGCTGAACATGTTACTGTCATTGGAAATACTTCTTGTCTCTTGACATAATTTCCTTGCAAAGTCTACAAATGGCTCATAACTCAGTGCTTGTATAATGGCTATTACAGCTGATCTGACTGATCAATTGAAGCATTGTATCTGTTTTACGGGGTTGTTAGAGGGTTGTGTTGGTCCAAAACAACGTAACGTAGGCCAAAATAGTTACTAAAGCTGTAACAATGTGACAAATGACAAACACTCGGCTCTTAAGAGGTTAATAGTCTTGATTGATGGGTCACTAACAGAGTCAACGATTGAAAGAGGATTAAAGTCAAAATCCAGAACAGGTTTAGTTTTGTAATTTGCTGCTTCACAAATGGCTCAAGACTCTTATGATAAAAGTACAACAAACCAAAGCGAAAAAAAGGTTTGACTTGACAGGATCATCACAGGAGGTATCATGTCAGCTTGTATTTCTAGCATTACTCTGAAAAGGTTACATTTAACACAGTTCATCTCAAATTTGAAGCCCCATCACTGTCAAATAGAAACTTTCCATGAGTGGTTGTTCTCTTTCTGAAAGCTTCCTCTTCATGTTAGCAGGACAAGAAGTTTTTTCAGCCTGCTGCTGCCTGTGTGATCGTTATCAGCCAGCCGAGGCAGGCGTTAAGTGAGGTGGGGGCAAACGCTGTAAATCAAAGCTTTCCCAATGGGGGTGGTTACTTCACAACCTGCAGGGAGTGGGGGAGGGATGCAGAACAATTTAGAGGAAAAGGGAATATAGAAAATCTCCCAACAGCTTTATATTGCCGTAAGTCATTTTCTAATCAAGCATGGTGAGGTATTTTTGGAAAGTTATAAATAATCTAATGCACATATAACATTCTGCTCACATTAGTCACTGGAAAGTCTGTTCTCTTTAATCTATACATTTTATCTGAGTTTATTTTCGCAGTCGGAATGGTGATGGTTTCATAAAAGCAAAGTTCACCCACTATGACGATCATGATGTGCTTTTGTTTAGAGGAATTTAGGTCTGATCTATATCAGCCTGTATCTCGTGGGAGTTTATGGATGAAAATATTCGATGCAGGAATCTGTGCATCGCTTGCCAACAAAATATAAACACTGACTGAAGTTCTGAGGGAGGAATGAGAAATGCGAGTCAGTCAGTTCAAGGTATGTGGCTGTCAGTTATTGCTTAATTTAAAGTAAAAGAAGAGACTTTTTGGCATTTGGTACCATAAAGCATGCCAATTCAGTTTCAATAGAATGTTGAATTATTTCCTCCTTGGTTGATGTCCTCCTGCTGACCTGACATTCCCCGTCACCTTTGTGAGGAGCGTCAGAGTGAAGAAGTGAACTCGTTGACAGACACATCGACACATTTGAAAAGAGGTCAGCTGAGGATCGTTTAGGACCCTGCAGCCTCGGCCCATTACTGCACCTGCAAACTGCACGTCGACATGTGGCGACAGTCTTCCTTTCACTATCCGTCGATCTGCAAGCGACAGGGTGGAACACGAACAGGACGTAGCTGAACCGATGAACTCAGAGCTGACCCCGATGATGGGTTGCTCCACTCTGAGTGGTCTTGGCTCCACTAACATTTTTTTAAAGGGTCTGTCATTCCAGTCATTCTGAATACTAGTTTTCTGCTGCCGTTAGGCTGTCATCCTTCATCATTACCATGTCTTGGTATTAAGTACCGATAACTCTCTCTTAGGAAAAGCAAGACACAGTGAGACCACGACTGCATTGTTTTTGGAGACATTATCCATCATGCTGGGTGCAGAAATCACAGGGAAAAAAAAGAGGAAACAAAAGCATCTTTGCAGCTGCTGTTATGTGTGCATTGTTGTTAATTTCTAAGCTGTACATCACTCGTTGAAGAATTAATACATTTTTTACTCATTTGGCTCTTTTCCTCCCTCGCTCCTACTCCTGCTTTTTGCAAATGCATATATGTACATGCACATGTGACTTTTTTGTTGCAGAGCAGGATGATCTAATTTGATACAAGATTGCCAAAACAAACATCAGTGGATTTAATCCCTCAGCTCTAAAGGAGGAGATTCAATTTGAAGGATTTGCAACCACCCACCTTGCGGTATGCATTCTTAGAAAAAGATTAATAGCAAGAATAAAAGTGTGTAGACTCAAAGCTATGTGTCTTGAATGCAGTGGTTGATAGATTTAAGGATGAAACAGAACCTGAATAATTGCTGTATATTGTTGTGTGACCAAACAGTCAAGCCAAAAAGTGATTTACTTGCATTTTGTGTGACCTCATGCTGTGGTTTAGACGCCTGAAGCACTCCTTAAGAAGGCTGCTGTGTGTCTGCATGGTTTGTGTTTGTGCATGGTGGTGCATTTGCTTGTAGGATGTAGATGCCTCAGTACTGTTCTAAGATGTTTAAAAGGTGGAATAAAGTACATAATCAGTAAGTTAATGAGACCTAGCTTTCCACAGGACAGTACAGGAAAAAAAAAAAATAGAATTAAAATTAAATAAATAAGGAGACTTGCATTAATAAAAAAAAGTTTAAAAAAGACCTGAACATTTGAGAAAAAAAAAGAAAAGGTCAAAGGTCATAAGATCACAAGTTTGAATCATGCTAAAGGGTTAAGATTTTGATTTAATATGTTGACATTACTTCTTATTTCATAGTTCATTTTTTTGATTTTCATTCTCATAATTTTAACTTAGTTTCTTACAATAAGAACTAATTCTCCTATAAGACTAAATTGGTATTATTTTGACTCTGTATCAAACAATCTCCGAAAGGATCTCAAAATTATTTTTTTCCCTCTCATATTGCTTATTTAGAAGTTAGAACTTTTGAATTTTTTTGTCTCATAATTTTGACTTCGTATCCCAATAAACAACTTCTTTTTCCCTTATAATCTAGATTAGAATATTTAGATATCTAAACAAATCTCATTTCTTGGACTTTGTACTTTAAATTTAACAATTTCTTAACTTTTATGAACTTTCTGACTATATTTATTTTTCCAAATTCTCATTGCAAGTCTCCTGTGTTTTTTTCTTTCAGAATGTGTTTTTTTCTTGTAGAGATATATGTTAAATAGTAGCGTGCTGTCTTTTAAGGTAGCTCCTTGCCGAGCTTGAACCCTTTGATTCACTTTATGTGCGGTGAGGTATGAATGTTGTGACTGCAGGTGCTCCAACTTAAACTGCAATTTTTTTTTTCAAATGACAATAATTGATATAATAATGATTTTTATTAAGAGAAACAATTGAAGAGTTTGGTCTGAATTTGTAGCTTTAAAACCTTTAGGCCAGGCAAAACCAATTTCCTCTGGTATGCTCAATAAATATGACCCATAATCCTTTTCCTGTCTTTATCTAAAAATTGCTTTGTGTTTCCTCTCTGGTGATGATTTGACCTTGTGTGACTGGTTAGAGTGAAAGGGGACAACAGCACAGTGAGTTCTGGCAGTTTGATTGTATAGGACAAACACCAGTCATGTGGCATTTATGTGGATGTTTCAATGTGAGGAGACATTTTGTTCCAGCGAGAGTCTGTTAGGACAGGAACATGTGCAGAATGCGCTCCTGTTTGAATGTAAATGTTGGGCAGTATGGATAAAACAGCGTGATGCAGCAGCGGCAGCAGGTTACATAAGGTGGATTTGAGCTCTCATTTCCTCCAGGCTCTCCTGCTCTTTGCTCGGGTTCACCTGCTGCCGGTGGCACCCTGCCCACCTTCTGTTGGTGTTTATTTCTAGAATCCAGACCTCACCCCTCTTTTCTCCTCCCCCTGTTCATCTGTCTTCCTCTCAAGCTTTTTGTCCATCACTTTTGTGTCTCACAAAATCATTTTTGATACATTTCCCACTGCTGTCTTTCCCTCACCTAGGTTTTTTTTGTATCTTTTGACACTCTGAATCCTCTTCCACACAATACTTGAGCCATTAGTTTTGTTTAACTTGTTTGCCTTCATCTCCGCTCTTTTCTCTTCCTCTTCCTGTCTGTTCTCCTTTTCTCCACTTCCCCTCTCTCCTTCACCCTACCTCCTCTCTCCACAGGTCCATGTGTCCTCTCACTCTCTCTCTCCCTCTGTATCATCAGGTCTCTCTCCACCTTTGGCCTGGAAATGCTGGACACAAGGCCTCGGGGTGGTTTCTGTTCTCCTTCTGTTCCAGCTTTAAAGGGACAGAACCCTCTTTCTCGTAGATTTGATGAGTGTACAATAACTGTGATGAACCATATTCAAAGGCACGCTTAGTTCACGAACTTGTATCTCCTGCTCAAAAACAGAGCAATCTAAAGTCACTCTTAGCTCCTGTGAGAAACTTCCTTTGTGTGTTGATTTTGCCGCCCTCTGTGGCCAAATGCTGCAGTTAAATCCTTATTATTTTGTCCGTTGCACATGTAAGCAGTGTTTCCTGAAATGATGAAAGAAGTAACCTTTCTTCTAAATGTCAAAAATTCAGTCCCCAGAGAATCTTTGCCTTTAAAACATTTGAAAAAGCTTTTTCCAGCTGCTTCAGTTTTTTCCTTTTGATCTGCAGTCAGTAACTCAATTTTCTACCTCAGAGGCATCAATATTTATTCCAGACTGTTGTATTACCAAATAAAAACTCAGAACAGAAGCTCTGAGTTGCTCAACCAAACTTTTCTGATTTAACGTATTAAAGGGAAATCCAGCCTGTGCTGTACAGACTGTAAAGTCTCCACAGAACGAAGGAGATCTCATCTTCTGTTCAAGGACATCTGGCGTTCACATAACAGTGGTATTAATCAAGCTTTTTCTTACAGCATCGCACACATGACTCTAATTCACAGCATGTGGAGGAGGATTATTTGATTTTAGTTCGAGCTGCTACTTGCAGAACAAAACCACCTTTATGAATATTTCTTTAGTCTGCGATGACACAGAACAGAAACTGGGTTTGTTCTCACATACAAAGAGAAAATGAAAAATCTGTGCCATCCTTACTCAAGTGCACGCAAAATGATGATGATTGTGATGAATAACCTCCTTTATTGCATTGTTCTTAGAAAATAAGCTTTCATCTTCCATCTTTGAAAAATGACTTGTTGATTTTTGTTGCTCGCAGGATACTGTAGGCAGTGCCTGAGGTGGTTTGAGAATTCTTTGCTCTTTAATCTTGATAAGACAGAAATGTCTTAATGCCTCTTAATTCACTCAGGATAGATTACAATGAGCCAACACCCAGAGTACATTTGTGGCTTGAGGCCACCTGTTAGAGAGCTGTGAGCATTCAGTTTATTTGTTTTATTTACACAACAAAGCCTGTTGGGTTTCAGCTACAACACAGTTAATTACCCCCCTCCATTAGGCTGAGACAGTTAAAAGAAGCCCTCTGTTAATGACTAATGAGCCACATGGTGACACCCAGACGACTGGTCAGAGAAACAAGAGAGAGTCGATGGATTATTATCACCTCAGTTTACAGGTCATTAATGAAAAACTGAACATATGAAGAGAATGAGGGGAATACAGTGAATTAGTCTTTGATAAAGATAAGAAAATGACTAGATGAGCTGTGAGAACAGAAAAAATCTCTGTCTCAAGATGTAAATAGTTATTTGGACAGCTTTTGACCAGTCATAGTATGTGCTTTGATTCATTAAATTTTCCTTACAAACAAATCTGTCCCTAGGGAAGATATGTAGCTGGTGATTGGACATTATTTTTTAATCCCACAAAAGGAATCAAGCCTGGCCAACATTTTATTTTTCCACTTCTTTTGAAAGTAAATTTTAAATTTAACAAATAGAGGAACAATCCTGCTTTCACCACAGGGGGCGCCAAAATGAACATGCCCTAAAATTCTTGTCAAATATTGAGCCCAGAAAATGTTTGGCATCAAAGTTACTTTATTGATGTGAGATTGTGACTCGCATTTCTTGTGCGAAATATAGGCTTGTGTTTCACTTTTTACCAGATTGGCAGATTCAAGGAGGGACAATGAGCTCTGACATTTTATGGGCACACAGGTTAATAATATCTGTGACATTTAGGGCAACGTGACATACAAATTGATGAATAAAAACTTAAGAATAATATCAACTATTGGTATATAAGTCATGTTGGAAACTATGAGCTGATAGTTTAGCCATAGATTTTTTTTTTTTTAATCTTTGAGCATTTTCCTCTCTTTTATTGAAGTACTCACAAACACATAATTTACATTTTATTCCTTTATAGAGTCATTTATTTGTGTCAAGTGTACATGAAGAGCTTTTGAGTTTGTGTTTACAATCATCTTCTCTCAAATAGCCTCTTGAGGGATGAAGAGTGAATGAAGAGATAGTTGAGATACCAGCAGGTTTAAGTGGGAGTTTGTTGTCCATTCTTTGGTTAAGAGTCCCAAAGTGTGTTTCATGTCTTTAAAGGTCCTTTTTTCCTGTCAGATATTACCGATGCAGGTTTGAAAAATGTAGTTCCAAGGAGATCTGTGGCAGAATCTTTTATTTTTCCCCACATTTCATTTATGAGATTCTGAGTTGTTAAAGAATCGCCAAGAATTTATCACATCACTCCCGAGTTTTTGTGTGTTGAATTTATTAAAAGCATTACTCTTACAAGCTTGAAATGTTAACTGTTACCCTCTCACATTGATTTAACCACTGTTCTCCAGATTTTTTACAACAGCCAATCAGACACATTTCCAGATGAAGTCAGGGTTTAATATGCTAGGATAAATATTTTGCCTTCATCTGATGATGTTGAAGGACTGGTAGCTTGAATTTTTAACCTTTAGTTCAGTAAGTGTTGATGTATTCAATACAAATGTCAAAAGTGGAGTCGTGGCTTAAGAAACATAAAGATCAAGACTTGAAGAAAAGACAGTTGTGGGTTATGAACTTCTTCCATGTAGGGCTTAAAGTGCATAACTTGATAAGATAGGCACAATGACATTTTTTTCTGATTCAATAGAAACTCACACCCCAATTTTGTAGAGTAATTTTCAGTATGAATGTACACACACACACACACACACACACACCCTTGTGCTGGCCAAGGCCCAAAGGCCTGAGCCCACAGGCAAGACAGGAGGGAGCACAGCCTACAATCTGGGCACATGGAAGGTATGTGTATGTGTGAGTGTGTGTGTGAGAGTGTGTGTGTTTGTGTGTGTGTGTCAGAGAGGAGGGACAGTGTGAAGAGTGGGTGGAGATGGGACTCTTGAGGGAGTGTTGAGGTGTTTCAGCAGCTCTTTGGTTCAGAGCCTATGAAGGCGCTGAAGTTGAAGTTAGCAGCAGTTCAAACTCTGCATGTTTTGTTTTAACTTTTCCTCTTTTTCCTGGACTTTACACCAAACCACCATGGGAGTACTCTGGTTGTTGTCGTCCTGTCAAAGGATTTTTAAAGTTCCTGAAGTGTGAAGGAAAGAAAAAGAGAGAGAGACAGATATTCCTGGCAGAGTTGCCTAACTGGACTTGAGGTGAGTTTTGCTTTGCAGTCACCATGAATTCTGCTTCACTCTACTTCACATTGCTGTTTATTATGAAGTGTAACACCACTATTTAGTATTATCACATCACTAAACACTGCTGAGTAGAACATATAAACAGAGTAGACCTGTTATTGAACACACAGAAATTTTATGCAGCTTTTAAATGTGATGACTTTAAAATCTGCACAGTAAACTCAAAAAAATATCTCTGGTGCAAATGAATGACTTAACTTAAAATGTTTTTTCGTAACAACAAAAAAATCTTCTCTCTTATTTTGCAATTGAAGACCATTTGGGAGTTTCATGAAAATGTCTTGAGCTACAACATTTGTTACAGAAAGTTGTGAAATCTAAAGTCACTCAATCAAACAAGAGTTATTCTTTATTGTAAGAAGAATTTCAAGTTTTTGTAAGCACTTTTAATGGATTTTAAAGCCTTATTTTTCCCAGTTTCAGCTTCTCATAGCGTGGGATGTTAGGTGAAAAGCAGCAGGAAGGGCACATGTCAACACATGCAGCTGAGCGCCTGACGTTTGGAGCTACAGCCAAAGAGTCACTCCCTTATATTCTCCTATGTTGCTCAATCATACTTTTGCAGGGATGATGATGCATTTGTTTGAGATGTTTTGCAACAAGAAGAAAAGATATGGATAGTTTTTCAGGCGGTTCAGAAGTCGATGTTACCTTCCTGTCATTTACCAATGAGGACTCTGAAATAGAGGATGGCACGGTGATGGATGGGGTGCTGAGATAACAGAAGAGCACTGACCTATTATTTTCTGTAGAGGAAACTTACCTGAATGGAAAGTGGCATACAAGGACGTTAGTTGTTTTCAAATTAGAGTGAAAAGGAAGCCTCTTGCTCGTTTTCCTGAACCTGATCCAACCGTAAAGATGCCAGTCTTTATATCATGTGTAGACGTGTACTTTCTTCCCTGATCTAAAGACATGTAGACACATAATTAGCTTTTATCACCACTTCTCTGAGATGACAGAATAATGTGTTAAAGTAAGATTCGGCAGTTTAATTTCCTTGTTAAATAAGGTTTGCGGGGGAGATGTTCACCGAGCATCCAGACTGCACTGAGAGCTCTTTAAAACATTTGATGGGCAATTTGTTCGAAGCTCATTATGACGCAGAGAACACAGCTTTTTGTAACGATAAAGTCTAGACTGCGACAGAGAGGATGAATGAAAGTGGCTGCTATAGAGGATATATGGATATTACCAGGATGCATTTAGCTTCTGCCCTCTTCCTCTTCCTTTGAGTGAGTTCATGCTGCAAGAAAAGTTAGCTTAAGAAAGTCAGAAAAGGGTTATATGAGGGGAAAATGATACAACATGGGGAGAAAAATCAGATGATAACACACATATCAGTCTGCCAAATTTAGAAACACATATATTTGTCCTCTCTGATGTGTATTTATCTATGTAGTCAGGTCAAAAAACAAAAAGCCAGACCAGTCGGTGACAGGCTGGGGTTGCTAACAGTAAAGGCTGAGGTATCCCTGACCCTCCCTGTAATTATGGGATTTGCTTTGAGGCCGGAGTGGCTCTTAAGCTGAAGATCTATGTGTGAGTGGAGGGGCAGTTTAAGTTGAGAGGACCCCACAGCTCTTCTCATGACGTGGCCTGACCCTGGATAGGGCGAAGTGCTCACTGCAGGGTTGTACAGTCAGCTCCAACTAAGATAATCCAAGCTATGTTTGTATATGTGTGTTCCATGAGTTCATTTGTTATACACTAGTTTCTGTCTTTCTTTCTTTTTTTAAATAGCTTAATGAAAGAAGGTTGAGCTGATCAAGTCATTGACTCATAGGGTGACCATATTCTGCAAACCTGAAAAAGAGGACACCCTACCTTGCCTCTAGGAGATGCTGCAAAAAATGCCATTAGAAACATTCCTCTTCTGTTTGAAGTTCTAAAAAAATGTCCTAGCAATGACTCACAACATGTTTTTGATAAAAAAAAGAAAAGCTTCTCAAAAGTATGTTTCTCTCAAGCAAAGTTGTAAATAATGCCTCCAAATCTCAGTCAAACAAAAAGAAAAATGAAAGTGTATCTCAGTGAGAGGGGGTTTCTTTTTTTAAACAAAAGAAAATAGAGGTTATCAATTCTTGTTTTGTTTAGACAAGTGTGAAAATAAAACAAAATAATGGCTCAAAACTTAGAGAAAACACGTAGTCTTTCTTTTTCCCTTCAGTATTTTGTCTAAGAGCACAGTGCAGGCAGTCATGTTTTGAGCTGAGTGAAGGAGTTTTTCACACCATGATCCATGCAACGTTCATGCTTAACGCCTTGTCAGGTACCTATATATTGAAGTAATGCTAGTGTCCCAGTGTAGCGCTTAAACTAGTGGTCTGCAGAACTAACCATGCAAAACCCAGACATTTTAGGACATTATTTTACAATCAGAAAGGAGGACACGTCCACGCCAAAGAGGATGTTTGGTCACCTTATTCATTTAATGACTTGAAGCTTAAACTTTGAGTATTTCTGTGACTCCAAACTAATTTTTATGATTTCTTTTGTGGTGCAGAACCGGAGCTTTCACAGCTGCTTTCGCTGTAAAATGTTGATTTAACACTGAATGCTTTTAAAGTGAGTTATAGAGGTCTTGTTTGCTGATTTAATCTTTATTTTGTTTGTCTAACATAGCTCTGAGAGTTGGTGAGGAGTAACCCACAGTTTTGTCAATACACAGTCAAACCTGTACGGAAGATAGTTTTTACTATTAATTTAACACAAAAAGAGGCTAGAAACATCATTAGACTCCTTTGTTTACACTCCTTTTATTTGTGTTTACCTGAGACAGACCTCTTCACATGGTTCCCAGGGGTTCTGAGTTTCATGCATAGTTCCGACAGGGTTAAGTAGGTCCGGCTTAGCAGTGTTAGCTCGACCCAATATAACCACTCAGCTCCAGTTAAGGCTGTGTGTCCTGGCCTCCTGCTGTGTGTGTGGGAGAGGTCAGGCTAGAGGCTGTGCCCCCTCCAACCCCGTGAACTCCACCAGACGGGGGTTAACATCGTAAACTCTTCCTCAGAGTCCAGGAGGTCTGGTGTGAAAATAGACAAACATTTCTGCAGACGGCATTTTGAAGGAATTCACGGTTTGGATTTGAGTAAATTTAAATACATTACGAAGTTAAAGCGGCGTACGTGATCTGTTTCTGTGCCGTTAAACTCAAACTCGTAACCCTGAAGGTGCTTTTATAACCTGAACCTCATGAATAAAGACCAATGCCATGAAATGAAAAGAGAGCGAACGACTCCACGGCAGATTTTTGCACACGAGGTCAAGTGTCAGAGTCATTGAGCGCTGATAACAGTCACGCCACAGGAGGTAATAAAATAGGAGCTGAGCAGAGAGCTGGGAGGCAGTTTCAATAAAAGAGAGCGAGTCCGAGTGGAGGAGAGGGATGATGGAGGCTCGTCCAAGCTCATCCACGCCTACGTAAAACTCCCTTCTTTAAAAAGTGAAGCTGCATTTGTGTCTTTTTAAAAATTGTACTTGAATGTTTACTCCACCAGCTCCCTCTCTCTCTGAGGTGGTCTGTTGAGGTTCAGTAGGCATCATCTCTGAGAAGCTGTAAAAAATGGGTGATTGACAGGAGCTGCTTTAAATACTTCAGCATACGATTCCTTCCCTGCAGGGCTTTATCGAGGAGGAATCCCACCTCAGCTGACTTTAAGAGCAACCCCTGCTAAGATCACAGAGGTACAGCGTATCTGCAGAAGTAAAGAGCTGCTCGCTGTTTTCTGGGGAATCCTGCAAAAAAAGCTAAAGCTGATGAAAGTGGGCACCACTTCAAGGCTCCTAGTCTGATAATATGTAAACAAACAACTGATAGTGAGTTAACAAGTCCTTTTGGATATGTTAAACAATGCTTGAGTGGTTACAGGGAGATATAGTTTTACACTCTGACATATCACTGGTCAGATGTTATTAAACAGAGGTTGTGTTGCTTTGGAGGAAAAAGTAAGCTCTCCTGATGCTGCTTATAACGTTATGTAATCATAAAAATGAGCGTCCTCAGCTGAATAAACTGAGGGGAAGGTTAGCGTTTCTGCCTGGACAAGTTTAGGAAAAATGTGCCTCACGTGTGTCCAGGTGAGCGTGCTGTAGGAGCTGTCAGGGTAAGATACTGGAAAACTAAAACATTGGCTTGAAATAATCATTAGATTTCAATAAAGCAGTAAGAAAGTGCAAACTTGTAGAGGAATTTCTGTTAGTTTTACACAACAAACACAAGGTTTAACAGTGCATGAAGACTTTTTATGCAATTTCCATGCACATTCAGAGTTTCCCTCTGCATCTTCTGTGTGAAGACATCACAAATATTTCACAATACGTTCACAAACCTCCAACTTTTTGCTTCCTAAACTTTTTCACTTTGTGCTCTCTGTCCTAAATGCTCAGACTGAAATTGGGGAAAGGGTTTCTGGGTACTCTGCACCTTCAGCCTGAAATCAGTTGCAGAAGGATTTAAAGCTCAAGGAGCTTGTGTCCTTAAAAGTTTTCAAATCTAAAATGAAGCACATGGAAGCAGATGCTATAGGATGTTGATGTTTTAGCTTGGCTGTTTGAAAAATTGATTTCCAGGTATGACTCATCGTTAGTTCTATTTTCATCCATAATGTTGGGTTTGTAAACTGTACCTTGTCTCTCTTTGCATCTCAAACGTATTGCTTTTGCTGCTGCCTGTCTTGGCCAGGTCTAACCTTGAAAAGGAGGTTTTTCATACTAATAGGACCAACCTGATAAAACAAATCTTAAATAAAATTAACTCACCTCAAACATACAGCATGTTTGCATTTGGGCAGTGTTTGCTACAGAAATTCTTTGCAGCTTTTTAAAAAAATCAATGTATCTCATTTTTTGTAGTCCATGCATCAATATTTCAGTCACGCAAATTTGGGTTTCGAATCAGCCATGCAGCTTCAATAAAGCGCATTTTTATGTGTTTGTTACAGAAAATGAGACAATCTTGAGATGTATTTGGGCAGTTTTTGCAGATTGGCTGTTTTTAACTTGACTGTTTTCATAGATGCTAAATAACATGCATGCAACTGGATCAAACAAATCTGTTTTGACATGTTCACAGTCTGCCCCCCAGACTAATGTGTCAAAAACAGCGGAAGGAACTGTCTGATTCTGTTACAAAAATGAAGAATTGTTTTACCCCAACAAGGAGGAAGCAAGTGATAGCATGGCTAATAATCAGATTAAAGCAAGGCTAATCCTCCTTTTGATGGGGATAACATTCAAATCTGTTCTGAATGAGGCATTTACGTGAAGAATAAGAGGTTTCTGAGGATCTTTTTCGTTGTGTAACTGTACTGAAGTGATTTACCTTTATCAAAGTTTGAAATTCAACAAAGCAAACATCCATTCATACCTCCAGGACAGTAAAGGACATAAAGGGTCTGAAAGATAAACTAAACTGTGGCGGTTGTGGGGCATCACATAATGCAAAAGTGGGCTCTAATCCTACACAGGATTTGTACGGGACATTGGGATATCAGGACCTTATATTCTGCAGAGGATAATAAGAAATGATCTACAGGCTACAAACCATTCAGATAAGTGCTTATTTACAGACAGCTGCCAGCTATATGAGGATTATCAGGGATTTTAATGTATCCTCCTCAAGGATGCTGTGGAGGACACAGCCCCTAAACTCACTTTTTACCCACCTTGATGGATTCAAAGAGACCTTGGCAGTCATTTATACTCTTTTGTCCTTTTAAACTGGTTTAAATTGTAAGTCACAAACTCCTTTAACTGACAAAGGCCTCACAAAACTCTCTCGTAGACTCCAGAGAACTTTAATATGATTTAAGAGCGTCACGTCCCACTGAGTGTCTTTGGAAACAACCTTTCCTCTGAAAGGGAACGGCTTCTGTGGCACCTAGTTGTAACACTTAACTGAAAAATGTCAGATTTGACAATTATTTCACTGTGTAAATCTTAAAAGGAGAAGTGAAACATTGCCCGTGCTTTGTAGTCAAAATATTTGGGTGTTTTTTTCACCTCAGTACAAGAGTGAGCTCTTAATAGACTGACAGCGGGTAAAGCCTTCCCATCCATCACTTCTTAATACTGCAGCACAGACTCATTACACCGTTAGATTGTACAAAGGTGCATACTGTGGATATTGATGATATTTCATAGTTCGGGAGACAGTTGAAGAGTGTAGTTATGCAAATAGGAGCCTGAAAGTAACTTTAGTTTTACATAGAGGAAAATGTTTCTGCATCGTCATGATCAGAGATGTCGGATGGGGTTACAGGGTGACTATTAACTTCAGGCCTCATAAGCTTGCACAATTAATGACATTAGTTTTGTGCTGTTTTAGGGACTTTTTAAGGTGAACTGTTTATATTTTAGAAAGACTTACACAGCAAGTGGAAGTATCTGCAATAGTATTTTAAGTTGAGTTATCAAACACAGAGATGTATGAGTTTGAGGGTTAATTCTAAGGTTTAGTTCAAGTCAAAGAAAATCCATAGAGTGAGCTGCATCCTGTCCACCTGACTGAAAAAACAGCACGAGTCAGAGGGTTGTATTTTATTACAGTATTTTACTGCGACAAGTAAGCAGCATGAAACACGCACAGGATACATAGAAGCAAGCATTATTTTTCAAACATCTTTCAGTAGATAAAATCATGCATGTAAAGAAAACAGTGGCACATTGTACAGTTGGTTAAATTTGTGCTGGTTTGACTGAACAGACTCCTCAATTACCACACAGTAACAAGATGGATGGTAAAAACAGATGGTACACAGGAAGACTGTTTCAACCTTTTCCCCTCTGAGAGTTGAGCCAAAAACAGACTGTGTTTTATGATAAAGGTGTAACTTTTATTACAGATTTTATAGGATGTGTTAAAAATAAGTGTTTTGCCCACAAATAGCACCAGTCAGCTCGACTCCCTTTATTGAGAAACCAGACAGAGAAGCGACACGGCAGCTAAACAGTCAATCACTGCACACAGTGTCAATGTTCATGAGTAAGTTTGTCAGTAGCAAGAAATTCCAACCCATGCATTTATGTCTGTGAAAGTGTAAATGATTTAAACATAATCAATGATTGAATTTGACATCAAAAAGTCACAGGGTTTTCATGCGTCCAGGAAAATCATTGACTGATTTCCTGTCATTGAAAACATATGGGAAATGAAAAAAAAGGTCACAGGTCCTGAAACAGTCAAGTTATCCTGGAAAATTATATAGACTTAAGCTTGTTAATGTCTAATGAAATTAGTTCGTCAACAGAGTGGGAGTTCATCAGAGACCAAAGACAAGAGGAACACCCTTAAGATGAGAAATGTAGGCAGTGGAAACTTCAACTATTTCCACTGTTGCTGGCATTTAACATGGCTTAATTAGCATAATAGCTATCAGTCAGTCAATTTGACTTTTTTTTGTAACTTTTAAACAAATCAAATGCAGCTCATAGTGTTTTAAAAACTGAACAAGTAACAAAAACGGGCAGAAATCGACAGTTTCAAATGTTTGTTTGTAAGTGAAAGATAAGAAAGTTTAGTTGGGAATTTCCCAGTTGGACATTGTATCTCCAGTTTGCCATGATAATGAAGTGCTAAGCTGTAATTTGTGGGTGCATTTGCATTATTCTATGATTAATTTGTCATAATTATTATTTTCAGATAAAGTATGACCTTAGACTGCAAATCAAATGTCTGAGTAACACACATATGAATAATTTGAGTAAGTGCAAATTATAACTGCAGAAGAGAACTATTCCAAAGAATAAAGGGAACAGAAAATGTGATAATTTGTCTCTTCAGTAGTTGAAAATGTCCTGTAAAAGTCCTGTAAAATAACATTAGAGAAAGGGTAGGAACCTTGGGTCACTATTCCTGGACACTGCAGCGTACTGATCGGATGTTTGGGTCTACAGACTTTAAAAAAGACAAAAATACAAGTAAACTTAAAGTCATAGTTGATATATAAGATTTTAGCATCCTGATATTTCAAACTGCCTTAAGTCCTGCGGCTTAGTCAATCCAACAAATTGAAGTAGTAATTCTCTCATAATGAAATACATAATTAGAAATGCAAAATGGTTTAAATCTGTCAGTGACAAGATGGCTATAATAAACTGAGTCTTTAAACCCAATTAAATCTCAAATCAGTTCATAAATCAGCAGTGTGTTATTCATACAGCACTAAATCACAACTAAAGTTTTCTCATGATGCTGTATGTTTAGACCCAAGAGAAGCACAACCAATTACGACACTAGCAAAGACATAAATCAGACCTCGCACAGACCCAGATTCTGGGTTGGCCATCTGCTTTGACCAGATGGGTGTAAGCTGAGCTATGGTTTTACAACAACAACAACAAAAGAGACACAGGCTACATAATGTGCTGAATTGTTGTAGATGTTAAACAATAAAATATGATTTAAAAACTGGGATTTCTGTATAGATGTGCAGGAAATCTGGTTATTAATTCCCTCCTTTAATTAACAAAAATGTACAGCTAGGTTGTTTTTTTTTTTAGGCGCCCACATCCAGAACAGCACGCTAATGTGATTATTAGGATATTGTATTTCAGCTTATTCCCAGAAGCCTCCTCTGCTATCCTTTCGTCTAGATAATGGGGGCGTAATCACTTCACAAAAACCAGGATGACAGGATGAATGCCCCCGGCAGCAGAGTGGGGGAAGGAATAATGCTGTATAGTTTTCAGAGAAAATAGGAAACCCCGAATCTTTTAATTCCCTTTATAAGACCACTTTCTTCTATTACCATATCACCACATTTAAGAAGAGGACCTTTGTACAGACATATGGAGATAATTACCTGTATGCCACTGGGCCTGATGGGGCCTGCTGTTCGCTGCTGGCTCTCTCAGATCAAACCTCAGTCCCTGCCCTCCCATTATAAAACGCTTCTGGCTGAACAAAGCCAGATTGGCAGCTATATGGATCCATGATTCAACTTGTCTGTGCTGCTGTAGTCATCGCAGGAAACGTTTGGTTAAAGGCCACTCGCATTAAAGACTGATGAGTAATTTAAGGTCAAAAAGAGGCGGATTACTGCTGTGAATCAAAACGATTTTAACAATAAAACATT
This sequence comes from Thalassoma bifasciatum, assembly GCA_008086565.1. Classification (NCBI taxonomy): domain Eukaryota; kingdom Metazoa; phylum Chordata; class Actinopteri; order Labriformes; family Labridae; genus Thalassoma; species Thalassoma bifasciatum. Next base: position 190,733 of record RPOG01000869.1, on the reverse strand, counting down.
TCCTGAAACCAGTCAATCGACTAGGACATCTGAGGTTGATAGATGTGAATTGATATTTCCATTGTTAAGGTGGAAGTATGTGCCCTGCAAAAGCATACTGCAGAAAATTCACAGCAGTATCAGACAGACATTTCAAATTAAGCCCAAACTCCATCTTTTGCAGTGTGTATGGATGTTATACTGGTGGACCACAAAAACTCCAACATTTTTTAATCAAAACCCTGGGAAAGTCTCCAAAACTGGCAGGGGAACTTTTTTTGGGTACAGGTAGAGTAACCCACTTCGATATGTCATCTCCTCCAACATGATTTATGCAACTTCAGAAGCCAAACAGCCGTGAACGCTGATTACTGAGTCTTCTTCTTCAGCTGCTACTGTTGCTGTTTGTCTTTGGTATTACTCTTTGCTAATATTTTGCATTAAATCCATATTTTATGTGTGTAAAAAGATGGTTGTAATTAATCCCAGTCCTGTTTAAATTATCATTAGAGTCAAGATATAAAAGTAATGTACCATTCAATGTGGATGAGCTGCTGTTGAACCATCCACACTTTTGAAAATCTCAGTCATGCAGTGTGGGTCTCATTTGAAGTGTTATCCTGTCAGGCAGTTTTGTTTTAGTTCAGGACCTTCTCTTGTTTGCATTTTTATTTTGTTATATCTCCTATTTTGAGATGCTATTTGGATTAAGTGCAAATGTGCAGAGTTGAAAGTCGTTGTTGCTGTGGTCACTGCTAGACTCTTTGCCACAAATCTTTGATGCATGTCTACTCTGGCTCTCTATTCCTGTTGATGCTGGTTTTCCTCATATTTCCCCACAATAGTGCAGACAAATATATTTTGTCAAATATATAATTTTGATTTGTGTAAAATAAAAAAAAAAAGTAGTTTCTAACACTGTTGATTATCATATTTTAAAATGAAACTTCAAGACACCCCCAGGACAAGACAAATCTGGTAAAACCATTTTTTACAAATCAGAGGATGAGGGAATTGTCATGTTGAGACAGGAAAGGGACAAAAATAGGTCACAAAAACAGATTGCAACACAAAGTTGATGTAAGCGGGAAGATCACTCGTGTCTTCTTTGAGAAAAAAAACCCTTCTGAGTCTTCATTATATCCAAATAATGAATGATGTGCCGAAGGATTACTATTCCACTTTAACATCGATTAAAAAGTAAACAAATATTTGAAAATGATGAAAGAATCATTGATGGTCTAGTCAGAATGCTGCTACCGTTGTTTTGATGATGTGAAAATCAATGTTGATCACATGACTTGAGTCTGCAGCAGAGCACCAGCACACATAACACAGTTGTGTTATGTGCGGGCCTGCAGTGGATTTCTTCACTGTCCTGTACCTTCAGAGAGGGATTTCTCTGTCAGGCTCACTGACAGACAGCACTGGTGCAGATGAGGAATGAGAAAAAGCTGCAGATTGTGTTCTCTGTCATTCTGGGAGCCATAGGGGTGATAGAGAAATGTGATCCAGTCGAACATGTGGCTGCAGGTTGCCATACCTGGAACACACACGGGCAAGGAGGTGTGAGGGTGTGCGGGTGTTGATGATGTGTATTTGCATGTGTCAGCTGACCTTAGCAGCAGCAGCAGCAGCGATCGCCTGGAGTTTCTGCCCTGCAGTGCTGAATGTTTGGGTGAAAACACAAGGTTTCCTCTCTGGCTCAGTTTCAGGTTCAGTTCAGTTCAGTGATACTGAGAAGATGTGGCTGACATGTCGGTTTGCAGCAGAATCATAGAAATAGTTTCCTGAAAGCAGCAGATCAGAGTTGTTCAAGGCTTGTTACCTGAAGCATGGTTTGACCTGATACAATGCCAACTTCAAAGCTCAGTAGCCTAATTCAAAGGTGCACTTCTGCAGGGACCAACTCTGTGTGCTGTTTCTGAGATGAGTATGACTGTTAATCTGTGTGATAATGTGGTTGGTCGTGCTGATTTGTGTGATTCATTACATATCTGCTGCAGCGTTCATTGCATTCAAATAGCCTTCAGTGTGTTTCTGTATTTTCATCAGAGTGTAATCTATCCTCATCACCCACTTAGGTCGCTCGTAGCTGCTGATTTACCGTTATTTCTGCACCATCAGAAGCACTTCAAGTATTTCCCCTATGACTTATGATGTTGCCAAAATGAGGTCGATGTTTTATATCCACACCTTGGGCACATTACAAAGAGAACTGGGTCAACTGTAATTTCTTTCCGTATGTAATCCTTCTTACCAGGACATCTGTAATGCATTTTGTAATTTATCTCTTTGACTAAGCTAACTAACTGAAAACTACTGGTTTTAAATCTTTTTAAATCCATATTCTTTCAGTTTTTGTCATCTTGTCCAGTCTGAAGAAACTTAGACACTGGTCTAAACACAGTTACAAGTATTATACTTACTTTCCTCTAGGAAACGTTCCTAAATACTCTCAATATTCTCAATAATCTATCAGGATTGCAGAGGTGAATCTGAAACTAAAGGATCTGGTGTGTCGGTCAGTGATACCAATGCCCTTATCTATTGTTCTCTTCGATCCAATTGTTTATCAATTCCCTTGTAAATTCCTCCTGTAAATTTCTGTGATTCAATTAGCTTTACAGGTTTTCCATGTCAATAAAATTTTATTGAGTTTACAAGAGAATAAATATGAAATTGGTAAATGGATTTAGATATCCCTGGAGCTAAATAAATAAAAATAAGTACAAATTGCACATCAGGTTATTTCAATGTATGGTTTTGTTGTCAATGCTTTGACTTGGTTTGAAACTTGGTCTTGCCATAGTCCCACTGAAGTCCGCCTTGAGTTTACATTTCCTGTTTGGGAAACATCTACCTGTCAGTATTTTGGCAGTTTTGAATTTTAAGTATTGTTCACAGAAAATATTGTGATGAGCATTGAAATTCTGTTTTAAAACCAAGGTTGTATCAATCTATTCTAACCGCTAGTATATCAATGCAATTTATGTGTAGCATCACACTTGCACAATGTTTTATTTATTTCTTTTGCACACTAAGAGACATATAACTTGTTGAATGTATTGATAGGAATCTGTTGTTGGAGATTAATTTACATTTCTTCGTGCGTTCTTTGTGCTAAGCTAAGCTATCAGGGGCAGAATAGTTGACATAAGCTCTGACCGCTCCAGCGTAATGTAAAGAATTTATAAGGGAATTGTCAAGAAAAAAAGCTTATGATGTCAATGGATTGAACCATTTCTTATCAATTCATAACAGGAACTTGTTTTCGATACACATCCCTTGTCAGTATTGTTCATTTTTGACTGGTAGCTGACAGCATAAAAAAGTTTGTTCTTCTATTCTGCCACAAATCCTAGAGGTTTGGACAAAGGGAATACATTTACTGTTTCACAGCAAGGAAGATTGAGCTTAATATTAAAAGAAAACTTGGAGCGTTTGCACCTTCTTCTACATTGCTATCCAAATCCTCCCCATTCAGGTGAACTATCCCTTTAATAAGATCATGGATCAGACTGTGAATCCCAGCTTGAGACATTTGCATTCAGACAGGTTTGTTCTCCCTGTGTGGACATGCATATTAAAATGTTTTTTCAAAGACAAGATCCACCCAAGTCCTGTAATTATGATACCGAGGATTACGGCCCACCTCATTATGCCAATCCTGTAGATCCATATCTCTGAGGCTGAGATCAATGTGAAATTTGATGTATACCCACGTACACTAATCTAGCAACCTGACACACTGTCACACAATTTAAACAGCATACTTCTGGATGTATACACGCTCAAAGACCTGGTTCTGTGAGGTGTGCAGCAAAGGAATATCAGCCCATGTAAAGTGTCCTAGCCTTAAGATGGAATCATTCCCGTAGACTCAATTACGCTAAAACCTATTTTAATCCTGCCTCGCAGATGTAAAAGATAAAAAATGACACTGCGCAAAAAATGGCCAGATGACAAAAGGAGAAATTGCCTCCAAAACCCAAATAGTAACCCTGGGTTTTCTAATCTGATTATCTGTCACCAAGTTCCCGACTGGAGATAAAAGCCCCTCATACCTGTCATCCTCCACTGAAACCCCCAGCGCCAGTCGACCTGGAGTCTCGAACATTCAGGACAAGGTAGAAACGAGGAGGCGTTTGAAAGCTATATGAATTCTTTGATAATGTGGTATAAAACATGAACCTTTTCTGTTTTTCTCCTTCTTCATAATACTCTCGAAGCAAACGTTCTGTATTTTGCAGAACAGGTAAAGAGAGAAAAGAGGTTGACACACATCTCCTCATCTCTGATCTGAGGGAGCAGCATTTCTGCCCTGGAGAAGGTTCAGTGTTGATTGCTTTTAGCTCTGGATGAGCTGTCAGAGTGGCAGTGGAGGGCAACGTTTACTGCCCTCCAGTTCTCTCTGCTGTCAGGTCTGAGTGTTGTGAAATTCGAGCAGGCATGGTGTGGCTGTGCACTTAGTGGGCTCAGTTTAAATCAGATATTCAACATATTTCTTCCCCTGGTTTTGGCTTTTTAGGCTCAAAACAAAAACCTTCTTCCCCCCTTCAGATTTAATCAATCTGACCTAAAGTCTCCTTCACACTCATGTTTTTGTATGATTTGCTTGATTTTATGTTACTCAAACAAATGATGGCGTCATTCACATGTTAATTGCGCCGTGATAAAGCATTATTTGCTCTGGATTACTTGATTGTTGACAGAGTAAGCCTGTTCTTGTGCAGTGTTTGGACTAATCAGTCAGTTGGTATTCAAATGTCTATTCAAATGACCAAGAAATCAGTTGATCTAAACATCCTTAAATAATAATAAAAAAAAGCCGGACAAAAAGGGGGGTTGGAAGTATGTAGTTCAAAGAAGCTCAAAGTTGAGTACAACTTATCAAACAGATAAATGTGGGTCCACAGAGCCTGCGGGTAAGCAGTGTCTAATTGGTTTGCAACACCAACCTCCAGTCCTGTTGGCAGGTTAATGTCCCACATGCCAGCGCTTGCCACCTATTCATCCTACTTTTTCTTGTACTTACATCAAGGTGTTGCATAAACCCAGACATTTTGGGGTTTTTAGCTCTTGAACTCAGTTTCACAGACTTGAAAACAGACTCTGCGTTTGCTGTGAAACAGCCTAAAGAGACAGTAAACAAATTAGCCTTCTTTTGGGATTTTTCCGTGCAAAAGCGACTTTTGAAAATCCTCTTTATTTAATAACCAAGGAAAAAATATTGCATATATTTACAGAATGGGCACATGCATTGAGCGTTCATTTCTGACAATGTGGAATACATATTTACTCTGAATTTTCATGCATTTGAGCTCCATGCACTCTTGAATTATCATCTTCTTCTTTACCTTTTACCCATTATTCCACTCTTTGATCTTTCTGTCAGTCTGAGAGCCTACAAGCTTTACCTGCATGCAGGTAAACAGTTGGCACAGCCTTTGAATGTGAAATCCTCAGTTAAACCCAAAGCAGTGATAACAGTTGGATTTGATAGCATCAGTTATGCAACTATAGCAACTGCACTGAAGTATGAACAACATTGATGTTGGACAAATGAGGCGTCTGAAGACTGTGAGTTAAGTCAATGATGAGATCTGCAAATTTAACTGAGGGTGGGGCAAATATAGAAAATGTTTCTCTGTGTTTTTGCTCACTTGAGCGAAAATGCCACAAGTGGAGCACAACAAAGTAATTTAATTGTACCAATTACAGTCATGCATTTTATTCCTCAACTGTGCATCCAAAATACAAAAAAGTGATGCTTTTTTTTACGTCTCTTCAACCCGTTTTAAACGCAGGTTGGTTTTGGAAAATATGCCTTTTTATTACTGGCTTTGTTTACATATACATGTTGTTATTATAACCATTCTTTTTTTTTAACTGCCTATTCTGTGACTCATACATTAATGCTTTTCTGCACATCTCATGCCGTCATTTCGGTCACATCTCTCACTTACAAGAGAAACTGCTTTTCAAATCGATATTGCATTTGCACTGTGCAGGTTCCTGATCCTTTGTTTGTAATAAAAGCAGCAATTTGGTGGCTCATGCCTCCAGGGACGTCTAATGCACATAAAGCAATCACCAGCCAAGACCTATGGTACACATGCTGCCGTTTACACTGGGATCAGGACTGAGCCACCCACTGTCATCTGCATGATACCGAGTCATCAAACTACAAATCCCTTCTCATAGCTCACAGATGACAAAGGCTTACAAGTAATAATTTCAAGGAGTACATTTTGCCAGAATTCAGCTTCCAAAGGAATAATTATGGGGAAGAGTTCGGGCTGCCACCTGCCTGAAAAGGCTTGGAGGCAACTCTCTGGCACTGAAACAATGTGTTGTTTTACTTTGGCTCCTTCCTCTGGTCAAGACAAGTTGGAACAGGTGTGGGATACCTTGCCAAAGGCCTCACCTCTTCTGTTGTGTTAGTGTGCATTCTGTATCCGTTTTGTATTCATTATGGAGCTCTAGGGAAATGCTGGTTGTATTTTCATAAATGTAGCAACAAGTCTGTATGAGTTTTGTGTTCTTCTGCAGAAACAGAACAAAACACACGTGGCTGCCTACTTAAGAAACATTTGACTTTTTTTCCTTAAAAGCCTCCCTTGTAATCTCCTGATTTACTGACTGCTTTTTCTTTCTTCCAGGCATGAGGCTCTTCATGGAAGCACTCAAGATGGCAACATTGGGAGTGACTCTCCTCACTTTAATATCAGTCTTGCTGCACACGGTGAGATGTCATGAGAGTCTAGTGAAAGGAAAAGACAGCTCACCGCTCAAGTTCACGCACTATATCTACAATTCTACCATCAATGAGAACTCTGCCCCTCGGACTTACATTGAGACACCAGTGAAGATGGGCATCGAAGTGTTGGACGATTTCTGGGAAATCAAGTATAATATCGTCTCAGGTGATGACGATGGCCTTTTTCAAGGAGAGGCAGTAAAAGTTGGAGATTTCTGCTTCCTCAGGATCAAAACACGCAGCAGTAACTCAGCACTTCTCAACAGGGAAGTTAGAGACACTTACACTCTCACTGTGGAAGCAACTGAAAATGCTTTTGACTTCAAGGCGAAGACAAAGGTGTTCATCCAGGTGCTGGACACCAACGACCTGAAGCCTCTTTTCTACCCAGCTTCGTACAACGTTGCCATCAGGGAGGACACTCCGCTTAAGACGAGTGTGGTCAGGGTCAGTGCTACAGATGCCGATATGGGGAGCAATGCTGACTTTTATTACTCCTTCACCAGCAGAGCTCACCCTTTTGCTGTCGACCCTTTCACAGGCACAGTCAGTCTCCTCAAAAGGCTCAATCACACCCGGGCAGAGAGATACGATCTCACTGTTTTAGCTGAGGACAGGACAAAGAAAATATCTGGGGTTCAGAAATTTGGAAACGTTGCAAGAGTTACAGTTAATGTACAGAAGATGCCGACACCCTTCCCAGTTATTACACCTCTCCCAAAGCCCCGAGTCTCCCCAGATGGCAGAATAACTATCGATGTCCACGTGGAAGCTGGTGTTAAGCCTGTGGAATCCCTTCATATTGTTGGAGGAGATCCACACAAGTGTTTTGAGATAATCCCCTTAGGTGTGCGGGGAAGTGACTTCCAAGTGATCTCCACAAAGAGGATTATCTGGTCTCAAACTCCTTTTGGGTTGAATCTGTCCCTTCAAGCTAAAGACAGGAGTTGGCCAAGTTTACTCTCTCCAATTACACAAATTCATGTTCCGGCATATCATTACAGCCCATTGACATTTTTAGAAGACACGTACATAGTCACACTGAGCGAGTTTTCCCCTCCTAAAACTCACGTAGTCAAAGTTTCGGTCAATGCAGTACCTCAAAATGTAACATTCAGTATTAAAAATAATCCAGACAGCGTTAATTTCAAGATAAATCCCAAGACAGGAATAATCATTACCACTGGTACGTTTGACTATGAGAAAAAGAATCGTTATGAGTTTGATGTCATGGCTAATCATGGTGAAGCTGAGACCCACATCGTGGTCGAGATAACAGATGAAAACGACAATAGTCCAGAATTTACCAAAACCTCATATCAGGCCACACTGGATGAGAACAGCCCTGTTGGCAGCAGCGTCTTGAAAGTATCAGCCACAGACAAAGATAGAGGCAAAAATGGCTTTGTTACTTACTCCATTGCCAACTCAGGCCCTTTACCTTTCACAATTGACCCATTCACAGGCGTCATTTCCACCTCAGAGCACCTAGACTATGAGTTAATGAAACGGCGGTATCACTTGAGAGTTTGGGCCTCAGACAGTGGCAGCCCCTTCAGTCAGGTCAGCGAATGCCCGGTTACCATCACCCTAAACAACATCAATGACAACATCCCCTTATTTGAGAGGGTGGGCTGTAATGCCACTGTGCCTTTAGATTTACCAGTGGGACAAACAATCGCAGAACTTTCAGCCATCGATTTAGATGAACTGCAGCAGCTGCAATACGTCATTGAGTCTGGGAATGAGCATCAGATATTTGGCATCGACTCGGTTTCAGGAGCCATCTCCCTCAAGCAGCCAATTCCCCTGGGATCGGGTTCATTCACTTTCAGAGTTGTAGCCACAGATGGCAAGCATCACTCAGAGGTTTCAGTTGTCAGAATAACAGTGACAAACAGAGGGGATGACCCGACACTCCACTGCAGGGAAACAGGCATTTTCAAACAGCTGACTGATAAACTCATAGAGTCCATCAAACCCATTCTGACTAATCAAGAGGAAGATGTGTTTTCTGATGTTCACATCACAAATAGGCATTCACCAAAGTTTGATTCGAGCATCCCAAGTTCAATCGACCTCATTGAGGACTATCCACTGAATTCAACCATCGTCCAGTTCAAGGCCACAGACTCAGACACCGGGTTTAACAGTAAGCTTGTGTACGCCATATCGAGCGGGAATGAGGATGGCTGCTTTTCCATTGACACGTTCTCTGGTGACCTACAGTTAGACTGCCCATTAGACAGAGAGAGTAAAGAGTTCTACATTCTGAACATCACTGTCTACGACCTGGGAACCCCTCAAACATCTGCATGGAAGTTTGTTGCAGTGAATGTCCTGGATGTCAACGACAATCCTCCTGTTTTTGATCAACCCAGATATGTGATGCGAGTGCCTGAAAACACAGAGCCAGACTCCATCATTTTTACAGCTCAGGCTCTGGACCCTGATTTAGATTCAAGTGGTAACATCAAATACTCTCTGCTTACGATTACTGACATGTTCAGGATTGATGAAGTGACCGGTGAACTGACAGTGACGGGTCGGTTGGATCGAGAAACTTCCCCAAGGCATGACCTCTTAGTTGAAGCGCGGGACCAAGCGACAGTCGGCCCTCAGTTGTTCTCCATGTTTGAACTTGTGATTGTTTTGCAGGACATAAACGACAACCCTCCCAAGTTTACTCCCAAAGTTTATAAAGTGAAAGTTCCTGAGGATTTACCTGTGGGAACCAACCTTGTCTGGGTTGAAAGTGTCGACTTGGACCTGGGTAGCGGTGGACTTGTCACCTACAACTTGAAGAACACAGAGGGCGGGATCTTTCATCTGGACTCATCAACTGGTGCTCTGACCCTGGAGAGGGAGTTGGACTTTGAAAGGAGGCCACTTTACAACCTCACAGTTCGGGCGGTTGATCACGGCCTCCCTCGCTCCCTCTCGTCCTCCTGTTTTGTTGAGATTCACGTTCTGGATGTGAACGAAAATCTCCACAGGCCTCTGTTCTCAGAGTTTGTGTACGAAGCTGGAATCATGGAGGACGCAGCCGTGGGGACATCAGTGGTCACGCTTATGGCCACAGACAAAGACTTGGGCAGGGACGGCGTGGTCAGGTACCACATCCATGAAGGCACTGGTCTTGGAGTCTTCACTATAGACGAAGAAACAGGTAGAGTAAAACACACTGTACCCTTTTTCTCTTGTTCATTGTTTCCTTTGGGGTGATGAAGGGAGAAAGGAGATTTATTTTCCTCTTGCTGGGCTTCAATAAAATAGAAATCAGTTAGAACACCATTTTCATCAGAATTGATTGAATTTATCCTGGCTCTAAATTATACCATATAATTGACTCAGCTGGACTCATTTGTGGCGCCCTTGTTTGCCTGACATTGGTGACTAATAGAGCTTATCGAGGTACAAATTGCGAGAGCAAATTGCAAAGTGCATCTGCAACATTATCTCCCCACCACAGCCATCGGGGTCAGATTTTTTTAGGCCGAGTTTGCGATAGCACTTTCATGCTGAATGGTAATGTATCCCAGTATTCACGCCGTGTTTTCACCGAAGCTCTTTGCAGCAATATATTTCCTCGTGTGTTCCCCGAAACTTATGATAAGATTGGACACATGCACATTGTGAAACACAATATTTCCTCTGGGGTGTGTTAAGGGGGTTTTGAGTAGTTTCTATCAGCATATATATTCCTCTGCTGAGGATACCCTGCAACCTCTCAGTATACCACGGTGCATTCCATTAGCCTGCCGCTGCACTTAAGGCTCAGATAAAATCAGGGCAAATAGAGTTCGCTGTCATAATGGAACCATGCCGTAATACATCTCTTTTTTTGTGTTATTAGCCTTTTACCTCTCCTTCGGGGTTTCCAAATTTAAACTGCTTCTGAAAGCCACTAGTAGCAGAAAAGTAGATCTCCCTTGTGTCAGACCCCCTGTGCACTAAAACTCTTCAGAGGAATCCAGTTTCTCATGCACCAGGAGAACTTGAGTAAGTTTTGGCAACACAGATGTGTCATCTTTGTTTTTGAGCCTTTGGGCCCACCACAACACAATGAAAGCAGGTGATTGATATTCCCTCAAGGTTGGTTACAGTTATTATGGATGAAACCGATTATGCTGATAAGTGATTCAGCAGCAGCATGTTTGGAACAAGTATGTACCAGTGTGCTTTTCACACTTTCATTCTTATTCTGCACCTTCTTATGTGCCTCAGGTGTGATCCGTACAACAGAGGCGTTGGACCGGGAGATGATGCCTCACTACTGGCTCTTTGTCTACGCCACTGATCTGGGGACGGAGCCTCTGATCTCCTGGACTCACGTCTTCTTGGAGGTCCTGGACATAAATGATAACCCTCCAGAGCTTTTACAGCCGGTCTATTTCGCCTCTGTCCAGGAGAATGTGGGCAGTGTAAAGTCAGTCCTCCAGGTGTCGGCCACAGACGTGGACACCTCCTCTGAGGGGAAGCTCACCTTCCAGATGCCAGAATCTCACCGGACGTACTTCGGTGTGGATCCAAAAACAGGTAATTAAGAGTATGAAAACAAAACACTCCTGCTGAGCATGCATAAACTTCCTGCAACCTTTTACATGCTACCAGAGCCAATATTTAAACCAGAAAAACAGGAATCTCTGAAGCATGTAGATTTCTATTTTGTTGAAACATTGGTTGATATGTTACCAGTTTTCATTTGAACAAGCCATTGCTCATTGATAAACATAATACCATCCCCAGTCCACAACCCCAATGACTCTCTGTTAGTAAGAGCACACACACTTTCTTCTCTGAAATAGCACAAAGAGAGATGATGGGTACCCTATTGAATGTTTTCACAGCTTAAGGAGGAAAATTGGTCACCGCTGGCCTTGAAGCAGCAACACCCTGTGAAATGTTTTGCATCCTGTGATAACCTTACAGAGCCTGGCATTTTTTATTTTTATTTTTTTTTTCATTTATTTATTTATTGGTGGGTTCAGTTTTGGTGAGTCAAGCCATGCATGCAAAAAGGAAAATATCCTCCCTGCTGGGATTCTGATTTGTTGTCTTTTGCCTGAGGAGGTGTTGTGTTTTGCAAAACAGTTTTCCAAACAGCCTGTTAAATCAGTGGCGTTCCCCTTCAGATGCAGGAGCAACAACTTGTGCCAGTAACAACATAATTATAGATTCATTCAAACTCAATTTATGGCACTTGCATTGCAGCTTCTGCATTGTTTTGCTTTATGAGTCATGTGCATTCACATTGTTTGGCAGGTCGAAATGACAAGTAGATAGAGTGTATTTTAATACAAATACTTATCAGTCATGTATTTATTTGGCTGTCAAAGGCTTCCAGGAAATTGGTGCACACAGGCAGTCGTTCAACAGCTCTCTCCTGCTGCACTTGAGACATGCTGTACTTCAACATGATAATTTAGTTCACTTTTTGAAAATAAATTCCTCCTGCGACTTCACCCTCCAGCTTGGGGACCGTAAGTGCAGACACTCAGATGTTCAGCATGGCCCTGCATCATGTAATTGATGCTTTAAGGGAGTTAACATACGGGCAGGCAGACATATACAGGAACTCTGGGACATGGGTTGTAATTGGATCAGCCTGCACATTGTCATCCTTCCATTTCACATGCAGTTTGGACAGCTATATAGGCTGCCCGCTCCCTTGTGATTGATTTACATTTTGATTCAAACCCCCTTGTGAACATAAGACATCTGGAGAACCACTGTGCTTTCTCAGTCACAAATTGTTTCGACATGTTGGTATATGTCACCATACCCCAGTGGCAGATTTACATTTTGATTCAGGGGTATGACTCCAGCTATAAAACCAAACCAATGAGTTATTTCCCACAAGTGGGGAAAATAGAGTGGGTGCTGAAAATGGTTGATACCTCCTAATGCATTGCTGCAAGTCTGAGCAGGGCGAGCCGTGCAGGAGCTGGGCTTGTCGCAGAGAGTGCAGAGTTGAAAATGAAACTTCATGATCAGAGGCGTCAAAGGTCACTCACGAACTCATTCATCCACGTTTGAAAGGATGCAGTTGTGCAGAAACACTAAAATATTAGAGAGGAGAAAAGCTCTCTTATCCCTTTAGGTATGTCAGTGCTCATGTTTGACAGTTGCTTATGAGTCACCTGGTACAAACTTTGATGTTCAGGCAAATTAGCGCAGCATTAGCTCTCTAATACAAGCCCCTACAAGTCCTGTCCTCTCTGATAATCTCTAGGTAGCTGTGGTGTTTGCCCACACCCTAAGGCCAGTATACCAGAGGATTACAGACAGGGAGGGTGAGTTGTGTTAATGCAGAGACGTCACACAGGGGCACAGAGGACAGGAGGTGTTGAAACAGCCGGAGAGTGCCACATCAAAATAAGCCTGTTTTGTGCTAAAGCAGGTGTATTTGATATTCATTACTCATGCGCGCCAGCACAGGATGAAATGTGTGTGGTGGAAAGGATTATTGTGTCTGTATGTGTGCTTCTTGCACTCCGAGGATTGGCTGACGGCTTTCGCTTTTTGAATGCTGATGACCCAAATTCCTGCTGGAAAGTGTCTCCTTTGTTCCAATGTTTAATTTGTGTGAGCGTTCAAAAGTACATCTTTCATAGAGACACACACAAAGAAAAGCGTATAGAGATAAATTCCAAATCAAAAAGAACTGTAAAGACAAGACATAACTTAACAACAAATATGAGAAACATAAGTCTGTGAAACGTCTGAGAGGATTGTTAAAAACATCTACAAAAATAACCTAGAGCATAGTGTATGTAAAGGAACTTCACCAAAAGCTCAAAACAAGTTTTTGTATATACTGTTCACCAGGACACGCTCTGCTGATGTTACATGACAGCAGCTCTGAAAGGGTCAGAACCTTTTGGTCACACCTGAACACATTTGTACATTTTTGGGCAGTTCTTATCTGTTTCCCAAGACCTCTTGGAGATTTTCTTAACTTCTTTGAAGCAATATGTCTTGTGTCTCCGGTTTGAGTTTCATTTTTGACCGAGAGCAACCAGAGGGAAATAGAAACAAACAAGACGAGAAACTGACAAAGGTTATAAACTATGGGAAAATATATGAATACATGATGTTATAACAATAGACAAAGAGCAACCAGCATCTAAGACCAATTGGGGGAATTTATTTAACAGTTGCACGACCTTGGTCTAGAAGTTTGTCTTGAGGCTTTTCAAAGAATGAAGACAACTTAAACTGTGAATAAGTCTGTCAGACTTTCACGATGTCACTGTTGGAAATTAAACAGCAGATTAATGCACGGAGCATATTTTTCACATCTTGTGCAGATGAAGTGGAAGTTCTTCTCTCACAATGGAAACCCATGATCTTCCTGGCTCATTAACTTCATGTTGCAATCTGTTTTTGTAACCTAATTTTATTCCCCTGTAACACCATGACAATTACCCAGCATGACAAAGACATGGTTTTCCCAGTTACATGCAGATTATCCGGGATTGTCTGCACAAAGCTGCAGTCTTGACCCATTCCCACACTTTTGGTTTGACCTGGAACGAGCCGCACCTCATCAAACATCAGCGTCAAACCATGCTAATGGCAGAAAATCCTCCTAGACAAGTTTCAGACACGCAGACATGCAGGTGATAACGTCCATGCTTTGGAATCAAGGGTTTAACAATTATGTGTAAATGCCAGGCGTCCACATGCTTTAGGCCACATCCTTCAAAAAATAGTCTTGTAAACCATTAAGAGAGTATTTTCACTGAGATGAATTGAATCTTTAAGTCCAGGCAGAAACACTCCAACAGATTAGAAGAAAAGTCTGATATCAGAGTGAGGTGATAACATTAATCTGAGCCAGTGAGGGAGATTATTTTCCCTTGAACAACGTTAACAGGCTCCTGAAACCTGACCTTTAGAATATGATCCTCTTTATCTTATTTTCACACATAAACCCACCATTACTAACCGCCTGCTGTAGAAACCTCTCATGCCTGGACAGGATAAATGACTCACAGGTTCTGACTCAGCTTTTATTTTCGGAGAAGGACCTGCAGTGGCGTCTGTCTGATTCAGTCTTGAAGAATGGCTTCAGAAAGTTTCATCTGGGAAGTAAGAAAACAAAAGTTAAATCTGGTCCACTCTGTTCTGTTTCTTGAGTTCTCAAAAGAAAAACAACTCTTTTATGAGTTTTAAGACAAGTTGTTGCAAGGAAAAAGGGAGTGCCAAATTATTAAAATGACCGAAAAATTGACGTCACTTGGTTATATAAGTTCATCCAGGGTTTCATTATGTGTGCTTCACAAAAAAAACAGTTTGTTTGGCAAGGCCAGGCAAGTCAGGAATGCTCCAAACTCATTAGCATTTTCAAACAGAAAATTCCAGAAATTATTGCTAAACCTCAGAGATTCTTGGGCTGATATTTGGTTGGGCAGAACATAAACTGAGCACTGGGTACCATTATAGCCGTCGAGTCTATGTTTTTTTCTAGTATATTAAGTTTCACACAAAGCAGCACAACAGAATGCCCAACCAAGTATCAGCCCCTTGTGTCTGTTCAATACATCAGTTACCACATTGGCCAGCTTCTGTATGATCTGACTTGACCTTTGCATAAGAAATAAATACATGCATATTTTAAGAATTCAACTTTTACAGATCACCTAGCAGGGACAAAAAGTTGAAGACTGAAGAATGTCTGAAAGTAGAGAGAAGTTGACAAACATAGTCCAACTTTCATAGATTTGTTTAAAATGTGATAATTTGGAAGAACTTAATGTGTCCTTGTGTTACTTATTGATTATTTTCTTGATGCTCTTCACACAGAGACAAACTGGTAGTTTCACTCAGCATGATTTATTTCCCCCAACTTAAAGTTTTACATTATGTATCTGGATCACCTTGAGATACTTTATACACAGATGTTGGTTGTGGTGATCAGATATCATTGATTTCAAGTTGGGTAAACAATGCAGAGGAGACATTCCCAATCTCAAAATCTGATAGGGATCTTATAATGAGGAGCTTTTTTAGGCCCAGAGGTGCTCTAAGCCTGCTTCATGGATTTGTTTTGCAAGTGGTGATGAATTGGCCTGTTTGCTGCTCTTTCTCAGAGGCTTGTTTATGCACACAGCTTCATTTGCATACATTTGTAACTGAAGAGGTCTTTAGTATTCTTAGCTCAAGAAACAAATCCTCTCTCTCGAGAAACCTGAGCAAATTTGAAGCCCTGCTCTGGGGTTCAGCGGCGTATTCTCAGAGTCTCCAAACCCTCCCCTCATTGATATTGCTACAATGTTTCAGCCAAATCTCTCTTAACTGAAGACGTCCCTTGTGAAAATGTTGATGGGGAGAAAGGGGAATGAAAAAAAAGAAAGACGCCAGTGGGCTCCTGTGATGACTTCACATAGAAGGACGAGGAACAAACAAACCGAGCCCTGACACGCTGGCCCACACTGTTTGTCTTCACGTGGTTTTGACAGCAGTCCAGCACGGCTGAGTGAAAACAGGCGATGAGGGACAGACGGGGCTTCACCCCTGATTCCCATGTCTGCGCTAATGACTAAAGCACACTTTCTAATGTGCCCCACCTGTCCTCATGATGTCTTCCCAGCAGGGCTTGTTTGCACTGTTGTAAAGAAAGAGTGAATGACCCCCAGCTTTGTTCTCAGAGACCTAATCCCACCACACCTCAGCTCTCTTAAATTCGGTGCCATAAACACACCTCTCTCTGGCAGACTTTACCCAGACACCATTCAAACAGAGGTGACCCTAGCTAGGAAGATACTTTAGCCGCTGTTATTAACTTCTTTTCCTGCTATGACTCATCCATTTCTCATTTATAAATCGACTTCCACTCACCTTTAAAGCTGAACAACTTTAAATTATATGTTATATAAAGTTTGGCTTCAGGTGGTTTTTTCCAGACTGATACCAAAAACACAGGAGTGTAGGAATTAATACAAAAAAATAGAGTTAAGACAGTAATGGGATTAAGATTTGCACTTTATTTCTTTTGCTATCTGCTCCGAATTAAGGTCTGATTCAGAGACAAATTTTCTGATTTTGGTGTAAAAAAACTCACATCATTCTGCCGTTTTGATTTATTTGGTGCAGTTTTTCATCTGATTGTGACTGAGATGAGTTGCGACCTCTACATTCTGCATAAACCTTCTAATTTTATGAATGGGTGAGTGTCAGTACTGGCCTAATTTCAATGCATTGCATACTTGTTAAGGCTGCCGATGCCTGCCATCTTGACTCAAGGAAAACAATCTTGTGGCGAGATAGCTAAGTAGTTAAAAGGTTAAAGCTTTGTTCTAATTTTGCACCTTTAAATAATACTTAGGGAAATTTAACGGTTAAACTTTTATTTTGCACTTAAGTGTATGTAAGATAAAACAAAAAGACTTGCGAGTGAGAGTTGTTAGTCTTATTTTGCACTTTTGTCATTTGTTTCTGACAAATTGTAAACTCAGAGATTTGTCTGTTTAATTTTTGAGTTCGTGGCAGAGTAACTGTGCTGCCTTTTTTTGAAAATTAAGTCTTGGTTCAAAATGATCGGTCATTGTGTTAATCAAAATTTTATGATGGTTCTTGGCATCTGTAGATACTTGAACTGGTATTGGTCTGAAAACAGTGGTATCAAACATCCCTATCATCATGTTTCATTTAGATGTATGCAAAAAACACTGGTGCAAAGAGGAGCTCTGTTTATAAGAGAAGCTCAGTTAATAGAGCATTCAACCCATTGTGTGTGCTTTGAAAATTATACAATGTCTTGCACATGTTTTACAGGCGTAAAAGCTGCACAATCCTTCAGAACCAGGCTCTCGAATACTGATGTCGTCTCTGTCCAGTGTTTACAAAAAGACTTCTGTGAAAGTGTGATTTGTAGACGGTAACAACATCCACAGCACAGAAACTGTTGTTACACTGAGGATCAGTTCATACCTCCTCCTTTCCTTGGTATCTCCTCTCATTGATCAAAGCAGCTTTGATCCGTCTCTACGACGAGTTGTGTATTATTTGTTAGAGCTGCCGTCTCTCTGAACGGGGGTTTTGAAGTAGTTCTGAAAGGAGGATGCTACTAAATTACAAACTAGCTTTTGGCACAAGAGATAAAGAAAATATCCGAACAAGCTGTGGAATATAAAACAGTGAAATTACAGGAAGCGCACAGGAAGTTAAATTTCCTGCTGAGCTGCATATCATTAGAGAAAGTCAAAGAAATGTGCAGTTTTTCAGAAGATTGTCCACATTTTTACATTCTCTTTATGTTTACATTCTCTTGATCTTTTGCTCTTTCCGTATGGACTCAGAGGTGATCTGTTTACCTAAAACAATGATAATAAACAGTGTTGGGAAGAATCAGCTGTACTTGGAGTTCTGCCCACTCCCTCACCTGTGTACGTCTGGCCTCCAGCCTAACAAAATGCAACCTGCTGAAGAAGTGACACATGCATGAATAAGCTAAACTTCAAGGAGAACACTGCTGTCTTTCAGCCGTCTTGTTCCTGTCGACACAGAAAAGTTGTCTTCAACGCCTTGCAAGACCTTTTCAGATAAATCAATCCGGCTGTCACTCATCTCGAGATGAACGTGTGAGAGTTTAAATCCTGCAACTTTTACCCTAGCGGTTGGGTAATGCTTTCAAAAACCTCTCCATCTTTTTGATGATTCATAAATGAGAATATTTCTAGAAGCTTATTTTTGCTACAGAATTTGTTGTGCAAAAACCATTGATTCTGGTATTTAGGGAAGTTTCAGAAGCTTCTTGGCTGAGTGGTAGTAAAAAAAAGAGTTATGCTCTTGAAATCTGCAACAAAACAGTGCTGGAATTGACTGGGATGCATCTGCAAGTGTTTTAACAATCTTAAAGCCTTCAATTTAAAAGCCTTGCTCTTTTTACACATCCATTAGCCAGATGTTCAAAGGTAAAACAGAAGCTCAGTCAGGAAAAAGCTGTGTTTGATTCTTGTATAACTACTACAGCGATTTTTCCTCTGATAAATCAATTGCAGAACAGTGGATGATTTGTTAGGAAACAGCATAGAGCCGTCCACATCCAGTCGATTCATTGAAACTGATCTTTCACCGTGACAGCAGGTTTTCTGCACCTTCTTCACTGTTTCCTTTTCATGAGTGCTGTGTGCCAAATGGTTGTGTTTCTTGCCACCAAAGCGCAACTTTGCTTCTCAGAAAAGACATTTATTGCACGTCATTTATCCATCTCACATCCCCCATTTTTGCCTTTGAGAGCAGTGATCAAAACTCTATAAAAACTGAAGTCTCTTTTTGCGCTAGATAGTAGTCCAAGAAATCTACATGTAGAATGTTTCTCTCAAAGATGAGCCCTTTAGAAATACTGGAACATTTTTTATTCTGGTTGTGGAGAAGAAAAAAGAAAAAGTACTACAATGTCTTGTTTTGTTCCTGTGAGGGAAAAAGTAGGTGCCAATTGGAGGATATTTGAAATAGATGCTGGCATTGATCTGGAAGCTGAGGTAGAAGAAATATGAGTCAAAACCTGCACATGATTAGATTCTCTTTAATTTTCTTGTTCATTGGGAGAAAAAAAGGGAACTGTAAACATTTCGTTGATAAATGTTTTTTGATTACTTTACGCACATTTTCACATGTGCCTCATGTGACCGTTGTTTCTGCAAAACTCATCATTTTATAAAGTATTTAGCTCCAAAAGAAAACATTGCCAGGAGTTGGATCAATAATTCTTTCACTCCATATTTTAACAACGGGGTTTCCTTGCTCCTCAAAGAAAAAAAAAAAAAAATCTCACACTCATTTTTATGTAACACACACACACTCCTCCACCTGACCCCTGTTATCATTCAGCCAGCAGCGCTCGTAGCTCTCCCCTGTTTGTCTCTCTGTGTCTCTGGTGTCTTTATTAATGCTAATAACTGCCCTAAACTCTTCACTTCATTTATTAAGATTGGATAGGACGGGGTCAAAAGCTTGGTGGGGAAATTGACTCTCAGCTAGCTGCAGAAAAATAAGAGATATAAATCAAAGCAATATTTCACAGAGTGCATCAAAGCAGGGGATTATAACAAAATGATAACAAAACTTAATCGCTTATATATATCATTAGACATCAAAGAAACCGAAATCCAGCATGATTAAAGATTCCTTTGACCTGTGGATTAGTTTAATTGATTCCTTAAAAAATGTGGCAAGTTGCTTCATCAGAAGATTTTATGATAATCTTTCTGCTTTTAGAAGATGAAAACATATTTTGGAGTGTGATTTTCGAAGCTGTGGTGTCTTTGTTCTTAATGACAAACATCTTTTTTACTTAAACAGAGAAATTTGTCAAAAATATTTGAATATATGTTTGTCAAACAAACAAATAGCCAAAGGATGCTCCATTTGCTGTCTTCACAACCTCAGATATAAGGAAGAAAATTGGTTCTTTGATATAATTGATGTCTGTAAATATCAAAATTGAAGGCATTTCCCATAGCATAAGTCAGACTGTCAAAACAGTTTTTTTTTAAGCAATGATTTTATCAGTACTAATGTTCAGTCAGAAAACTTTCAGCCCCACCACCCAAGAATTCACATGCAGGCTTCAATGACTAAATTGTTGCATACAGAGGCCAAAAAGTGTCCTGAGAAACAAAAATGTGTGAGGATTGTCTGTTATTTTAGACTAAAGCTACCAATCACGGGAATGTATTTATCTACTGAAAACTGTTATTTTATCATAAAAGTCTGTTATTTGACTCCCCCTCTCAACCTTTGCTGTCACTTACCTGAACAGAAAACATGTGGAAGAGCTGGGACCCATTGTTCTGAATTAGTATTATACGTATAAACAAAGAATTCACTGACAATTATCTTTGTATGAAACAAAACATTTGAAAGTCCAGTAACAAAATGTCTGATTTGTTCCAACATAGGAGCATCTTAAAATTTGGAGGTCTTATTACCTCCATTAGTGACAATCCTTGCAGAAATAAATGTCCCATAAAGTTAGTTTCTACTGCTGACAAACTCAGAATACTTTTATTAGAGCCTAAAACATCAAAATAAATAAATAAATAAACTTGGCAGAGGATTAAAAGCAGAAAACAGCTGTTACGCTTCTGACTTTGAAGAATCCTTTGACAAAAACAAAAGTTGAATTTTGCAGAACACGTGGAATGTCTTTACCTCCTCCTTAATAAGTAGCCTGTTAGTTTGTGCTTCTGTGCATTATTGCAAAGCATAATATTTATGAAGAATGCAAAAACTTCAAAAGAAAAAAAAAGGAATTATGTTTTTTACACCCTCATTTGAATAGGACAGGAGAATGAATAGAGCAGGGAAATAGGAGAGCGTGGGGGGAAAGACATGCTGTTAAGATGCCGAGGGCTGGAAGCAAACCCAGCTGCCAGTTTTCTCTGAGGTTTCCCACCAGTTGTAGAAACAGACAAGCAGCTGCACACAGTGTAAAGTGTGTGAATAACCTGTTGAGCTGCTTAGTTTATGGGTCATATCAGAAACAGATGCACTGCTAAAGAATCAGACAGACAGCTCTGAATCACCAAACCACCAGTCCGCTCACGTCTGGCACTGCTGGTTCAGCCTGTATCAAACAGTCGTGCAGGTGACACAGTTTATGAAGTTAGTGAGAAACAAAGAGCTGAACTAAATTAATGTTCACATTGATTTAAATCCATTTCAAACCAAAGGATACATTTAAGATATTTTCACTGTGATTTAGATGAATAGTAATGCTTTTGTGAATGTTTTTAGCATAAAAGCATCAGACTTCTAGATGAAGGCTTGTGTTCACTCTGGAGCTTTGATTTACACTTTCATGATTTAAACAAAACAGATTATATGTGTGGAAGAAGAAAACGAGAAGCTGCTGAAAGTTGCACAAAAGCCCATTTGGTGTTTTTGAAGTGCTATGTAGAGGCTATTTTTAATGAAATTGTAAGGTTTCCTGACATCTGATTAAGTCACTTTTTTACATGTGCAGACTTAAACTTTCCAGGTTATGTTTCTTTAAACTGACTCATACAAACGCAAACTCATACTAGCTGTGCTCAAGAGGATTTCCCTTAAATGCAAACACTGATAAATCACAGTAACAGAAAGACAGCAGGAACAACATCCACAAAAACAAAAAGGTGTTTTCCTAGGTGCAGAACTCACTCACACTAACACCTAAATCAACAGCAGCAGTTACACTTCTGGCTGCTCTTGTTTGTTGATGTAATTAGCTCTCACTTCCCAGGATTGAGACTCCCAGCATTGACTCTCCCTCTCTCTGCTTGTGTGTGTGTGTGTGTGTGTGTGTGTGTGTGTGTGTGCACGCAGGTGTTATCAGCACTCACTCAGCCCTGGATCGGGAGGATAAAGCAGAGCACAGTGTCGAGGTGAGACTCCTCAGAACAACACTTTCATTTCCCTTCTGACTGACACTGAAACAGGAAAAATACAGAGCCTGCTGTTTTTGTTGTGCATCAGAGGTTCAGAGCAGCAATAAATCCATAAGAATCTGTTCTACAGGCTGTTAAAGTCAAACTCACACGCTGCACTTCTAACGTCTTCTAATATAAACACATGGTGGGAGTTAAAGCACGGCGCTTACAGGCACTTAGGCTCTGTTCACGCCTGTCATCAACATGCATTCTGGGTGAAGTCTGTCAATTCACACTTAAGACTGCAATCTTTGCACATGCATGTACAGGGACCACTTCAGATTGAATGTTGCCTCCCTGACTGCATGCAAATAATTTCTCACCAGAAGCAATTCAAGCACCCAGATTCATGACTTCAGTTAGAAAGTTGGAGTTGATTACAGTTGTTTCCTTAAAAATATAAATATTGATGGAAGCACCAAAGGCCTCAAGCTTTGACCTCAGCTTTCATGGTGTCATTAAGCAAGTTACAATGTTATTTCTCTCCCTCCATCTCTATTCACAGGTAATTGTTTCTGATAATGGCACCCCGCCTTTGCGCTCCACGGCCACAGTCATCATCCGAGTCCTTGACGCCAACGACAACCGACCAAAGTTCACGGACAAACTTTTCCACGTCACCCTGCCTGAGCAGCGGGAGCTGGGTGGTAAGCAGGAAGTCTGCCGGATGTTTGCGCGAGATGACGATGAGGGGTCAAACGCTGTGGTGACCTACAAGCTCCAAGACAACAAGGATGAGCGTTTCGAGATCGACTCTGTGACTGGTGTGGTGACTGCACAAGGGGATTTCTGGCCTCGTAACTACAGCATCCTCACAGTAAGTTCCTCACAGGCTTCATCCACAGCTGTCAGTCACTTCTCTGTAGTTGGAATTCTACAGCTGTGAAGCCTAAATGCACCTCCTGTCCATCATCGGGAGTGATTATTAGCTTTTATTCAAACAAACTCAAAGTTATTTTCTTTCCCAAGAGTCCTGCTTCACATGCGTGCCTCTGCAGGAGCTGTGGACACTTTCAAGTCTTGGCCGAGCCCACCGGCTCTGCCAAAGAGGCTAAATTACCCGTGCTTAACACTCTGAAAGGCACTTCGCTAACACCTGCTCTGAAACCAGTGCATGTTCTCTGTCCTTGTCATCACTGGCCATTGTAGAAGTCAGAGGGGTTAATCAGCAGTAAGAAAAGCTCGGCAGGATTTCAGACACACTGAAAAGGCCTGTTTTTACACCCAGAGGAGTCATCAGGAGCTTGTTTCTGTCATGTTGAGCAAGCATGGGGCTCGTGTTATGCATCTCTTTTCTTTGTTTTACTTGTGGATAAAAAGATTCTTTAATATGCATGCAAGTGCAAGATTAAAAATCCTTATTCATCCTGACAGTATGATGAGACCTCTATGACAGGGTAGAATGGAAAACTTAGAATTCCAGCAACAGAGCAAGGAAAGACACATTATGCAATGTTTAATCCATTCTCTGTGGTTCTTCTTCAGTCTTTTGTCTTATGTGTTGGCTGAAATCTGTGGAACTGAATTTAAGCTTTGAAATTGACCAAACAGTGACTAAATTGAGGCCCATAATCTTTTTAACCATCTTATTTGACCTGACAATGAACATTTAAATTTATGGAGAAATATGCCTATGGTCATGGTGCTTTTAAGTGTTATTTACTTTTAGCTGAGGATTAATCAGATATGCTGAATGGACTTAAATAATTCAACACTTTTACACTCTGCAGACTACTCAGAGTGCTCTCACACTGTGTGATACTGTCACCCGGGTTGTCCATACATTCACACAGTGATGCCAGAACCCAACAAGTTTACATTTACGCGCAATACACCCTCACTGTATATCTGAAAGACTCTGGTATTTTACCACCTGACTCCTCGTGCTCATTAACGTTACTTGTCTCTTTATTCCTGGTTATTTTCAGAGCAGTCAAAGAGCCACCTGCTGCATCATTATGCTTTATATGGGTGTGTCAAAAGTAACGAATCGTTTTATGTCATTATGTCACCACATGTTTGGTTTTATGTATAGTTATTTGTTTAAGAAAACACTTGACACAAACTCATAAATATGTATGTACCATCAGCTTGTCAAGGACTGCAGATGGAAATTAGCCTCTGGCTATGATCGAGGACATTTACAACATTCATATTTAAGTTTATCAACATACACTGCCTCCTGTTCTAAATAAATAAAAAAATATTGTAAGCAAGTGCCAATCAGTATTAATTAATCCTATTCATATGCACACACATGGACAGAAACACACACACACCACTGGCCGTGTCACCTGGAGCAAGCTGGAGTTTATTATCTCGCTCAAGGCTGCAAATAGTGAGCTTCAGGAGCTTGGACTGTGTCCTATTAATTAAAGGATTATTATCTATTCTTTCAAATGAATTCTAATGACTTGACTTTGAAATACAAAGTTTAAAGTTTGGTACCACAATGTTTCCAGTAAGTCACATCTCTTGAAATGTGAATAATAGATTTTTTCTTTTGTTTGTTTGTGTTCATACAAATGAAAGCTTCAAAATGTTGAGGCCTTATTAGAGCCCAACATGTAATAATGACCTGAAATGTCACAATGGCCTGCAATGTAACGATGAATTAAAAAAAGAAAAAAGTGTTATAAATCCCAAGGTGTAATACCTGACCCAAATTGTAACAAATTGTTATATTTTGGGCAAGAAAGTTATTGTGTTTTGGGCTGAGCACCTGTTGCATTATTGACCAGCTATTACATTTTTTTTAAATGAGGCACAAAATCTCAGATGTAAAATTGGCAGGAGATCACATTATTTGATGGAACTGATATGATTTTTTTACAGATTAAAGCTACAGACCAGGGCAGCCCGTCCCGCTCTTCAACAGCCAGACTGGACATCGAATGGATCGCCCACCCACCGCCCTCTGCTGAGCCAATCACGTTTGACGAGCCGCACTTCACCTTTGCCGTCATGGAAACTGAGCCCGTCACTCATATGGTCGGGATCATCATGACTGAGACACATCGTCAGAAGTGGTTCGATATCACAGGTAAGGGGGAACAAACACATGTTCACACAAACACACATGCATATACACACACGTACACACTGTGGTATTGAGCCCAGGTATTGATTGGAAGCTGTTTGCTGTGCAGGTGATGTGAAGGAAAGAACAAACTTCAGGCTCAGGTGAAAAACAAGCTTCACATAAATGAGGGTAACGATCTTTATAAGAAGACAAATAACAGAGGAGCAAACTATTATTTACTTCATCTAACAGAAGAAAATTCAGCTGAATCAGAGCTTAGTAAGGACTGCATTAACACTCCTCATAGATCAGAGTTACTCCTCTAAGCTTCAGGCGTGGAAACGATAACTGACATTCTGCGTATCGCCACTTACTCTAAAATGCTGACTTGTGGAGCTCCGATTCAAGGAAAGCGAGCAGGTTCCAGCTGTCATCTATCTGTATGAGACTCTTTATGAACAGGAGACGAGTTATTTTCTAAAGGTCAGCAGAGTCCAGCAGCAGTGAGTGATATCATAGCAGAGCTGGGGCCAGGACAAACAGTGTGAGGGTACATTTACTCTCCTATATAATAATGGTTTCACATCATCAATCTGTGATTTCAAAGTGTTTCCAAGACTCATTTTCTGCTAAAGTGCTGTGATTTATTTCATTGATCAAACCCACGTTTTCCCAGCCAGCTTCCTCTAAACTTCAATTGTTTCCCAGAGTTTTCATGAGCCGGCCAGCCCTTGCTCATGTGACTTTAAACTGTTTCATTTCAACGAGTGAGGAAAGTGAAAAAGATTGCTCTGAGTAAAGGAAGCCAGAAAAGTTTCAGTGTGAGAATCATGACTTAAAACCATCAGTCAAAAACACATGATTGACCTCAACTTATACAGGCGAACATAATTACATAACTTTACGCACTGAAGTGTCATTCTGGAAGAAAACAAGAGGCATCAAATACGACATCACTGGGCAGAGAGGATCTTTCTTAACTTTAAAATTGATTCTTGAGAATGACCTCTTCATCCTTTAGGGATCAAAACCGACAAGTAAGGGCAGTTTTATTGTGCGGTGGCTGTTATAGTGGATTCGAAACCTCCAGCAGAGTGAGCAGGACCCTGACATAAAGGGGTCTTGAAGGTATTGATTTGAAGATAGTGATTTAATACAAGGTGAAGAGGACTACATGAAGTAGCAACACTTTATTGGCCTCCTAACTGTCAGACTTTGTGACATTTTCTCCTATTAGTCGAAATAAGTTGTGTCTCATAGTGTCTTCTTCATATTGTCTTTAGAATATCCTCTTTTGCATTGTTGTTTTCTCTAATTTCATGCAATTTCTCATTATTGTCGAAATAGCTGGACTATCTCTGTGAATTGATGTTATTGTAATCAGTTCAGAAGAGCCTGAGAGCAGAGCACTTTGTCTCTCAGTAACAGAAACTCTAGACTTTTACTCTGCAACTAAATTATGGCTGAGTCAGCAAACTTTAAGTTTAAGTTAATGCCTAAGCTCCTAGTTTTCATGTTGAGTCAAGTCTGAGACACCAGAGAAGAATCCGAGAGAACGAGTCACAGTCAGTCTCAGCTCAGTCCCTGAGGATTTGTAAGAGTATTGTTTCAGTGTCATTTTTCAACTCTATGATCCTGGAATGACTGTGAGGGACTTTTTAGATGTGTCAAAACCTCATTTCATTATTTAAGTGAGATTTTTGTGTGTTCCATTTTGGGACAGTGAAATGATCAGATGCATTTTTACATTTTTCAGAAATGAGCAGGAATCGTCAAGACAAAAAAGATTCAGTTTTTATTCACTGTCATTTGCCATGATTACTTAAATTTCCACGGAGCCACTGAAAGCATCACAGACATGGCTCCATAAAACACGGTCAACCTGGGCAACAGAATTCAAAGCTTGGATGGTGTAGTTGCATCTATCAGAAGCACGGGTGGTGTGACAGCAGTTGAATTGCAGGATGGGTGGTTTGAAAAATGATTTATATTATTATGATTATCTATATCATTATATTTTCTTATGTCACCCATCATTCAATTCAACCGTGGTCATGCCATCTTGCTTTGAAAACAAAGCTTGTTGTCTCAAGATGATTACTTGTATTGTTATCCTGGTGTCTCAAGAAAACAGAGCTAAATTTATTTGGAAAAAAAAAAATCAATCCTTTAAGAATTTTAACCAAGAAAACATTTTGGACCACTAATTATTTTGTTCACAGCTTGTTTGAAAGAATGAACAGTAGTCTCTTTACTTTAGAGCATCTTACTTTGATTTATGTGTGCGTCCATGACAGAGAGCTGTTAAGCTTTGAGCTCGTCCTTGTTTTCCCCTTGATGAGTCATCAATATATCAAACTCTTCTCACAGTTCTTGCAAAATCTTTGGGGGCATCACTCAGGATTTGTGACATCTGTCAAGCATCTGAACAGCATGCCGCCCTCATTCAAAACTGAACCAAGTGTTGTAAACTTGTTTAAAAGAACTAACGACACATAGTAACAATGTCTTTACCAACGAGGAAGTCTGAATACTCATCTCCATGGTATAAGTTTGAATGTTCTTTGTACTTCAGTCCTGAGTCATCAGTGTGAATTTGAGTCACATTGAAATCAGAGTCATGTCCTGATGTACTTCACCGCTGCGAAATGTCAAATGACAGTCAAAGGCTCACACACCTGCATCATATAAGAGGAATTTTAACTCTGCTCCTCGTTTTCTTTGAACCTCCTCATTTTCTCCTCACTGTAATAATAGTT
This sequence comes from Thalassoma bifasciatum, assembly GCA_008086565.1. NCBI lineage: Eukaryota > Metazoa > Chordata > Actinopteri > Labriformes > Labridae > Thalassoma > Thalassoma bifasciatum. The sequence continues at coordinate 162,788 of RPOG01000869.1, read as the reverse complement.
ATAGTCAAAGCTGAACTCTCCTGTGCCGTGTGAAGAATGGGGTCAGTGCAAAACATCTAATTCTCTGACTTTTTCTGCGTCAGCTGGCTCCCAGGTTTACTATAAATGATTCAATTATTCTTCCTTGTTGTTACAAACAGCAGGAGAGGCTTGGATCTTTAAGGAGGTGAAGGACGCCGGTTATCTGATAGCTGTATTTCTTTTCTTTGTGGCTCTCTGCATCTCCTTCATGTAAAGCTTGGAAACAAAGACGCAGGTCAAACACAGCGACTGTTCCTGACAGTGTATAGTTCTGGATGTCAGCTTTACACTGGTGGGAAAGCTGAATGTTTTCTGTTTTGAAGGTAACTGAGGGGATCGTTTAATCCAATGGGATTTTTTTCAATGCCCACAAACTAAGTTTTCTGTCACAGAGAAGACATGCCTCAGAGGGGGGATCTAAAGGCTTAGCTGAGGTTGGGTGTGACCGCTGGCTTTGAATGACCTCCCTCACCTTGGTGCTTCAGATTCACGGTTTCTCTGCTGCTTCAAAGTGCACAAGATATATGAAATTGTAGTCATTTTCAGAGCCATAGAGAAATATTCAAGATTTAGGTTAGGGGCTCCTGAACTGTTACTAATAGAATAATATAAAAATTGGTTGTTTTTCAAAGTTATTTATGCAGGTAGACCCCAAACAATTTTCAAGAGAAATATAGAACTCATTTTTACAATTTGATTTTAAATGCAGGTATTTAACATTCAGATGTTTTGATTCACCTTGAACATAGAAACAAAGTTCATGCACTCAGAAATTTCTAAAAAAGAGAAAAATATACAAATTCTTATTCCAGTTGTTCCCACTGGATTCGCAGATCAATGAACATTTTCTGTATTGGTAAACAATGATACAGTATACTGCTGATAAACTCCTGTGCAGAGTTTCTCTGAAATGGAAAGATATAATCGGGACAGATGTGACTGTTCAGTCTTTCGTTCTCTTCTTCATGCCAGTTTTCTCCAAGAAGAGGTCTTCAAGTGTTGATATATATGTGCCATGGTCTCAACACTTAATCCTCTTATTCTCACCGTGTCTGTGTTCATAATGAAAGTATCGGCTAGAGGTTGTGTGTGAAAAAATTCAGTATTTTATTACTATTTCTACCAACATTCTTGAGCTAATTCATAGTCTACAAGCTCTGTTGTAGATTGCTTTATTGGGTCTACAACCTGCAAACACAAACATTTAATATCATTGTTAAGAAAGAAGAAGAAAACATCATAATATACATGTGTTTGTCTTATCTGTAAAATTTATGACCTGTAGCATTCATCAAATAATCATATATTGCTTCAAGAAAGACTTGATAATCTTATAACTGCAAACAAAAAGAGAGTTTTTCACTAATGAAGTGTCAGTGTCTCTGGAGTGATGGATGTAAGGAGATAAAAAAGAGGCAGGCTGAGAGGAGAGAAGGTCTCGGTGTCAGCTGTATCAGCAGGACTCTCTCCCTCTGAGGATAAATCAGCAGTGTCCCTCCTCTCATCATCGTCCAGATCACCACAGGAAGGACGCTCAGCCTTTTCTCCTCTTCCCCCTCTTCACTTTGCACCCTCTGTTCTCTTTTTTCCTGCTCTCAGCCGGGGACGTCATGAGTAAGACCTTCACACAGAGCTTTGTGAAAAATAAAAGACAACATGTTTGGATGAAGTGATAATCAGGAGGTGTCGGTGTCTCGTTCCCTTTGAGCCTCTCAGGAAACACATTGAAGGTTCTGCCAGCTCGTTTCCTGCCAGGCGGGGCGGCAGCATGTGCAGAGAAACGCCGAGATTCCTCCTGTTCACTTTGCCGTGCCAGGCTCAATCTGCGCCAGAACACAGCGGAGCTTCTCTGCGCTCCTGAAGAGACATTCAGTTTCTCATAGCTGCTGAGGCAGGATCTTACGTCTGTTGACATTTGTGTGGTGTCAGGGAAGAGGGAACAAGGGAGTCCTGCTCATCCTGAGGATTAAAGCTGAATTTTACCACATATCTGATAAGACCAAAGTCTGGCACCTCAATATTAAAACCTGATTTTGCATAACTTATGGTCACAGAGGACTCAAACTTAACACAAAAGGAAGTAACTTTCAAAACAATAATCAACAATAGAAGAAACTTTTTTGGATCTTTACTCCTCACATCTTTTTTAGCTGATAACTCTTAACAAGTTTTCTTTTGCAGTTAATTTAATGCATCAGCTTTTCACCTCTGCTCTGTGATTTACTCCATGTTTTCTGCAGCTTTGACAGCTCTGTGTTCAATCAATTGGAGCTGAGGTATTCGTTGCAATTTTGAGTAATTGTGCAGTCTTTTTCTCCCTGTGTGGTCTGTGAAGGTAGCTTGGTAATTATCACTGCTAGTCCGTCAACTTTTAAACCTTTCAGACTTTTTCTTCTCTTGTAATTACATTTGTTTTTTTGTTTTTGTCAGACCCATGACATTTCACCCTGCGGTCTCCTTTTAGTCTTCCTTTGAAGGCTACATGACCAGACAAGAGACTGAATTTCAGCTCTGATTTATTCTACGTCTTTCCTACCCGGTTTGCTCCCCAGCCGGGTATCACTGACCCTCATCTCGGCGTTGGCAGATGAGGGAATGTTGTTGTGTCACAGGACTCCTCTCCCATGCAGATATGATCAGATATTCACCGCCCGGCTTCTTTCCAGCGGCAGAGCCCAGATGCCTATCAAAGCTCCTGGGCTGTGAGATAACTCAGAAAGACAAATAAAGACTTCCCCCGCTGTCAAAATAACTCAAAGTGCTGTTTGTGTATTTGCACAAAAGCCTCACACTGAATTCAAACACAAAATCAGTGACAGGATATCGAAGAGCAGACGAGGGAGAAGCCTCTTTGCCGTCTGTGGATGGAGTCACTCCCAGCTGGGGATGACATGGTCGGGGTGAGGGTCGGGGCCTGCAGGTTTGAGGTTGTGGCTCTCTGCAGGAAGATGAGGCATCTGCAGGTTATGTCCGATGGATGAGTTCAGGACACTTTCTGTCTGAAGCCAGCAGGGGTTACTCACATGGAAAGAAAAGATTTAATCATATCTTAATTGATAGTTTCAAATCTCCTTTAATTGAGGAGCGAGAAAGGGGATTGATGAACAGTGTTGTTTATCCCACCACAAATGATAAAGAGGAGAAAAGTTAACCTGTATCCCGAGGTAACAACATCCAAACCCAAACACTTTTGTGGATCTGTGGTTTGTTAGGGATGTTCAGTTATGTTTTTTTTTCCAGACTGATACCAGTGTGAGTACTCCTTTTTGAGTACTCACCGATACTGAGCTTCGATACCGCTGGTACTTCCGATACATAAAATTTCAATTGACAATATAACAGCTCATTTTGAACAAAGGCTTTTAATTCCAAAAATGGCAGCACAGTCAAGTCACAAATCACAACTCTAAAATCACAACTCTCAGAGTTTTAGTATGTTTTTTCCTTTGATAAACTGAATTGCAAAACAAAACATTTTTATTGACTTTCCCTGAGTTTTATTCAAAGGTGCAACATTAACACCCATAACTATAAAGAAGCTTTGACCTTTAAGCTGCTTAACTATCTATTTGTGCTGTCTTAAAATCAATTCACTACTGGCTTTTAGAAATGGTGTCACAGTCACCACTCTTTTTTTTATTTGTTTTTTCGGAAGTAGCGTTAGACTTAATGCTTTCACCACTCTACATACAATAGACGGCATTTTTAACTTTTTCCTCCCACCAGCTTTGTTCTCTGCTTTAGCTCTTTCAGAGACTGCAGAAAGATAAACAGGAGTCGATTTCATTTCATGTTTAATTTTTTCATAATGCTTCAGCCTTGGGGACCCTGTGTGCATATAAACTCCAGAACATGCATTTAGAGACTAATTTCAGAAGTCTCTTTCGTTTCATGAAGCATATCAACGTTTTATACCAATATTGACTGTCGTAAACAGACCATTTTTCAATTTATCTGTGATTTCTCAGTTTTAATGATTGGTTCAACTGCAAGCCCAGAGTTGAGTGAAAAGAAAGCCCTGCGTCTCTGCCGAGCCTTGTTAACAAGCTGTATAGCTGTAAACGAGAACATGTGCTGTGAGGACTGCCTGAAATCCAATACCGATACCTGGTATCAGTACATGTCCATCTGTAGTTCATGGTTTCTTTATTAGCTCCTGGGATGGCAATACTGTCATTCTGTTAAATATAAAAGCATTAGCAATAGAAGTTTAAAGTTCAAAGCCCATCTTTATAAAATACACTCCAACAAAACAGCTTTGATTTAAAAAGGTCATGAAAAACTGCTCCCAAAGACACCTTCTTCAAGGTTCGAGCTGTCCTTTTATGGTTTCTGAGAGAAAATACTCTTATCTGAAAGTTTGGCATGGCTGTTATTGTAATTCAGAGTCCATGCCCTCTAAGATAACTTTTACTATTAGCTGCTTTTCACTGGAAGTTATTGAAACTGCCCTGCACAGCTGGATTGAATCAAGAGGGCACTGTGAAAGAGAATCAATTCATCTTCATTTGAGACTCTCATCTGTTGCTGCAACCTCTGAGCAGTGACTTAAGAACACAATAGCAGAAAAAATCAGAGAAAATGATGTTCTCTCTGCAGGAAAGATGACCTGATATTCTGTGTGCAGGCTGAGGACAACATGCAGCGGTTTGTCCTCTCTTGTGCAGAGCTGCTGCAGCAGGTCGAGTACCTGGAGGAGACCCTGAGGCTGATACTGGACAAGTGGAGAAATAAAACTTAAATTATGCCTCGAAGCAATTACATGAGGAAGTTGAAGCAGGAAAGACATCTGTTTTGTGGTCATTTCAGCCCCCCGTCTTGATACATCCTTAAGGGAAAAGTCTACTGCTGTCGTAGCTGCTTATTTGCAGTGATAAACAATTTGCACTTCCTGAGTTTGGTCCAGTGTGGAACAAAAGTGTGAGTCACCAGTGAAAGTTAGCAGCAAGGGAACTTTAGAAAGCATCATTGTGGATTTTTTAAAACATTTTTCAGTGGATCTATGCAAAGGTTGCCACATAATCAGAGCTCTCAGAGAAATCACACAGAAAAAAAAGCAATAAAGGCCCAAAGCAATACAACAGTGACAGGTGAAACAAACGATGTGCCCTTTGTTCTTCTTGGAGCATGAAGTTATTGTTGGTTTCCTGAGGGTAGCACTGAAAATGAGGCACTCCAACCTGAAAACTAGAAAATATTGGCATATTTTTCATTATTTGGTGTCTTGTTGGTTTCAGTATTTGGCTTGAATTCGAAGGAAAGGTCAACAGAATCGTTTGAATTCTGAAGACGTCTAAAGTAACTGAAATAAAGTCAGGCCACAAGTTTTCTGAATTGTTGTGCTTTTAGTTGAAAAATTAAATGTCATCCCCTATAGTCAATCTCCTTTTGGCTCCAACTTGGTCTCCTCCATCTAACTAATTGGGCTTTGTACTCTTTGCATATTTTTAATTCTGCTTGACCTTGTAGAGTGTGATATTTATCATGACTTATTTACTGAAAACAACCTTCTGCTACTAAATGAGGATGGATGAGAGAAGAATTGAACCCTCTCCACCTTGACCTCCCTTTTTGCAGCTCAGCATATGATTTCCACTCATGTGACACGAAGAGTGTCAAGAGCGAGCACTGGAGGAAGTCAAGGATTGCCTGTTAAATGACTGATGGGCTCCAATGTGGCCCTGACCCAGATAAACATGCACAAGATGGATGAAGGAACGGATGAATAGATAAAAATGTCAGTGAAATTACTGCATAGGCAATCCTTTTTTTTTGTGTAACATGACATTTTGGTGGGCACATTTTTTCTCCAAGCACCATGAGTAAAAGATACTTTTTGCATGGCTGGCCCCGCAGGGAATGAAATCGCCAACCTTGTCGGGGGATATTATATCTTCCTAGAGATGATCAGTAAAGTGAAAAATTGATTTTACAGTACATCTTCCACCCTCTGTGCTGAGACTACACCCGGTGATGTGCGATGACGTGTCTGAATCAGCCATTTTTTCCATGAAAGCCTTCCTGGGTGCTGATGTGTGTCTTACAGAAAGTCAATCCTAGGATTTGGAAACTAAATCAGTTAAACAGACCTGTCAATGTGGCTGGTTAGCCCGCAGTGTTTCAGCTCAGCCATTAGGGAGCAACTGACAGAAACAGACCTCTGGATGACCCAATTATCTATCGATCAAGAACAAACAGAGAGAGTGCAGGGAGAGTGTTTGCGTAAAGTGGGGGGATGAATAAAGAACGTAAGAAGTCAAAAGTGCAAGGTTTAGTATGTGCAGTAAATTAAAATGAGGGAGCAAGAGTGCAGTGATCATTCACAGTAATAGAAACATGTAGAGGTGTGAAAGTTAGAGTGTGTCAGAGTGTGTGTGTGAGATTGTGTGTGTGTGTGTGTGTTTGTAAGTGTGAATGTTAAGCCCTTTGCAAGGTGGATATCTTAATAATAAACACCATCTGGCTTTGCAGGCATGAGGTTTACCTCTCTCACGTACAAACACACGGCCTGCTGAGAGAGAGGGAAAAGATGCCATGAAGCCGGAAAATTCAGAATAATGCAGGATAAAGATGAAGAGCGCATGAGAGGAGAGGAAAAAAGGAACACATATGGACATATTTAAACCCAAAACGTCCTGGAATTTGTTGGTTTGAATTTTATCTCCAAATTTGGTGCCAATTTCAGACATTTGCCTCATTAAGGTGCTTTGTTGATAATAACTTGCTTTGTTTAAAGAGGTTTGTTTCACAAAGTTTCTGTGACTCATGCTGAAAGAGTTTTGGCCTCCCAAAGTTAGTGGGCGTATCATTAATTACAGCGCCCCCCACAGGGAAATCATTGCACTTCATCAGACGCTGGAGGTCGACGCCATGATGCATCATCCCTGCCACTTGTCAAAATCAAAGCAGCAGAGTCTGACGTATCGGCTGAGAAATCACATCTGACAGCCGGGCCCAGCCTGATTCATAACCCCACGTACTGTAGCAACAATGCCTCATGGAATAAACCTCAATCTCCATCCGTCCCTCACTCCCTCACCTGTCTGTGTGTCCCTCTCAGGTGGCGATGAGGAGAAGGACTTTGACATTCAGAGAAACACGGGAACCATCTCTATTGCCCGACCACTCGATGCAGCCCGGCGCTCAAACTACAACATGACAGTGAGGGTCACCGACAGCCACCACAGCGCCACCACACAGGTGAGGAATAAGAAACATCATTACCTTACAAAACATGACCTTTAAATCTGAATTTACGAGCAAAGTTTTATGTGAAAACTTTAATTGACTGAAAAGATGCTACAAGCTCCCATACGTCTGATGGCCAACATAGGGGAAGTTTGCATGCAGAGAAAAACAGTCTGAACAAAAGCCTCCAAACCTTCATCTCACTGAACTTATGACTCTGGGACATTTTGTCGCTCAACATATAATCCCAATCCTTGGTTTCTAGTCCTCTCTAAGTCATAGAAGTGTAACATCATGCTCATTACGTGAACTGTATTTCCCTTTAGAGTCAAAAAGACAAGAAAATGTATTTTCTGAGGTGTAGCATCCTTTTGATTTCTAGGGCTGAAATAAAATGTTTCCACCAATGATCATGAAAAAAACTCTCACAACTTTAGCTGGGGTGCCCCTGTCTAATATCAATATTAGATAATGGTCTAATACCAGTGAAAAATTATCATATCGGCCTGCATCTAAAATCACCATAGGCACTCAAATACAAGCAGTCCATTCCATTTCTGCTCCAGCAGCATCCATATCAAGCATGCAGAGTCCAACAACAGTGTGTGCTAAGGTGATAACAAAGTAACAAGGATTCGGAATAATCTTTTCCATGTGGCAGTATTTTTGCCCAAGTCTTAAAAAGACGTTGCAGCTGGGTGCAAAAATTGCCACGCACAAGTTTGTTGAATACATTTTAACTTTAAACATTTCCCCAAGTCCTCTACAAGCCTTGAAGACTTACCAGTAGAGCTGAATATCACACTATTTCTGTTGATACTGCATCGGATTAATATCAGTATTGGCTAATACTCAAGGCAGCAATATCAGTATCGTATTGACTGGGAAAAGGTTGTGGTAGGACACCCCTAACTTTATATAATAGAAAGGGTTAAATAAAGTTTCAGACCATTTTTTTTATCAGTAGAGCTGTACACCCTATCTATAAATCATGTAAGAGTGAAAGAGCTAGCATTGCCTCCACAGTTGGTGTTGTGTTTTCTCTGTGTCCTCAAAACCCTGTTTATTTACTGTTCAAACTGCAGGCTTACATCCGTGTGCTGGACATGAATGAGCATCGCCCCGTCTTCCTGAAGCAGCTGTATGAGGTGAGACATTCATCTTAAGTTTGAATCCACATAGCAAAGTTTTTTCATTGCACACAGATACAAAAACAAGCAGGTAAATAAAACATAGGAGCATGTCTGGAGCGCTTGCTGAGAGATTATTAACCTCTGCGGTCTTTGTTGTGTTTGCCCAGACATTCCACGGACAGAGCATGACTACATGCGGGATGTTTATGTAATAACAGTAATCTTCTGCATCTTTTGACAGGATTCTGATATTATTGCTCTTACAGAATAATTTCACAACCTTCAAGTGTTTCCTCCATAATCAAGTCACCTTCCAACAAGAAAACAGTGTTTCCATTGAAAAACCAACAAACACCTACATACTTACTGAACCTCAATTATTCCTGCTCCCTCTCTCTCTCTCTCTCTCTCTCTCTCTCTCTCTCTCTCTCTCTCTCTCTCTCTTTAAGGTGAGGGTTCCTGAGGATACTGCTCCCTGGAAGGACATCCTCCAGATCAGTGCCGAGGACGCTGACACCAACAGCAAACTAGTTTACTCCATCCACAGCAGCCTCCACCCTGACAGTATCAAACTTTTCCACCTGGACCCAAAAAGTGGAGTCCTGGTGATGACCGAGAAGCTGGACTATGAGAAGATCTCTGTTCACACACTCATTGTCTTGGTATAAACAAGATTTACAGAAAGCATGAAAAGTAATAAGCTCCATGAATGCCATCTGACATTGATGTTTTTTTTGTTTTTTTTTATCAGGTGCGAGACCAGGAGATCCCGGTGAAAAGGAACTTTGTAAAGGTGGTGGTTCACGTGGAGGATTGTAACGACCACTCACCGGCATTCCTCAGCCCCCGCTATGAAGCCAGCATCTCCAATCTGGCCCCCACAGGCTCAGAGGTGATCCGGGTCAAGGCCCTGGACAAGGACATGGGCAGCAACGCCGACATCAGCTACTCGCTGCATTCTGGTGAGAATCAAAGAGGATGACTTTATGTTTTATTTATGTTTGTCACTCCGCTTTACATTCAATCTGCCACCATTTTCTACTGTAGACTTAATAGACCTGGCTCCCAAAGCCACAGCTCTCAAATACAGGCTCAGCTGAAGGGTTAAAGGGCAAAATGATGATACCTGTGAGATGAAAGTGTTTCGCAAGCCACTTCTCAGTCCTTGAAATGTAAAGCCTCCAGCCTCAGCCCCCTGATGCCCCTTTTATTTCTTACCTCTGTGTTTGCTTCTCACATCACTCTTGCACTGAAACATCTTGACCTTCTGGGGGATTCGTTGGATGGCCGGAAAGCAGGAGGGGGATTTATTGAAAGGGTGTTTCTGAGCTTGTGTGGTTTAAGCAGTCGGTTTCATTATGCCTGCTGAGAATGCTTATGACAACTATGAGCAAACATCTAAACTTAAAGAGCTATGTTCATGGTGTTTGATTTTCTCTTGTAATGAACAGAGAAAATAATTAAGCAGAGGGGAACAATCACAAGTAACTGTTTCCTGAGAAGTTTTGTTTCTTTGTCACTGTTTTCGCATCATTAAAATGCCACTTGTTTTCTTTAAACGGTTGATTAAAAAAAAAAAAAAAAAAAAAACTCTAGAGGAACTATCAGACAGTATAAAAAGCCATTTCACTTGTTATAAAGAGTTAGATGGAACAATCAACACCACTTTCATATATTTGTTGTTTCTGGACATTCTGGCTACTTCTACATTTTTATCTTGGATGCTCAGTTTGTACTTAGTTTGTATGAGATATGTACAGATGACAAGTCTCGATTTCACTTTCTCTCTACAGGCAACATCGACAACATCTTCTCCCTTGATCCAGGACTGGGCTCCATCACTGTGTCCAAACCTTTGGACATCCAGCCTCAGGACCAGTTCCACCTGACAGTCAAAGCCACGGATCAGGGCTTCCCTCAGCGCAGTGACCTTTGCTCCGTCCACGTCCACATTCGCGTTTCTGACCACACCCCACCTACCTTCCCCTCAGAGGAATACCTCACAGAGATCAGTGAATTGAGCACCCTTGGAACTCCAGTTGTCACCATCTCAGCCTCTAGCCCTGCAGCAGTGCATTATGGAATAGAAAGTGGTAACTCGAATGGAACATTTCATATCAACCCTTTCACTGGGTTAATCTCATTGCAAAAATACCTTGATTTTGAAAATGTGGCTTCCTACAAGCTTAAGGTGTCAGCTTCAACAACTGCTGGAGCTTCCTCAAAGACTTTTGTTTACATCTATGTGGTTGATGAAAATGATAATGCTCCTGTTTTTCGCCACCGGGAGTACCTGGGGCAAATAAGTGAGTCAGCGCATACCGACAGCATGATTATGGGAGAAAGAAACATCCCTCTGGTCATCCAGGCCACAGATGCAGACAAAGATTCAAATTCTCTGCTGGTGTATCAGATCCTTGAACCAGAGGCCCTGAGTATCTTTAGGATAGATCCCAGTATGGGCACCATATCTCTGATAGCACCCGTCGACTTTGAAACAAAGGCAGAATACCACTTTACTGTACAGGTGAAGGACTCAGGGGAGCCATCACTGTATGCAGCCGAGCCTGCCAAGGTCACCATTCGTGTCTTGGACCTGAATGACTGCCCACCACAATTCGCCACCTCAGAGTATGAGCCATCCATCATCTTACCAGCTGTCAGAGACATGGAGGTTGTACGCGTTGTGGCCCATGACGCCGACTCGGCAGTCTCATACAGTATTGCCGAGGGGAATCCTCACAATGCCTTTTCAATTCACCCCAATTCTGGAGTCATCACCGTGAGCAATGCATCTGAGTTTCAGCCTTTTTACCAACTGGTTATCAAAGCCTCTGATGGCCTCTACAAAGACTTGGCAACAGTGAAGGTGAACGTTACAAACCTAACAGCCAGCGATCTTGGATTTGAGCAGAACGTGTATTCGGCAAGTGTTACAGAAAATCTTAAGACAGTCAAAACTTTGGTAGCACTCAAAGCCACGGGCGGTTATTTGAACGAGCCTCTTTTGTTCTCTGTGTTAAATCCAACTGGGAAGTTTGTGATAACTCAGACATCAGGCATTCTTGAAACAACAGGTGTTCCTTTTGACAGAGAAGAACAGGATATTTATGATGTAATTGTGAAAGTACAAGACATAAGGACTCCACCCAGAACAGCTACAACCCAAGTTAAGGTTTTTATCGATGATGTTAATGACAACTCACCACAGTTCCTCAATCTGCCCTTTTCAATGATGGTTTCTGATACTTCTGACCCAGGAGATGTGTTGTATCAAGCAACTGCTGTTGACAAAGATCTTGGAGAGAATGGATCCATTATGTACTCACTGGAAGAGGACTACGACCTCTTCAGGATCGATCCTGAAGTTGGAGATATATCTCTAAAAAGACCACTTGATTTTGAAGCTCTAAATAAGTATGTGTTGACAGTCTTGGCCACAGATGAGGGTGAGTCCAGTCACATCACAGCAGCAGAGCTCAGCGTTCAAGTGAGGAATCAAACAAACCCAGTTTTCCAGACTCTCCTATATCCACTGAAAGTGCCTGAAAATGTCCCTCCATTCACCACCATCTTACACGTCCAGGCCAGAAATCCAGAGGGCTATCGGCTCATCTACAACCTTGAAGAGGAAAATGCTTCAAAACACTTTCACATTGATTTCAAGACTGGTGTGCTGACTGTCACAAACCCTCTCGACTATGAAAGCCAAACCATGCATATGTTGACAGTAAGAGCTTCTGACTCTGTGACTGGAGCTTTCTCTGAAGCCTCGATAGAAATTGAAGTGGAAGATGTGAACGATAACGCTCCAGTTTTCTCAGAGCTCACCTACTCAGTGGACATACCTGAGGGGCTTCAAATTGGCACATCTGTGATAAAACTCTCTGCCTCAGACAGGGACTCAGGAAGAAACAAAGACCTTACATTTGAGATTGTGACAACAGAAGCTAATGAGACAAACTTCTTCGAGGTAGATCCTCAAAGTGGGCTGATTGTTACAAAACAGGTGCTTGACCATGAAACCACAAAACACTTCAACTTGAAAGTCAAAGTGACGGACAATGGCAGTGTCGCTCTTCGTGGTGAAGCCTATGTCTTAATAAACGTCACAGATGTCAATGACAACCCACCAGACTTCGTCACCTCACAATATGAAGCCACACTTGACGAAACAGCAAAGTGTGGCCACATTGTCATCAAAATCCAAGCTTCAGATCCTGACACCGGAGACCTGAATAATCTTAAATACAAAATCCTCTCAGGGAACGAAGGACGGTACTTCAACATCAACGAAACCTCGGGAATCATCTCCTTTTCGAATGTATGCAAGAGGAATCTGGATCCATACTATAACCTGACAGTAGCAGTGTCTGATGGAGTATTTCAGAAAACAGCACCCGTCAATATTGACATGATTAACAGCAACAGGCATAGTCCATTTTTCAAACAAAATGTCTATGAAGCAGAGCTGGCTGAAAATGCTGAGGCAGGAACTCGTGTGATCCGATTGGCAGCCATTGACCCTGATGATGGGCCGTACGGTAGTGTGGATTACACCATCATTAACAAACTGGCAGATGAGAAGTTTGCTATCGACAAGGATGGGCAGATTGTTACGACACAACCATTGGATAGAGAGAGTCCAGCCCAGAGAGTCATCGCTATCAAAGTCATGGCCAAAGATGGAGGTGGAAAAGTGGCGTTTTGCACTGTCAAGATCATTCTCACAGACGAGAATGACAATGTTCCTCAGTTCAAAGCGACTGAATACCAAGTTTCAATCCAGTCTACGGTGAATAAAGGCTCTCCTGTGATTCAGATCATGGCTTATGATGCAGATGACGGCAAGAACGCAGATGTCACCTACACGGTGGATGAAGCCGAAGAGGTGACTGAAGATATCATTGAGATCAACCCTTTCACTGGTGTTGTGAGTGTCAAAGAGAGTCTTGTTGGAATGGAGAATAAGATCTTCAACTTCAAAGTCAAGGCTCGTGATGGCAGCCTGCCTTTCTATAACTCCACAGTTCCTGTTCAGGTCAAAGTTGTTGCCCCTGAGGTTCCTCTTCCAAAGTTCTCAGAGCCTCTTTATACCTTCTCGGCAGCAGAAGACATCCCTATCGGGACAGAGATTGGTTCAGTGAAGGCTGACTCCAGCATGCCGCTCATTTACAGCCTGGTGAATGGGAACACTGTAGAGAGCAACAAAGATAAAGTGTTCAGCTTGGATAAAGAAAGTGGAACTTTGCTGCTGCAGAAAAGCATTGATCACGAAAAGACAAAGTGGTATCAGATTGATGTGATTGCTCAGGGGAACCATAATGGAACTGATGTTGCATCATTGGTGTCTGTCAGCATCCAGGTGCAAGATGTGAATGACAACCAGCCGGTGTTTGATGCAAACCCATACAGAGCCTTCCTGGCTGAGAACATGCCTGCTGGGACCACAGTTATCCAGGTAAGACTCTTTGAAAATTGTTCCACTGTTTGCACGATTAAAATCCCGCGTAGCTGATGCTCAGAATACAAGATTTTAGTGACAAAGGAAGTTTCAGCATATTTCTTTATGCTCTTCTTTGAAATAAAAACCTCTATTTTGCTCTCTAGGTCACTGCCAATGACCCCGACACTGACACAAATGGACTCGTGACCTACAGCTTGGAGTCCCTACCTGATGACACAGTTGCTATCACTGAGATTTTCTCAATTGATGGAGACAATGGCTGGATTACCACTGCTAAACCAACAGACTGCGAGACAACCAGAGTCTACAGATTCAACGTCGTTGCTACGGACCATGGTGGTGATGTCCATTTGTCATCCAGCGTCCTGGTGGAGGTGACGGTAACAGACGAGAACGACAACCCGCCAAAATTCACAGATGCAATATACCGTGGCTCAGTGGTGGAGAACAGCAGCCCAGGAGAAGTCCTCGTCTCCATGAAAACCACAGACACTGATGTGTCTCTGGAGAACCGCCTGGTGACGTGTTACATCACAGGTCAGTATGTATAGTTGTGTATTTGTGAGAGTGTGTTTTCAGCATTAAGCCCCTGATACTAGATATGTGTCTCTCCATTAAGTTTGCAGTCACGGTTGCAGAGAAGTGTAACTGTGTGTCACTGATACACCCATTTGTGGTCATGTTTTTCTGGGAAAGTCTGTGTTTGTGTGTGTTTTTTAACATTACCCTGTCACTGACGATTTGTTTCACCGTGGGAATCATCTTGACATTAATGAGGTGAAATGAAATCTCTGTTAATCGCCCGCAACTGAGTTATGATATAAAGTTATTCAAGCCAGAGATTAATCACAAAGAGGAGCAGTTTGACAAGCCGGCAAGAAAAGAATACCAACCGCAATGCCCTGCAGCTATAAACAAAAACAAAGCCTTAAATTTATGCAAATCCTCAATTTTCCTCCAGATAGTTCAAGCTGCAGACCGTTCAAGGAGCTTGCTGTCACAACATTGTTTTTGGAAAGTGGAACAGAGGAAGATTTGCTCTGGGATTATTTATAAATGGGATGGTTCGGCTGATGCTGACACTGGCTTGTCAAAAAATGAAAACAAACACTGAATTTAAAGTTACTCAACATGAGTATGAATGATGGGGGGATTTGACTCACTTAGAAGTTTTAGACTACAACAGAGCGGTCATTAAACAAAATCACCACTGCGGCTTTGAAGGGTTTTACATCAGTGCTGCAGCTGATGGTTCGGTAATACTTAACTGTCTGTGGAGCTTTGTCGTTTTACAATCAACGAGAAAATCAGAGTAAAAATACTCTATTTCACCTTGATTTATACCACATGTGAACATTATTAAGTCTTTTTCCTTACTAGACATTTTCTGAATGGTCTTTAAGGGGCAGATAAATGTGCCAAAAATACAAATATTTGGGTATCTATCCTTGATGGTGCTACAATGAGTATCCCAATATCAAATACTGCAGGAGTTATCAAGTTTCAGGCATATTTTGCATGTGTTTTGTCCCTGTTAACATTAAAATGTAATATTAAAGTAAGTTATCCATTCTTTTGAATTTGCTTTTTCAAAAAAAGGAAAAGTTTTTTTTTTCTGCTCTAGGAAAATATCTTTTTGTGAATACTGTCTTTTTCCTTGCTGCTTACTGTCTTTAGTTTGGTGGTTTAGTAATCGTTCCTCAATGTTTGGTTCAAAATCTTCAGATATAAGTTGCAGTATAAACAGTTTTGGAGGCAAATTACCAAAAACTACTTAAACTTTAAGGTTTTCATGCAACACACCTAAATCTTAAAGAATAATATACTTGTGTTCATGGTTCCACACATAATCACATCCTTCAAAATATTTAAACTTTTGAAGGAAACAATCACAAAGATATTTTTTTAATGATATTGGCACTATTTGAGAGGTATGTGGCACAAATACACAAACACCCGACTGCGTATCAGCACATCACCTTTGTCTTCACATAAACTTCTGAAGGAGGATCAGAGAACATTTTGGCCTGACAATTATGCTTCTTTTCATGACACAGAGTAGATGAGGTGATAACAGTATTGGAACCGAATGGGACAAAGGGTTCTTCAAGTCCCAAAAATGCCTCAAAGCATTTTCAAACCAGTAGATGATGCAAAGAGTTAAAAAAATAGTCAACGTCTGCTGTCATAAGTCTGTCACCTAAATTCTATCTGACAAAGCTTGTGGTTTACTCTAATAGAACTAGTCTGTGTGTATTTAAGTTATGTCATCTATGCCTCATGTTGCTGCAGGCTGTTTGTGTACAGTAACTCTCAATTAGTGTCACTGCCAAAGAAAACCAACATCTCACCTCAACACTTCAGTCACAAGACCTGTGTGGCAACCTCTGGCAGCCGTTTCTTCTCCTGAGGTTTGTCAGTGAGCAAGCTACACTCCCCCTTAAGTCTCCATCAGTTTGTGTCACCTGTCAGATAGGTGTTAAACAGGCCATGATGCAATCTGCTGTAACACACGGACAAATGTGAAACTCAGCCACCAGCTTTAGCTGCCTCACCAGAGGAAAAGATAAAAGTTTGTGCAGAAGGGGAAGAGACCTCAAAATGCAAATGCTCTTTGGTGAGTCATCCTCATGTTAAAAAATTCTCCCCCACAACACCCAACTGAGAGAAAGTGAAGATGGCAAACAGAAACTACTGAATTATTCATAAGGATAACTCAGCATCAGAGCTCAATATCAGACATGCCGCTGCATTAAATGAGAAAACTTTGGATTAAAATAATTAAATTACTGAGATGGAAAAAATAATATTAGAGATGCACAATGCTATGAAATATGAAAAAAGACATTCAGCACTATAAAAACAAAGCTCAGACACCACCGTTATGTATTTTAAACACAAATATTATGGAATTTAAACTCTGTTTTTCATCCTACGTACAGATGGCGATCCTTTGGGCCAGTTTGCCATCATCCAGGAGGATGAGGGTCAGTGGGGTCTGATCCTAAAGGAACCTCTGGACAGAGAGACTAAAGATAGATACACACTCAGAGTCAGTGCCACAGACGGGAAGTTTGAGGCTCCGGTTTCTGTGGAGGTTCACGTGTTGGATATCAATGACAACAGTCCTCTGTGTGAACAGGTGAGGATGCTTTTTAACCCTACCTTTTATACTTCTCATTCATGAATACATCATAAATTAGAGAAAATTGATTTAATTCATGCAGAATGTTGCACAAGAAAATGACTGATTTGATAATTAAAACACCAACTCTATGATTTGTGGCTCACAAATATTTCTGCTACTCTTACAAAAACAAACAAAAAACATTTCAATTTGAAAACTTGAAAGTGTTCAAAATGCACCTTTTTTTCCTTATTACTGGATTCCAGTCACTCTGTTATTTCATTTATCCAGCACTCTGCATCTTGTCTGGGAAAAGTGCTATGCAAATAGAGTCCTGATTATTATTATTATCCTCCTGTTGCAGCTGGTGTACACCGAGGCGGTGATGGAAAACTCGCCCTCCAGCATGTTTGTGCTGAAGGTTTCAGCTTCAGATCCAGACGTGGGAGTTAATGGACAGATCTCCTACACCCTCCATGGTCCAGACTCAGACAAGTTCCATCTCGACCAGAGAACGGGTATGGTGTCTGTTTGGGGTCAAAACAAGAGTGATCCTTTCAAGTGATCTGTGCTGAGTGTTTGAGATTGTGATAGCATCAGGTGCTCTGAGAGACTCCGAGCTACTAAGAGGGAAAAACAGCCCTATTGTCATTTCTCCTTTCCCATTTCTAGGGGCACCTCTGACATCCATCACACTTAATTTCAGTCATAACATCTATGTCCCATGTCTTTAGAGCCGCCAGATTGCCTAAGCGGTATCTCACAGAGGGTTTAACACATTGCTTTGTTGACTTTAGCCGGAGACTCCAACATTTGGATGAATAATAGTACCTTTTATGTCTTTTGGATCTCAGAGAAAGATGGAACAGAGCAACAATTAATTTAGAGCGTTAAGTTTGTCAAAGCTTTTACCTGATAAACAGAACTCGCTTCATTTTTTGGCACACAATTCTTAAAACTACAAAAAAGGGCAGGTGAAAGAAGACAGGGTTTATAAAAAACATTTTGTATTAACTCTCTCTCTTTTTTATTTTTTATTTTTCAATATGAGCATGTTTTAAAGTAGCAGATACAGGCTGGCAAAACCTGTCAGACGAATAAAAAGGTTTGGAATTAATGCAACATTTTATGATGAATATTACATTAGTGCACATGTTGCCTCCAGGGAAAGTTGGGAGTTCTCCTAGTATTCCCTGTTTTTGTGACATGATAAAGATAATTATCAACAAAGTTATTAAAAATTCAGTATAACGTGTCCATTTGTCCCCAGGTGAGCTCTTCACTCTCGCTGTGCTAGACAGAGAGAGGGAGGTGGACTATAACCTGGTGGCCAAGGCAACTGACGGCGGGGGGCGGTCATGTCAGGCAGACATCCTGCTGATGGTCCAGGACATGAACGACAACCCGCCACGCTTCTCCTCTAGCCACTATGAGGTCACCGTGTTCGACAACACGACTGTCAGGACACCCATAGCTGTTGTGTACGCACAGGACCCAGACACAGGTGAGCTTTAATATTTTTTTTTTTTACTCATGTCAGAATTTGAGCTGTGGAACACGTGAGACAAGTTCGTAGCACAATGTGACCCGAGAGATGGTTACTCCAGCTCACTCAGGTCAGAACATGCCGTGACAACCTCTTATAAGAGTGCTACACTTCTAGTTATAATCAAAGACTGAATCAGTCTCAGCAGCTCTCTGAAACATCCACCTGATACCTGTCCTCTGTAACCTGCCAGCTGTGCAGGTAATTAGTCACTGCACTTAGATTTTAACCTTTGACCCCTACAGCATTAGCTTATTAGGTCACAGTAATTAGAAATTTTACAGCCCCTGTTAGCTGTGCTTACCATGGCTTTTCAGCTGCTCATTATTGTGTTTTACTCAGCTGTTTAGTCACATTAGCTGTGTTACTGACATACCTCATTAGTGACTGAGAGACTATTTCTTTACATTTAAATAACTTGGTGATAAAATGCAAGATTAATCAGTTAAGGGTTAGGGTTTAGGGTTAGGATTACATTGTCCGTTGCTTTTCAGCAAACAAAACATCCAGGATGCAAACAATCCAAATGAGCAATTGACAATTAACAAACAAACTCAATAAACCTTAACACCTGCAAACCATTCCTCCAATCTTAGTCCATTTGACCAGGTGTTTCTAAACTTTTCAGTTGTTTTTATCACCCTTGGCTATGATAGATACAGGCTTTCTCTTGGGCCAATATTTGGGGTAGATCCTTCTTTTGCTCCCTAGATTAACATCATAACAATGACACAATGATAAATATTACCAGTCTCAACTTTAAAACAAGGACCAATTATTGAAGTATATTTAATACTAAATGATGGAAACAAGTGTCTTGTCCAACTAAATCAAGCACAAATTTTGATATAGTTTTGAAGTGGCTTCACTCTGCAGTTCGCAAGCAGGGGAGGAGCAAGGCATGATCTGCACGTGGACTGTAAGGTCTCTTAGAAACACAGAACTGCCTGTGGGTGCTTGTCTGTATATCAAGATGGGGAAAAGTATATTGGCAAACCCACCTGCCTGTTAACTGAGTCTCATCAGGTTTTGGCATTTTGTGCCTTGAAATAAAAAGGAGTCTTCTTCATGTTGGAGAGGTAGTCATAGCATTTTCTCCACTATGATAACACTCCATTATCACGTGTTAGCACAACAGAACAGAAAGAGGATTTAGCAGCTGGCATTTAAAATAAAAGGTGCAGCACCCAAGGCACGTTTTCTAAGTTTAGTTTACTGCTGCAGGCCTTCACATAGAAGCTCTAAATCCTCTATTAACCTCCCAAGTTTTCAACACTAAATCTGTGTTAGTGATGATCCCAAAGAACAGTCTGTAAACACTCCTTTTTGAGACATACTTGAGTGCAAAAGTGATGAAGTGTTGACGTCTTGACTTAAAGGTCACAATTGTTGGCGTGTTTAAGTCACCAACTGTCGATTGATGTAAATCCATTATCACATAATTGTCAGGCTTATGTCTCATTGCCACGGGCTCAGCCTCGCCCCCTCCACTTTTTGTCACACCTCTTCAGTGTTTAGTGACTCACATGAACCAAACATTTGAGCTGCATTCTGCAGAAAAATCACAACAGCCCTACATCTTCACTGCTCAGGGGAGAAAAACTGGGACAGGGACAAGAGATGTGCTCAATTTGTGACATCACAGATTGATGAATCACCTTTAAATAGCGTAAAGAAACATAACACATACGAAACAAAACCATGCTGCTCTTTGTTCCCTTTACGAACTTCCTGGGTCAAATTTGAGGTACAAAAAAAAGGCCATGCTTCATCATTTTTGTCATGCTGATTAGAGAGAAAGACAAAGACTTTACAGCACGGCAACCAAGGGTGAGAGAGCTGGTGAATCAGAAGATACAGGCTTGTTAGGGCGCTGTACTGAAATTGCTGTATTGAAGTGTTTAAGACAAAGGCTGAAACGAGGGGTTTCAAAGAAACCAGCCTGAGATAAATAAAGAGTTTTATGAACTACAAATCATGATAACTACTTCAGAGCTACCACAGGGACAATATAAAGACTGAAAATGAGCATAATACCCCGTCTTTAAAGCTGAACTCTGCATGTGTCAGAAGGCTGAACCTGCTGAGCTGCTTTGATAAAGATTTAAAAGTATGATGCTGGGGCGCCAGTCTTGCTCAATTGGCAGAGCAGATGTTGCATGACAGAGGTAACACTACTGTCCTGACTTGATTTGATACACGTCATTCCCAACCCTCTCTTTAGTTTTGCTGCCCCTCTAATAAAGACAAAAAAATCCCCCAAATAATCCACAGAGAATCTTAATAATCATTTTATGGATGAACTCAAAGATAGAATATGACGTCAAGTAAACGAAGAGACTAATGGTTTGGTTTTGTATCACAGAATACCTGAAAATGATTCAGCAGAAAAAGACCAAACCTTTTCCCTAAACTGTCTCTGTCGTTTTGATGAATTACTTTCTCATTTTTTTGTGCTCTTTGGTGTAAAGATAGTTTGCATGCTGACAGAAGTAAACAATTTCATCTGAAAAAAGGATCATAAACATTGGCATCGCTAAAAACAAATACTTTGAGGGCTGAGGACACCAGCAGTTTGATACTGAACAAAATGTCTCAGACCTGCATGCTGTTTACTCGAGTGTTAAGACAAACACAAAGACACACGGGCTCAAACTGACATTTCTCACACCTGAAACACAAACAAGAGCTTCTTTATCTTGTATTTAGATGGCAAAACTACAAAACAACGCACATTTGTATGTTTCTTCCATTTCTGACAAATTTCTTCTTTGTTTACGTCCCTCCTTCTTTGCTCTTCTCCACTTCTCTCTGCCCTGGGATTCAAATCAGCCTCCTGTTTTTAATCTCACATTCTGCCTGTTTGTCTAAACACACACTTTAATCTCACTACTTTTTGCTTCTTAATCACTTCAATGTTCTTTGCTCCAAACAAATCCACACCAATCTGTTCTGCTGAAGTTTGCTGACACAGTTTAGTTCAAATTTCCACTGCAGTCTTTGAATGTTTTATTCATTAGCTGCATTTTGATGATCAGATGATTCTGAACGGTTGAGTCTGATTACAGTGGTGTTAAACAGACTGTAGTACTTTGTGTGTTTTAAAGTGAACAGGACAAATTAAAATGTACGCTTTAATCCACTTAATTAAAAACAAGAGGACTGTAAAACAGGAGCAAAAACCACTATAATCACAGCTTATCTGCTTGTACAAAGACTTTAATACACAAACACACATGCTTTGTTATAAGCAAAGATCACACACTTAGTATTTAACATACACACAGGTGGTGAGCACACAGGAACAGACAGAACAGGTCGGCCACTCCTTCAGATGTGCAGCAGCTTGTTCGCTTCTTCTACATAAGTAACTTTCTCACAGACAGCATCGATGACTAACAAACTCTAACTTTTGGAGTTTTTGTTTTTAAGATCTCCTATTGGGAACATATCAAACACAAACAAAAGACAGGATATTGCCATACAAACTCCACCTTTCATTTAAATATCAGACTTCTCAGATGTAGCTATTCTTTATGAAAATCCTTGGAGGCAGGGAAAGAAAATATGTAAGAAAAAACAAAAATTGAATGTGATCATAATTTTGAGCTACTTTTTTAACTCAAAGACGTAAGAAGCTTTTGGCAGGAAAGCTTCCATCTATCTAATTGTTCCAAATGACCGTATTGTAATGCTCCTTTTGATCACTAGAGACTTACATGCAGCTAAATTTGACAAAAAGCCAGGGGCAACTTCTGGATTAGAAAAATTAAGCCTATGTGGGAGCTAAAAATTGCTGTTCATCGAGAATCTGCTTGTGGCAAAAACAAAAATTACAGACTTTTACAGCACCTAAAAGCATATTCATAGTTTGGTTCAAAAACAGCATTGTACAGGTTTGTTTTTTTTTTCTAACTCAGCAGTTTGGAAGATATCAGGATCACATTGTACAATCAGAGGTGCAGCTCAGCTCTTGTGACTGTCGGGTGCCCTAGAAAGGAAACTCAAGGCCAGCGTCATATCCACTTTGGCACCTGCCACTGATCGACCTTATTACTCTGCATCAGGAACAGACGGGTGACGTAGTGGGGACTGTATCTATGCTTTATACAGTCGATGGTTTCTACCAAGGCGAAACCATAGTTGTTGAGGGTAAAATAGTAAGCAGTGGTAAAGATTAATGCAATTCCTTTGGTGTCCACTAGAGGCTTCAAAAACTAAAGAAAGATCTTGTAGAGTCTGGGATGTGACTGTTTTAAGTGACAGGCAGATATTTCAAAGCTGTTTGCCTGGAGGCTTTTGGCCCACTCCAGCTCCACTTGTTGTCACTTCCTGGCTGTAATGTTCTGTTGACTCACCGTTCTCAAAATTGCGATTGCCATCACTAGGTTTCACAACCCCTCTCCGGAAACCAGAGGGTGATATCACAGAAACCACATCCATGTTTTATACAGTCTATGGTGGAAGAAAACATGTTGAGTAGGAAGGAGAAGGCTCTATTCCTAATTTTCCAAGCCACTGAATCGTAAAGAAATTACTGTTTAGGGGAAAATGTCTGTAAAAATCACCATAAGAGGGTTATGGATTTTCTGTTGTCCATAATGGATGTATGTGCTGTATGTATTTTAGTGTCCCCTCTGGCTTTTCCAGCACAGCAAAATGTCCATGATTCCTGAAGAAGTATAAAAATTTAATGTGAACTTAGTCATAAAACTTGAAGAGCACATTCGTGTTCCATGAAAATTGAACCCTGACTTTCACTTGTTTTATTACACCAAACAAACTTTCAAACTTCCTTTATATGAAGACAACCCAAGTCCCTACATCTACATTGATATAAAAAATGATTGCAGCTGAGATAAATATCTAATGCTTTTGTTATTTTTAAATATCCACATCCTGAAAATGAAAGGGCTCACAAAGCAAAAACATCACTCCCCCATGTTTGTATCAAAATAACATCAGTCATAAAAACTCAGACATTAATGAAAAGACATGTGCAGACAAAGGACAAATCCCCCTTTACAACAGTTTCCTTTTCAGAACTATTTTCTTGGCATGAATATAAAAGTTTCTGTGACTTTAAATCTGGACAGTTTTTAGTCCTGTGATTACACTGTTGAAAGTTTGATGATGTTTTTTCTGTATTTCCCTCTGAGTACTTTGTCAACACTTTTAATCACAGACACACCTTGTGGAAATACAGATGTGGTTTTGATAACAGTAGCAATTTCTCAGCTAATTTGTTCTCCCCCTGAAAGAAAGGAATCTGGTTTCATGCAGTAGCAAGTCTGTCAGAGCTGTTATGCAACTCCACCCCACAAAACATCACTAAACAAACAAACTAAATGACGAATGGAATGTTTTATTGGTTATATTTTCAAGTAATGAAAAGTGAATGTCTATGTTCATGGAAATTAACGTCTCATATTTTCTGCGGTTTTCTTCTGCAGGTATAAACTCAGAGGTGAAGTACTCACTCCTCGCAGGCGACAGTGGTTACTTCTCCCTGGATGAGTTTTCTGGGATACTGCGCCTCGAGCGCCCTCTCACACCTGAGACCCCGCCCACTTTTGAGCTGAAGGTGAAAGCCACCGATCGCGGTTTGCCTCGCCACCTGTACTCTGTCGCGACTGTGACGGTGGACGTGGTGTCCCTGGATGACTACCAGCCTGTCTTCCTGAGCTCAGAGTACACAGCTCAGCTCCCAGAATCCTTTGCTGTAGGCTCAGAGGTGCTGAGTGTGTCTGCGCTGACAAGAGATGGAGGAGGGCCTGACCCGGTGGTGTATCGCATTGTGTCTGGAAATGAGGACGGACGCTTTCGACTGGACCCAAGGACAGGTAGAAAACTTTTTTCAGTGCATTCAGATATCAATTCTTTACTCTTTTTAATCACCCACCTATGTATGAAATGTCTTAAGACCCATCTATGGAATTTTTAGGTAGCTTCTGACACTTTTTCACCAAATTTGTGAAATTTCACTTTTCTGGTTTTTAATGGCGCAGATGGGCTTCAGGACGTGCATAAACTTCAAGTGCTCCATGGGGGGAGCCCTAAATGTCAGGGCTACATTAAAGAAAACAGCCTTTTCTTCTTCAGTAATGAAAATAAAATCCGCTCATTTGTCAAATCTTTGAAACTCATTTAAAAAAGAGGTCATGTACAACAAAAACAATCCCATCCTGCAGCGCTTAAATCTAATCCATCTCCATACCTTGATAACTGCCCAAGTATGATCGCATCATTTTTTTTTCTTTTCTTTTTTCCGGATTATGTGCTCAAATTCTGTTTTTCCCGTTTTCTGGTATTTTCTAACAGTCTCCTCATTTAATGATAGGCTCTGCTGAACTTTCTGAACTGGTGTCCTCAATATGGAGTTCTCTAGGGAACGTTCTTTAAAGTAAAGCATAGGGCCTTTTCTATGTGTGTTTTTTGCTGCATTAAAAAATGTCTTTATTGATGTGTGAAAGAAAAAAAATCAATGAGAGGCTTTGCAGCAATAAAAAGCAGCAATGATAATAATAATTTAATTTCCCTTCAAGGTGGCAAGAAGCAGCACGTGTCCTCAGCATGTGTCATAGTTTAATTAGCAATGACTGTAAATTAATATTCATGGTAACATTCTGGGCTTTTTAATCATCAGTATTTAAAAATGAAAGCCTCTTTAATTACTATTCAAATTTTAATGATAATTGAGGCACAAAAAGCCATGATTTCTTCTTCCTAAACTTTTCCCCATTAAAAATGTCTTTTCTTTATTATTGATCAATGTTTCTATTTCTTCCTGTCACAAAATCGATCCATCAAGCATCCCTTGTTTTGTTTCAGTTTTGAATAAAAGTTGCATTATTGATGCTGGAAGTTATGTGGGGAGTTCTGACCCGAAGTAAAGTACTCAGACTTTGCAGGTTTTTAAATCCAGCAGGGGACGGAGTTTGGTCTGCCCTTTGGACTGTGTGGGACTGTCTCACGGCTTACTGCCAATAAATCATTAAAGGGCAGCTGGTCAGAAGAACTGCATTCATTGATCACTGTCCACCACATTAGGTTTCATTATTCTGGGAGAGGAGAAGGGTTTAAAAGTTTGAAAAGCAAAGGGGGAGGGGTGGGTAGAACACAAAGTCAAGTTGTTGGTTTTTTTTGTATGTTTGTACAGCTCAGAATCACACATCAAAATCCACCTCAGATGACTTTTTTTTAGCCTGTAAGGTAGGTGTGAGGTATATGTGGTCAGGTATTTCTGCAACATGCAGAATTTATGGAACATATTATTTGCAGAGCTTGTCTCTTAGATCAGGTGGGGCAGTCGAGCATCAGCCATGTGAGAGATATAGAGAGCAGGATAAAAGTAAATTGTAATCCCAACAGCAAGCTCGGGAGGAGAGAAAAAGAGAAGTAGGGTCTCTTTAGGGTTTGATGATCCAGGTCAGTGTCAGGTTTACACACCAGCAGCCAGAAAAGACAGCGAGAAATCCCAGGACAGGTGCAGGTGCAGCACAGAGAAGCCTGAGTGAAAACAAAGAAGGAGTGAAGGGGAAAGGCACTTTTTCTTTTTGTAGGTGAGAGGATTTCTTTTTACTTTACAATACAAAGCCCTTGACTTAGTTGGTTATCGGGTGTCAGCATGGGGAATGTGACACTATGCACATGGGCTCCCAAAATTTTCCAGACATTTTAAGGAGCTCTTTTCTGGAAGTCAGAGTCACTTGATCACAAATGTCTGTCACGCTTTCAAGACTCCCCTGTTGGTGTGTAGATAAGTCTCAGGAGGCAGGACATGGTATCAAAAACATGCTGTTAAAGCCTCGGCTTAAGGGACAGATTTGCATTTATACAAGCACAGTAAAGCAGACATGCCGACATCTGCATCTTGAAATGATTCTCTTCCTGCAACCTTGGATGTCTTTATTCATCTTATCACATGTTGCATGTTATAGACATCAGTACACTCATATTTTTTCCTGCTTGTACTGAGTTTTCTTTAAGTGGTTTGGGTGTAAAAAAAAAAAAAAAAGAAAAGACAAGTGAAACATTTGCTGTTTTTGATCACGCTAGCAGCTCTTCCTGAAAACTCCTGGGAGTTTTTCAGAGTTTTTCTTCATGTTTGAGTACAGCTGAGACTTGCAAGTCTTTGAAAGTGCCTGTTTTTCAGATCAGAACTTTAAACAACTAATGGAAAGTAAGCCTGCAGTTTCATGATCAACTTTCTTGATTGAGCTTCAAAATGAAAGCGTTTTTGTTGCCAGATAACAGGACTTAACAGTTTAAGTCATCGATTCGTTTTACACAAAGGACCTGTTTTGGCAGGCCTGTGAGGTTGGAAAAGAAGGATCTTAGAGATTTTTCCAACATGCTGACTGAAGGAAGATGTCGGATTGAAATATCAGACTCCATCCTGCAGCACGAGAGAAACTAAGCTGTATAAATAAAGCAGGCGTTTGTAGGAATAAATTACACTGGGCAAAGGTTGCTGAGGCTGCTGAGATTCTTTAGTAGAGGTATTGACAGAGACTTTACATTTATTCATGCGTTTTATTGAGCTAAGGGAGGAAATAAAATGCTGCTTTGATAGCATGTGTTCTGGCCTAAAACCCTCAGTAAAAAGTTTGTGTAATCAATCATGAATGAGATAAAGTTTTTCAGGTTGCATGTAAAAGTTTTTTTGGTGTGCTTTTTTGAAAAACCGGTTCTGGCTTTGAGTCAGACAGAGGGATTAAAGATGAGACTTTATTTATTTGCTTCAGAGAGCTGTGCTGATCCCTTCAATCTAAAACATCTGCTGATCCAACCTGTGTGTTTTCTCTGCATTTCACATAGTAATCAATACATCTCCAGAACAACTTGGTTCACAGTTTTCTGTCATCTTGTGGACTCTCTGAACAGCTAACACATCCACAGCCTGATTTAAACCCCGTCTCATCCTAGTTTGTTTCTAATTTGCACACAAAGCCTTCAGTGTCTCTGCTACAATAACCTAATTTACACCACAGTCAACCTGCAGTACTTTTGCATCACTGATAAAAGCAAAGTCAGCATTTGTGTCAAGAGAGGGTAATGAAAATTCATAACCAGTATAACCAGCATACCCGCTCTGCTGTCTGAGAAACTGATTCATAGCAATAGCCTTCAAGCGCTCTCCACAAGGGAACGGTCTCAGGCTGTTTTTCTTTTGGAATCTTCTGTTTTTACCTGAGGAGATTCATAAAATCTAAGGCACACTCAAGAGAAGTGCATTTGTTATTGATTCACCATTCATTGTGAAGTAGTTTGTGTTAAAATGTGGAAACTTTTTTGCCCTTCTGCTCAACAAAGCAAAGCAGAGCACCCTAAAAATATACAAACATAATAGAACAAAATAGTTTCAAGTTGTATCGAAGCTAATTTGCAAAAATAATGCATTAAAGCTAAAGAGCATAACTTTTGGTTTATCCCATTCTGGCGCCCCCCTGTGGGCAGAGCTGTTCCCTCCTAACTGATTGGCTACCAGCTGTTTTCATCGTAGAGAGCCCCATACTGCTAGCCGTTTTAGAGCATTTTGACTGGTCTTTTATACCCAAATAACATTTTTTGGTTGTTCTGTGTTCTATGGCTATGTCAACACCAAAAATACCAAGAGAAAGATTTGACTCTCTTCTTCAGGAAAATGCTGTTTCCTACCTTTTCCATTCTTAAGTAATCCACTGTAGGACGCAGTAGCAGAGCACAGGATAGTTTCACCAACATTGCCTCTTTTTAACCAAATAAACAGAGAAAACAAGCATTGAATACTTCTCACTATTGCAACACTTACTCCGCGTGTGAGCTGCCTGAATTTTTCTGCTTAGCAATGTTTGCTATTGTCTCTCTGTCATCTCTTCTCGTAATCTTTGCTGATCTCTCATCTAAAGAGAGCACTGCTTCCTACTAAAGGGGTCAGTTTGTCAGTATACCAGTTTACAAGTCCACCCTGTCAAATAACATAATTGATGTCTCCAGAAGTCAGTGGCAGCCAATAAGTTAGTTTCTATTACTCTTATTCCTGTTCTGTACAACAGGGTTAAATTGTACCTTGATGAGTGATCATTCATTGTGGATATTTGGTGTTGAAAAGTTAAAGAAAGCTTATTTTTTCAACTCTCTAGTCTGAAACCCACACTCTTGCAGTGGTTTCAGGCTTTAAAAATCCCAAGTGCCATTCTCAGTCTTGTTGCTGTTGATCTTATTTGCTTTTGTAGCTCGCAAAGAATCAGCACCATCAATTACACACTGTTTAACAGTTAAACTCCTTGGTGAGGCATTAAAATGTTTGGCTTTTCAAGAGGCATATGAGCAACAAAACCAACTGCAATATGACTGACATTTACTGGAAAGTCATATCTGACACCTGAAATTTCTGCTGCAGGGTGCAAGAGATGACAGCGCCTACAAAAACAGCGTCTTTTTCGCATTTTTTACACTGGTGTGTCTTGATCTGTGACTCGTTGGTTGTTATGCAGAAGCAAGATAAGAATTTGGTGAAAAAAGATATGCAAAAGTTTGGGGTGAAAATAGTTTGTGGTGAACTGCATTGGTAGGGTTTGTGTTATTTGTGTGGGAAGTCCTGAAGAGATTTGTTGTATTAAAGCATGAGCAGGGACACTGGTTTGTTGTATTTCACCTTGTATCAAAGCAGATTCATAAGCTTTCACAAACACTGGTGAGATTAGCAGATCTGCAGCATGATGAAAATCTAATTCCTGCAGTGTGTGCCTGATAGAACAACTCCACTGAGGACCAGTTATTTATTTTATTTCATTAAATTTATCCGTTAATGACTGCACCCCCCCCCCCTTTTCAGCGGAGAAAACTGTGTGACGTACACAGAATGACTCACTGGTTTGTTGATAATTTATGAGTTTAGCTTCTTTGATTTTTGCAGAATGATTAAAACATAACTAAATTATTGATGTTTTGCGTCATCACTAAATATTTCCAAGGATGCTGTGAGGGACCATGTGTTTTTTTAAACACTCAGCATGTCACAGTTTGTCATATCTCGGTGTAGGTGTCAAATGGATGTCGGTTCAATCCAGCATGATAGCAAAACGTGTCACTGAATCACAGTGAAGTGTTTAACGGTTTCTCCGTGGGTGAAAGTTTTTTGTTGTCAAGCTGCAGACGTGACTGAAACAGCACTTATCTTGCGAGGATAATGCAGGCACAGGACGATCCCATCGTGCATGGACTGCATTGAAACACATCAAGTAAATCTCAGAGTGCAGATTGATTAACTGCCATCTTCAGGCTTCAAATACCCTTTTCATAATCCATGACTTCACTACGATGCATCCATGTTTTATGCAGCCTGTGGGTAGTCATGTGCTTTGTAAAGTAAACTATTCAGTTGACAGCCCAGCAGCTTTAAATTTTACTTCATCATCTCATCAACAAGTGAAACTAAACAGATGTTTTCTCAAGAACACATCCTCATTATAATGTCTTCTTTATTGCTACTTTGAGTGGATTTATTGGATTTTAACTGTAAGAGCAGAGAAAAGTTTTGTTAGTAATACTTCAGCAAATGCTTTTTGAATGGTTTGAAGGTAAGGCTGGGCTCAGGAATGCCCTCCTGATGGTTAAGATTGAGTCCAAATTATACCTTTCATCTGCAGGTACTCTGACACAGAAGGGGGAATATTCATAATGGCATGTGCGGCGTTTTGAAGTGTGTTAGGGACCTTAAAAGCAGATTTATGGGGAAATAATGTGTTGAGCGAGACATAACGCCAAGGAACGCTGTCTCTTTTTTTTTTAAATAACTGTGTGTGAAACTAAATAATCATTTCACTTTGAATGAATGATGGCCTCGTACCTGCCCGTACCCGTGTGAGTGTGTGTTTACACACACAACTATGCATGTGGGGTACAGTCGTTAAAGTTGACCAGGACAAATGTCCTTTTCCCACTTTCTTCTTTCTGAGAAAACACATCACGCTGCGCAAGATGAGCTCAGTTGGCTTTAAGAAAAAGACAAAACAGACAGATATCAGCCTGTGTTGACAGAAACTTGGCTGCAGGGAGTCTGAGCTGCTGTGAAGCGGTAAACTATGTTTACCTTCATGTGAAAGACACAATGTGCCAGATTTAACTGCAATAAGTCACCGCCACAAGAAATCCCTGTGTTCGATTAGCATAATTACCTGCATGGACACGACGGTCTGCCCCTTGGTGGTTTCTGCTCCGAGTTTTTACTGTGTGAATATGGAGGAAAAGCTGCTGGAGAAACATATGACACTAATAGCATGAAAAGATCTAAAGTTTTTGTTTTAGCTTGTGGCAGTGGCAGCTGGTGGTAGGAGTCACAACTGATGCCAAAATATACTATAGAGTGATTTAACTTTTCTTTCCCAGTAAATATTTCTACTCATCAATGGGCTTTTAACAGATGTTTAAAAGCAGAATATTTTGTTTTAAGAATTCAAAAGCAAATATACAATAAAAGGCAGCTTGAGAAATAAAATGAAAGTAAGTAATAAGTCTTTTTTGTCACACCACACAACCAAGTGGATTCAGGTTCCAAAGGTCCAAATGGTGACTGACTAAGTACCCTGATGGATGAAGTTACACAAGTTTACTGAAAAGATACTTGCAGCTGCCTTAGTAAAGAGTGTTGCATGTTCACTGAGGAAAAATCTGAATCAATAAAAGAAACTCTGTCTGCAATTTCAGTGTCTTAAACATCAAAACAAACAAAACTAAACATAACAAGGACACATTTTTGAGATATTTGTGTCTTCGATTTTTTTTATAGTGTTGTTTTCATTCAAGTAGTATTTTTTTTCCTGTATATAGGCCCAAATAAACTGATTCAATAGATTCATCAAGAGGATAACATGACACCATAAAAGTACCTGGCTAAACCGTCTGATTTGCTACAAATAGGGCCATAAATCACAAAATTGACATCTTTTATCGTAAAAGAAGACCTGAAACTTGGCGTTGGAGTCATAAACATGTGAGGGAAATTTATGTTCAGGTGTTTAGGATTAAGACTCTACCTCTCAAACCGTGAAAGTTAAGTCAACCTGTTTTGTACTGCTAATGTGTTAGTCTATTGGCAGTCATCTACAAAATAAAGATAATGATTAAAAAAACAAACAAGCAAAAAAAACGTCTACATTTCCAATAGAGACTTATGTTTTTGGGCCTTTTCAGAAATCATTATGTCCACTGCAACACACATGATCTTTGACATAGGTTTCACAGAGCTACATAACCCGGTAAAACCAATGAATACTGCAAATGTGTGAGACAAATTGAATAAAATAAGAAGCTTCCCATGATGTGGCAGTTCTATAAAAAATGCATTAGTGTCATTAATCAGTCCCTTTTGTTAAATTGCTAAACAGTTGTCATTGGTTTAAAAAACCCAGATAATAACAAGATCAGAGTCTTGTACATGTGAGTCAGACCTGATTATAAATGTAGAAACCTCCTCTGCTGTACTTGCCAGCCATCACCGAGATTCCCCCAAGCGAGCTTTTAATAAATGATTAGAAGTAGAGTACGTGCATTCACTGGTTAAAGAAAAACAGAAAAGTATGAATGAAACTTCAGTCATTGATGAAAAAGAGCTCAGCCAGCCTATCGCGGTAAAAAGGTAAACAAATGAAAAAAATATAAAAGAATAACTAAAGCAGCTTGGATCAGTCTGACTCTGACTCCTGGTGTGAAACTCCTTGATCTTAGAAAATCAATAAAGTGAGAACTGTGCGGGGTGTTGGAGACACTAATAATTTACTTGTTGAAACCTGGAGGTGTTTAGTTTGTGGGGAGTGTTGGATGGTTGTTTTTGTTGGATCTCATTTTGTTTTATCTTAATGAAGTGCGGTTCAGCAGCAGACTGGCTGGCGGCCCACACACTCCGCTGGATGTGACGCTGCTGCTGCCTAAGTCCACAGATGCACTCCGCCTTCGTGAGGTTTAATGAGCTCGCTAACAGAGGAGACCTGTCTCCTCAGAGTTGTTCGGAGTAATAAACATAAAAACTTAAAACAATTTACTGGCTGTCTCCTGTCTCCAAACAATCCCATCTATAAAGCTGCCTGTGGTTGCCTCACCAGAACACAAATTACATGTTTAGATTTGGTTTGCTGGAAACTGTTGGAGATGTGATTTGGTTAATATATGAGTGAGTCAGAGTTTTATTACGAAGAGAGTTAGGGAAAGTGAGCGGCAGCTGCTGATTGGACTCCTCTCTTGAAAGCTGAGACTGAAAGATATCGTATTCACAAGTATGTTTCATTAAAAGTTGCTCATCAAGTTTAAATTCATTTCGTTGTTCTAATTTTCCTCCTGCAAAGTGAAAATGGTTGCACCAAGAGCACTCAAAGCTAAAAAGTTGTCTAAACAAAATTATTTTTGCCTTTTACAACTTCCTTTACAATTATTGTTTAAAAATCATATATTTTTTTCTTTTATTCCTATCAAGCCCAATATCTTGAGTCTCCTTTGTTCACATTTCTGCTATAAAAAAACCAATTTATGTTTTTGTGTCAGTCACGCCTTTGATATCATCTAGTATCATCACAGCAATCATTTAGTTGAGAGGCTTTGCTGAGGATGAGCACCAGGAGGTGAAGATCTCTATCTGCTAAATTTAGCAGGGTCCAGCAGGTCAGATAAATGAGGACCTCAAAGCATCAAATCCTAAAGGAGTGACTCAATAACAGACAAAGGAGTGGACATGTCACAGTATATCCTCTTTAAGACTCTGACACCTCTTTTATCGCCACCGTAAATTGAGGTTAAAGTTGTCGCAAGGATGACAGATATCACACAATGACGGCAGCCAGCTGCAGCGAGAGATTTATAGATCCTGAAAGGTTAAACCCGCAGCTCTACTGAGCTGACAGGACTGGGGGGTTCACTACACATGTCACATGATGCCACATCCACACACATGCATGGTGTTTGTTTGACTTATGGAGGATATTATTATCCAAAGCGCCGTTTATACTGCGAGAACATCCATTTTAAGCAGTATATTAGGTTTATCACTCAATACAACATACAGCCTGCATTTCAATGTGATGTGCGTTCATGCAGAGCAGCCCCCCGGTCGTTTACACAGACAGAGGATGATAACTGATCACGATTGGGATTGGACCGTGCTGAGGATTTGAAATGAGTTAAACCAAATCTGAATAACAGTTAAAGGCAATGTGAGCCGTTCATCTGAAGCTTTGCAGATTTGTCCGTGCACTTTTTTTTAAAAAAAACTAGCCTTTCTGTGCTTCACTTTGTTGTTATTTTGTGACTTATCTATTATTGATGACGAAATGAAAAATACTGATTACACCCTTATTCACCTCAGCCATTATTGGAGCATTCTTTTAACAGATCATCAGCACAATTAATCATTGAACTTGCAGCATACTACCTCCCTGCGTGTTGTTTAAGTTTCTGTGAAGCTTCACATTAGCATACTGAACTGCTAGCATCCATATCATGAATGGCTCATTGTCCTTTAACATGAAAGGTTAAAGTCGAACTCTTTATTTTGTGGCGTCAAAATCAGGGCTCCACTATCAATAATAAACCAAGTTTAAGATCTTTTTGGCATTTTTATGGCAATCTTTTGTGGTTCCACTGGTGCACAAATTAGGTTCCTGGCAGTGACACTTAGTTCCTGAATTCGGGAATTGTTTCATTTTAACCATAGACCGTATTAAACATGGACATAGTCTGCACATTTTTAATGACTGTAACAATAATGTATCCTTCTGAAGCCTTAAATGGTTGTAGAACTAAATAAAGAAAACTTCAAGCTACAAAATGTGTTAGCCAAACCTGAAAGTCTTATATAGTTATCGAACCTTTGGAAGGTTTTGTGGACAACTTTTAAGAGACAACAGGTCAAGGGTAGTTGAGAACAACAACTTGAAAATGACTCTAATTGTATAAGTAAAAGGGTAAAGGCTGAAAATATCCAATGTTTGATTCTTCAAAGGGATCAACATTGTCATTCTCACACTTTCAATGGGAATAATTCAGTGTTCTCTGGTTTTGCAGGTCTGCTGACCCTGATCGCTCCTCTGGACTTTGAAGTTGCACGGGAACATTACCTGTCAGTGGAGGGGAGTCGAGGCAAGTCGTCCCTCAGCGACATCACTACAGTGATCATCAATGTGACTGACGTGAACGACAATGCACCAGTGTTCGGAAGAAGCGACTACAGTGCAGAGATATCTGAGGATCTGACCCCTGGAGGACTTGTAATGAAGGTAAGAGGAGAGGCAAACAAAGCTCCACAAAAGGGATGCAGAAGATCCTCGATGTGTAGAAATGAAGACGATTACTTTGGTATTTGGAGTTTGAAAGTGTGAACGCTCAACTTTTGGCCTTTGTATGTCCTCTTCTTTTCACACTAACAGATCATGGGTCTATAGCATCAGAGCACTAAAGCAAGCAAGGCTGAAAAGAAATACTGAAGGTTGCATTAAATAAATCACTGTAGGAGGAAATCACTCCCACATACACAGAATACTGTGCACACTCATGCATCAAAACATCGGTAATCTTTAATTGAATCAACTTTAAATTAAAAACATATATTTCAACGCTCAGTCTAACAGGAAGATTATACCTTATCTGTTTCTCAGCACATACACAAACACACAAATAACTCCTCCGTATCAAGGGTGTAACATATCAATATTTGTTGCTCATGCAAACACATACGCTCAGATAATCTCTAGACATAAACAAAATGAAAACACACACATGAGTAATACGGCAGCACCTGACAGCTGGCAGCTCACTGATGATTCAGGTAATGAAAAGAAGATTACGACTTAACAAGTTTTTAGGAAAAGAACATAAAATCTAAAACATGAAGAATCAAATGTATGATAAATTCATACACATAATGAATACGTGGCAGTATGTGAGGATCTGTCAGCTTTCCAGTGATGTACATGTGTAAAAAACAGTAAAAAATAACACACTCACATGTACACACACACACATTTATCTGAGGACATGTCAGCCAGCATCTGTCAGGCAGGCAGCAGAGATAACACAGCAATAACACAGCTCAGTGGCTCGCTGATGGTTGCACCACGGCTCGATGATGAGTCTGTAATCACATGGTTTCATATTTGACATTTTTCTTCGCCCGCCCCGCGTTCACTTCTCTCCATTTACACCATTTAACTGCAGCATAAAATGTTTTGGCTGTTTTCACATAATCGAGGGTGTGTGTCATCTGTCAGGGGAGAGAAAATAGGATTCATTGTAGCATTGAGCTAAAATGGTGGCAATTAAGAGGAAAACATGGACATGGTGTGCTTTGAACACGGGTTAGTTAAAAGATATCTCAATTATTATGAGTCATCACTGTCCATTAAAAAAAAACAAAAAACTATCTGGCTCAACATTATATAGATTTTTTTTTCCCTCAAACATGACTCATTATGACAAGTCAAGTTTAATTCTGATGTGGTTTTCATAATGTTTCAACCAAAAACAAGAAAATATAAAACTTCCTAAATACCTATTTATCAATATAGACAAGAAAACTTTCTGCTGTAAAATTAAATTATCAGAGCTTAAGGTTAATCATAATAAAATTACATTAATCTTTATGTTTTATTTTAAGTTGAAGCTCACAAAAAATATATATTATAATGATAACTAAACAGATATCTTGAATAAAATCATACTTCGGGCTTGAAATGGGTCTAAAAGTGTTAATGAAGTGTTTTCAGACCCAAATAAAATCTTCAAAACAGACTTTTTCAGTAAATATTGAAAAAAAGTGATGAGAGGAGTCTTCCTTTTGGTGATGGCATTGATTTTAGTTTTTTTTATTTATTGAAATTGAAAAACATAGTGCTTTCCAGGCTTGTTGACCTTGTCATTACAAGCTTAAATCTTTGACTGTGATCATGAGTATTGAGAACCATGAGTAAAAGCAACATCAAAAAAGTACAGAAATGTTAGAGTTAAAGAAATCATTCACATTATAATCTTCACTTTCTTTCCTGTTTTTCCTTTTCCTTCGTTTCCTGCCCTAGATTCTTTTGTTGGTTCTTGATGTTTTTAGTTGAAAAAGCGTCCTTGAACATAAGAATCCGCTTTCTTTGAATGAACGTTTCTTCTCATTCAAGCCTCTGAATGAGCTGAGACCTGCTTGGCTGACGTGTTGTAAACAATGTCAGAGTCTGACCTTTCTTTATTGTAGCGTCAGTGAAAACACATTTATTGAACGTGCTCAGTAAAACCTTTTGTGAGAATTCAGTGAAAGATTTTATTTTGAATGGAGACACATCTTTTCGCTCTCTTTTACCTGACTCTACCTCAAGGTAACGGCGACTGATTTGGACGGCCCAATCAACAACCTGCTGCGTTACTCCATAGTGAGCGGAGATCCTCTGCAGCAGCTTTCTATCGACCCTCGTAGTGGAGAAATCACTGTGCGTACGGCACTGGACAGAGAGGAGGTCAGGTTTTCTTTTATTGTGTGTGTATGTGTGATTTTAGTATCAGAGGATATAGAGGGGAAGGAGAAAACGATCAAAAAACAATCAGTTTGAGGCTGTTTGTGTATTAGTTGACCGTAAAAGACTTGACAACCAAATGAAACACTATACCATAAATGTAATCAAAGATAAACACTGAAAAAGTCCTCTGTCTCCTCTCCAGACCCCTCATTACTCCCTGACAGTTCAGGCGGCGGATGAAGGCAGTCCTCCTCTTTCTTCTGCCGTTCACATCACCATCACTGTCACTGACGTCAATGACAACCCACCTGTATTCTCCAAGGTTAACTACAGTCTGCTGCTGCAGGTATGTCCACTACAACATCAAACACAACATCTGAGTGGACATTAATAACAGGGATGTTTTTCAGCAACAAATTTGCTCAAGGCACTCCAAGGATTGAGCACAACTACGTCATTTATCACGTCTCTTTACTCCCTTCGAGTGGTTATATGTCAGTTTAACCAGACATGGCTAGGATCTCGTATGAGACCCTTAAGTCATACAGAAGACGCAGACCTCACACATCTTCATGAACCAAAAATAAGATTTAAGAAAGCCTTTCGAAGAATCGCCTGCTCATCAGCTCTCGCAGACAACCCTTGGTGTCCCAAGGGGAGAAGCTGCTGCTGCATTCATGTGTGAAATTTGACACCTCATTGAAAAATATGAGAGAGGGGACTGAGTAGATCTTGTAACTCCTCATTAAATCTGGTTTAGTTCATTGCTTCATGATGCAGAAGTCAGCTGAAAAAGCTCGGCACTTTGAAGGTAATCCCCAAAACCAGACGTCAGAACTGCCAAACATTCCTCTAGCTGAGCTGCAGACGTGTACCTGCTTCGCTCCTGCTTTCCTAATGAGGTGATAATGAAGACAGATGAACTATTGACTGAAGTTAATTAAGGAGAAATCACTACAGATCCTTCACTCTATATCAATCCATCTCTTTCTGTATCATTATAACTCTCACCCACTCCTTCTCCAGCACTCCAGTGAAATATGCTGACCTGTAAGTGCTGCTCCATCATAACTGCGGCGCAGAGAGCTCATTAAACCCTGTGCTGAGAGTTCGAGAGTGAAACTGATCAGAGAGGTGAAAGAAGAGTGAGGTCTCTGAACGTTGCGGGGAGCAAAGAGGCAGGGGATCAGCTGTGGTGATTTGTTGAACATTAGTGATGTTCTCTCACTTTTTTTTTTTGATGCTGAATCAGTGTGTCATACTTGCATGCAGGCATGTGAAAACAGAGGCGCTAAAATACCAGATTCAGCCTCAGATGACGTCTAAAAACTTGGGTCTGGGTTTTTAGTGAATATGTTCATCTGTGTACCAATCTGTTACAAGGAATTTCTCACCCCCCAGACAAAATGAACTCATGTCACTGGAAATGCTTTGCCCTCTGAGCTCCAAAATACAAGCTTCGGGAGCAAGCTGCTGCGTGCTGCCAAATAAATAAGTTGTATCTGCTACCACTGGCTTGTGTTTCAAAATAGCAAAAAGAAAATGCTTCTAGGTATTATTTAGCCCTCTGATTACCAAACCCACTCAGACACCTATTTTTCGATGACTGTCATTCACAAACCATTTTTCCAACCCAGAAACTGAAAAAAATGGCATCATCGTCCTTTGGCTAAATCCTGTAAAAAAACAGATGCTCAGCACTTCGTCACATTATTGACAGAAACTGCTTTTCAGGGAAGTGACATGGGCACCTGATCAGAAGCCTCCTGGACCCTTCATGAGGTTTCCCATGCACAAGCAATCTCCCAAGAGTAGACCAAAAGTTTTCTGGTAGCCCATGAGAAACTGCAAAGGGATTTCTGGGTCAACCTCTCCACTTTCCTGTGAGCCATGTGCTCTGTTTTCATAACTCCAGCCGGCCTGTCACAGACTCGATTCAGTCACTCTAGCTTCTGTTTTTCCCTGACAGCTTAACTTTCCTCTGTCACTCCACCTGCTGCAGCTCCACCAGCTCAAAAACTGCCATCTAGTCATTGAATATGTGCTTCGTGAGCCAGAATGCCTGCGCCGTGTGGTTATGAATCCAAACTCTGTGATACTGTCCCATCTGCTGATGTGTCCACAGCCCGCTCGGCCGCTGAAAAAGCTCTGAGTGCACCGAGCAGATGGATGCTGCACAAACTGTGGAGCGGAGTTGTCATTATTGTCAGACAGGTGTTTCAGAAGTGGCCTCTTTTCTCCTGTAGCTATTGTTTGACTACTTGTCAGTGTTTGAGGCCCACTTTTTATGACTGGGACATCTGTCTCAGCAAAGTGTCTGCACCACGTTAGGCTGCAGTAGACTTTGATTTGAATCCTGAAGCGGCAGATGGACAGGCAGTTAGATATCTGTTCAGGAGTGTGACAAAAAAGCAATATATTCCTTTGCTTCTCCATTGATTTTCTGCTTGTCCCAGAAATGCTGACTGGAATTTGTCTTCACCCCAGCCTGCTGAGCACTGGCACATGAATAATCCATATTTACAAGTTTCACACCCAGCTGAGGCGTCTGCACTGTGAAGTGATTCTGTTTAGAAGGGCAGCACAGGAAGTGTTTCAACAATCAATTTGTTTTTTGGGGGAAACAAAAGCTACGATACATTTAGCTTTTAAGCTGGAGTGTTTTGATGTTTTGGATGCTTTAATTCATCTTTTAAAGTTTTTTTTTTATATGGTTTGCAACATTTTGAGTGATAAATTAATTTCTCTCAAGAAATTAATGCTTTTATTTTAACCTTGAGTATCTCATTTGAGGTAATAGAGACATAATGATTTTATTGTTGAATATAAGTGGTTTGACATTTCTGGAAATCAATCCCAGTAGGACAAGCAAACAGTGGATAAAGTGAAGAGTGATAATTATTCTATTCACTTGATTTAACGGAACTTTACTGTGCATTTTCAGATCTTCTCCTTTTCCTTTAAAGTCATATAACTTTCATTTACATAACTTTTCTATAGCAACTTACACAGGCTGTGCAAATACTATAACAGTATTAACCATGGCATCACACATTGCAGCTGTCATTCAGCTAGGTCACCATTTAACCCTGATAATATATGGTGTCTTACAAAAAGGTAATGGTTCATCAGAAGTAACTGTTGCAAGATTTATTTTTAATCTGGATGCCACAGAGCTCCCTGAGTGTAGAAGCCAATTTCTACCAGTGAAAAAAATAAAGTGGAAAACTGGCTTGTTAAGGCTTTTTTTTGCCCATATTGAAATGTTGAGAGAAAAGAGTCAAGTTTTTGAGGCAAAATGTCTAATTTTGACATTTTATCTCAAAATAATGGCTTTTTCCTCATACCTTTGACTTTATTATTGTACATTTTTGACTTTTTGTTCATTTTTTATCCTTAATTTCATAAATTTGACTTGTTGCTCAAAATTCTGACTTTTTTATTTCAAAAAATTTGGCTTAGTATTGGCAAAAAAAAGCCAAGTTTTCTTTTTTTTTCTAACAGGTGGAAATGGGCTTCTATGCCCTAAGGGCCATGGCGAGAGTATTTTTTAAGGGAGACTTGTTCATTCCTTCGCAATATTGAAATCCAATGAGCTGATCCATTCTGCCTTGCTATGAGTGCCCAAGCAAAATTGCAAATCAGAAGAACCTGGAAAAAAGAAAATTAGCTTGAATGAATGCAGAAATATTGCAAGGAAATGCAAGCATATTGTGAAAAAATCTTTCCTTGACCCTTAGGGGGCTCAGTAGGATGCTGTGATCGATCATAACAAAAAAAAAAAGAAGTTGTAAGTCAAACTCCACTATAAGGAAGGATAACCAACAAAGCTGTGAGAGACAAAATAAGTGAATCCCTTTTAAAATAACCAAACACTTTAATCTTGATCTTTCACAAAGGAAAAGTTCAAACAATTGTATAGTGAAAGTATAACAGTAAAGCGCAGAGAAGCAGGCTGAAGATTCCTGGATTAATCTCAGATCTCACTTTGTGCATATTCCTCTCGTTCTAATGAAACAGTTCTTTTGAAAAACAGGGCTGTGTTTTATGATCCATGCTCTAATTGAAATGTTGGAGACCACACTGCTGGAGCTGTTTCATGTTTTAGCCCATTAACTCCAAATTGTTTGTATTTCATTGCTGCTCATCTTTTGAAGCATGATGTAAGTTTTTAGATTGATAACACAGCTTCTGAGGGAAGACTGCTTTCTATTAACTTCAGTAGGCCGTTAAAAACCAACAAGACGAAACATTTTGAGACAGCTTTGGGTAGCTAATCCGTCAGGGTGAAAAATTTAAGGGTGTTATGTCTTGACAGAACAGCAACTTTAATCCACAGAGCTGCCATCAAGTATTGATGAGATATTTTGTCAAAAAGTCAAACTTGAAAAGATGAAAAAAAGGCAAAGGAGTGTTTTTACCTTCAACAGATGGAGCTTAAGCGTCTTGTCCTCTAATGCACCTTTGATGCTGACTTTGCAAACAGACCAACTTACATAGATGACTATTAAGTTGAAAAATGTTAAAAAAAAAACAACAAAAAAAACATGTTCCCTTCTTCAGGAACCAAAGGTGGAACTCATTACAAGAATCTTAATGGAGGAATAATCTCATTAAACTGTAGACATGTAAGTTTACTTTGACTTAAACCATAAAGTTGTGAGGTGAAAAAATGAACCTTGTCTTCTAACAGGAGGGTGAGTCAGTTGGCAGCACCATCCTCCAGCTGGTGGTGACAGACAAAGACACACCAAAGAATGGTCCGCCTTTCTCCTTCCACATCGTCAGCGGCAACGAGGACCGCCGTTTCCACGTGGACCAAGGAGGCCTTCTGTCGCTCTCTGCTCCTCTGAAGAAAAAAGTTAAACCTCATCACCAACTCAAGATCCAGGTACAAAACTTCCAAAACAGACCTGAGTTTGATTGATAAACTCGCTCCGAGTTCTCCTTTCTGAATCCCTGCTGGCTCATCTGTTTTTCACACTTTCCTGACATTTGAAAACTTTCTGTATCATTTTTCTTCTCTGCTCTGTTTTCACCCTGTAGGCCTAAAAAAATCTATTGTCGTATCCTTTAGATTACACGTTTTGCTGAAGATGAAAATTTGACAAATTGTCACGCTAGACAAAGAATCACAGACGTGGTTATTGTATTCCTGTTTCGATGGCAAAATGCTGATGCCCTGTAGAGTTTCTCTGGAGGCCTGAGCTGCTGTGTTGCTGAATGTGCTGTCAGGAGAGATGCACACACACTGACAAAACAGAAGTACAAGTGGTGACAATCTTTTTTTTTTACCATCTCAAGGTGGCAGAGAATTTAGTGGTGGCTTAGGCATACTTTAAATCATCTTTTTCTTAATCTCTAGCTGGATTTGGTGTCACTCCTTTTACATAAATGAGTACTACCAAAGCTCTATAGTCAAATTTTCATTCTCCAGAGATCATGAAAAGCTGTTTAAGAATATAAAAGAAAATCAAGTATTGCTGACAAAACTGTGAAGATGCTTTTTGTATTTCAAAACTTAACATTTTTTTTTCAGTAAGTTACAGTTTGAATGATATTACTGAAAAAATGTGTTTTCCTAGGTAGATCACTGGTAACCACAAATGGTCTTTCAAGTGATCCTATGTTGTGAATTTTGTCCAACAAAATCTAGTACTTGGAAGAGAAGAATGCATAATCTGATTGTAATTTCACTGAAGGCATTAACCAGAAGAAAACTGATCATTTCGGAGGATATTTCAGAAATGTACTCTAGATTCGCGATTCTCAACTAGAGGGTCATGACCCAAAAGTTGGTCGTAGATTTATTTTCAGTGGGTTGTGAGCCTTTGTGCAAAAAAAAAAAAAAAAAAAGATATATGATTAATTTAAAAAATGTTAAGAAATAATCTCT
Source organism: Thalassoma bifasciatum (assembly GCA_008086565.1). Taxonomy (NCBI): domain Eukaryota; kingdom Metazoa; phylum Chordata; class Actinopteri; order Labriformes; family Labridae; genus Thalassoma; species Thalassoma bifasciatum. The sequence goes on along the minus strand of RPOG01000869.1, from coordinate 119,943 downwards.
GTGCGTTTAGAAGTATTGCAGCGACATCTGCTGACACACCTTAACAGTAGGTGGCAATAACCACTTGTAATGCCAATTGACACCCACCATTTTACAGTAAAGAAGAAGACCCACAAAATTTGTTGGGCACAGGAAAGCATGAATTCATTTGGAAACAAAGCGCAATTATTGTAAAGATAAACACATAGTGTAATTCCAAAGATGACCACAAAACCTGAGGACTACATCAGTGTTTCTTTTTCTTCATGAAATAGATTAGATAAGTGGAAAATGTACCTGGATTTGCACCATAGATGGTCATTCAGGAAATTTCCTCTTCAATAAAAACAGATGAATCACAGCCTTGAAATAATCAGTTTGTAACCTTGTGTTTGTAACATGAGTGAGAAACATCAGCAAACTCTACGTTGCTGAAGGACACAATCTGTGTAATAGTTGCAGAAATGTAATAAATTTACTCAATTTTGCTATTTTTTAATGTTATAAATCTGTACTCCAGATGAAAGCGCTCTTGTTTGTTTTTAATTTGTAGCATGGACTCAGTTTCCATCTCTGTTTCATCTCTTTACTGATCAGGTGACAGACAATGGCCACCCTCCCCTCTCATCCATCTGTGTGGTCAACATCAACGTCACCGAGCAGAGCAAGTACCCCCCCACTGTGGTGCCTTTAGAGGTCTTCATCACCACTACCGGCAGACTGTTTGCTAACCGTGTGATCAGCAGGCTCCACGCGTCAGACCAGGACCTGCAAGATGTCCTAACCTACAAACTGGTGTCAGAGCACCCAGATAAGGGCAGGTTCTCTGTTGACCTGTCCGATGGTAAAATCTGGGCAGATGAAAACCTGGAGGAGGGTTCTTACTCCCTGAACGTTAGTGTGAGTGATGGGAAGTTCAGCGTCTGGACTGGGGTCAAAGTTCATGTTTGGGCAGCAGACCAGAGGACTCTGGACTCAGGCTTGACCCTGCAGCTGGTTGGATTGTCCCCAGAAGAGTTTTTGGGTGACCACTGGAGAGGACTACAGCGCAATCTGGGACTGGAGCTGGGTTTACCCAGACAGGAGCTTCACCTGGCCAGCCTGCAGCAGATACCTGACGCACAGATTCTGGAGGCCCTGCTGATCTGGAGACCTCAGAGTGGAGTCATCCAGCCTCTGCCAACCAGCAAACTAGCAGGTGATCAATTCAATCAATTCTAATTGATTATATTTTAAAGTTTGGCTGAGTAGGAATCTGCTGTTCCCCCAAAAAAAAAAAAAAAAGTAAGGACTAATTGTTTCAGCTTGATTCAAACTTCTAAAATACCAAAACCTTACACAATAAGTTTCTAAAAGAGCTTATTTAAGATAGGGAGATTTTAATGTTGAGAGACTGTTTGTAGACTTTAGTGATACACTTCAAAATCATCTACAGCTTAGAACAAATCACATCACTAATTAGCTTTTAATGAAACGACAATTGCAAATTTCATTACAAAGAAAATAAGCAGGGCCACTTCTTCAATAAAACCACTGAAAAATAAAGGTTTGGCAATTAGATTTGAGGAAAAGTGAGACTGGAAATCCTCGTGAGAGGAAGTTTAATCTGAAAGTCCAACTCTCTGATGCAGGTATCATATCAGACATGGAGGACACTCTGAGCCTCAGCATCCGCAGGGTTAGCCACAATGGCTGTCTGGGTACTGGCTGTCCGCCTCGAGGCTGCAGGAATGCTGTTCGACTGAAAGGAGAGAGACTGAGCCATTTCACCACCGCCAGAGCTGGTTACATCACCCCACAACACACCTGGGAGAGCATCTGCCCCTGTAATGGTATGTCTGTCTGCACGTATGTGTCTGTATGAAGCATTAATGAGTCAGTGTGTATGAGCACACTGAGTTTGGCTGTGTGTGTTTAAACCAAGGAGGCGGCCTTTTATCAGTAGGAAGACAATTTAGCGAGACGCGAACACACAGCTCATCAGGCTCCTCTGTTCTGAAGAGCAGGATGAGTCCGCAGCCGTGCAGCAACAGCATCATCCTCCCACCTCTCTGACAATAGACCCCGTTCAAACTGTTGCGTTAAATTGGAATAGAAGCCATACGAGCGCTTCAACAGAGTCATCTCTTTCAACTCAGTCAACGTCGACAAAGAGAGCGGAGAGTGCACGCTGTCCTCCTCTGACATCTCATCTGACTGTGGGCGTAGTTGTGCAACGTGGATCCACACAGAGGTTTAACGCAGGTTTACCTCCACCTACATTTGATCTTTTTTTCCTTCAAAGAACAACTATACTTGTTCATTTTAGCAGGAGAAAATGTACAGAAGGATTTGAGAGGCTTAAAAAGGAAAGGTAAAGATCCATAGCCCCTGCACTCATAACAGGATTTAAAATTCCTGCATCCACAGAATTAAAGTTTTATCTTTCATTTGATAAACAAAGGATGGTCAGACTCAGATGTAGCTTTTTCGCAATAGTTTGAAAAGCACAAGTCACTTTTCTTTCAAATCAGATCCCAACTACCTTCATGCAGGCCCTAAATCATACAAAAGTGAAATCTTTGATCCTCAGGCAGACTGCTTGTAACTTTTTACGTCACTTTACAACAACCATGTCAAACTTCTATACTGAAACGCACAGGACCAGGAGTCACACGTACCCTAAACTTGATCGTAATTTGATTCTCTTTCTTCTCTCCCACTTCATCTTTGGTATTATCTGTTTTCTGGAATCTGCCAGCTTCCACCGTACATCAAATTAAATGATCATACAAACACAAACACCGTGATGTATATGACGTCTTTGTTGATCTTTGGTACATGCAGGTTAGTTCAGAGCCGTGACAAGTTCACAAGAGAATCTGATACAGACCACTTTGAAACGGTGACGTGACCAGCAAAACATCAAGTAAAAAACAAAGCTCTGAGCAACATTTCTAAACTAAGTGTGAAGGTTTACAGAGAACATAGTCTAAGTCAGGCATGTCCGAAGTCATGCCAGCTGTTCTTGCATCATCAGAGACTTTTGCAAGAAACCTTCGGTCATAAAAATCCCTGGTGTTTGTCCTCCTAAGAAACCAACAACAGACAAAGCCTCTTGTGACCAGCAGCCATGTCGTGGTCTTTTTGGACTTTCTGAGAATAAAGATCCATCCTGCATCACATGGTTTGGATGAACATCTCACTCTTTTAGAAAGAACAAAGCAACATTTTCAGGCCACTTGATGAAGGTATCTGTTGATGCCAAAGATCTAAGGCCATTATATCCAATAGTAAATTCCCTGATGTCATATAAGTCACTCGGAGGAGGTATAGGATGACTATGGGCACTCAGTGGGGTTTTATTACAGCCAGAAGAACACATAAAGCATTGTGCAGTGATGCCATCCTCACTGATTTGTGTTGTCATTCCTGTGAGGATTAGACGTGTGAGGACTGAAAACTACAGTGAGCTACGGGCTCTCAGATATATTACTTTATCATCAGTAAGTTAAGAGTCCTCCCTCTGGAACATCCTCTGAACATGTTATCAACTCCATATTTTGTCTACATCAACACCTCATTGAGCTGAAGAGACTCTGGGGTTCAGGGACAAAAGATGTGTGAGGATGAAGGTCCAGCAAGAAAAATACGAGATGAGCAACAGTTGTGCCACCAGTAAAAAAAAAAAAATGGAAGTTTGCAATTGGACAGTTAAATATCTGTTATGTTTTCAGTGAATGGCAATCACTGTATTCAGTTTGGATCAAATACAAAATGTTGAAATAGAAAATTAAGAACAGTTGCCCCTTTTGGCTAATTAAAGCATGATAAAAAAAAAAAAACTTCTGGGAGACAAAACAAATGCTTAACTGCCCTCTAAGGGGGCCAAAATGTGAAAAAGTGCAAATGTCACAGTGTTTCCAGATTAGAAAAGGACTGAGTTCTTGGTTTTAACATTTTTGTTTGGAAAGAAATAGTGATAAATCTTTAGGGGCTACTTTAGTTGCAGTCCATAATGATCCCAAAGATGAAACACAGAATGGAGGTCACAGAAACAGTCATGTGTGATAAAATAAAGTGGTGAAAGTCCTCATACAACGGAAATGTGTGTTTTGAGTTTAATATTTTACTTTATTCATTTGTTTAATCTTTAATCTTTGACAGTATGTTTTTAGTTTTGACATATTTCCAACATGGCTGCATTCCTGCTAGCCCTTCCCATGCAAAGAAATGTCTGTTTTAAGAGTCTGGAGTTCAATCATTGAGTTTTTTTTATTAACCTTATTGACACAAACACAAACTACCTTGACGTGTTTCTCCTCTTTGCGCAGTGACTGTGCAATTATGTTTTTCATCAAATACTGAGATTATGTCTGAACTAAGGTTATTTATGAGTCATGTGTCTCAAAAACTCGTCTGTGACTCATCGTGCCTCTGAGTTTACTCACTTCCCTGTTTGCTCTGTTTTTCAGAGTCAGCTGTGAGGTTTGATGGTAAATCTTACCTGAGGTACCTTCACATGATGGATGAGGACAACCAGGAATTTAAACTGTCGCTGAGGTTTAAGACGTCCAAAGAGCAAGGCCTCATCATGTCCACGAACAGCTCCAAGGACTGGGGATCTTTACAGGTATTCATTTCACCGATGTGGCACTTAGAGAGAAACAGATGACAGGGTTTATCTTCAGTCAGAGTAGTGCTCTTGGGATTTCCTTCATTTCTGTCAAGGATACATCCCTGCTGCATTATCAAAGAAAACAGGTGATTGTTTTTACGTCTTAATTCATGTCAGAGGCATCCCGCCAAAAGCTGAGTCAGCAAATCTTTATTGTGGTGTAGCCAAAGCTGCAGTGACAAACTTTTCCAAGTCTAATTCAAAAACTTCCTGTAATCATTCAAACTTAGTAATAATCATCCAATCCACGCACAGGGACTCAGCCCAAGGATAACAAGCTAGCAGTGAAGCATGAAACCCAAATCAGATTGAATTTAAACGTCTTCTCTCCTCTGTTTTCAGCTCATTTAGTCGTGTTGTTACTGTCAGTTTATTCGCATCTGTGTGCCAGCTTTCAGCAACACTGCAACACTCATTTTAAAGTGGTTCAAGGACAAATAAGAAAAAAGAAAAAGCCATGTTCTGCATGTTTGTTTGTTCTGTTAACATGAGAGAAAGCACCAGCATCCTCTGTTGGTTGAAAATGTCACAAAAGCTCAGGTTGATGAAACGCAAAGCAGCGACGCAATTACTACTAAACGAACAAGGAAATCACTCCCATTCATTTTGAGGAAGTGTAAATATTTGTGGTATTCTCCCCTAAGCCTGCAGGAAATTTATTCTGCTTTTCAAGCACCGCTGCAGCCAAGCGATTAAATCTCCTCCTAATTTTCAGGTGCCGTTAGTGTAATGCTGTTGTTTCATACTAATTTACTATGAGAATGATGAAATCTGCAAGCGGCTGATTTAATCTGTGGGGTTTCTCACAGGGGAACACCAGCAGGGAGCAAAGCTTTTCAATCCAATATGTGACTTGGACTGATTCACAAACACTGCTGGGTGTTCACCTCAACTGCGCTGACTGATATAATCTCAAATGTCAATATTTTATTAGCTACTTTGTGCCAGCAGTCAAGTTATCAGCCCCTGTGAGCCAGTTTTTTTAAATAACTACAATATCTGAGCTGCTCGTCTTACATTTCATTGCTAATCTGTTCGTCCTTTTCAGTGTTTACAGCAAACACTTATCTTGTAGTGAGAATCAGGCTCAGCTTTGTCAGGAACACTCAGCACCTGTTGACAGCTTGTATCATGTGAACAAAATCAACTTTGAGGGCTGTTGGGTATGATGTGAAAAGTAAAAACAATCATGTGTAAATCAAAGTGCACAATGAAAACTTTTATGAGCACTTTGTATTTTTAAATCACACAAGGGATACTGCTTTATATTGAGCGGCTGCTATGAAATGAGCTTCCACTATAATCATAAAACTGGCAACGGCAGCATTAAAGTAATAGTGCATATGTTCCATGATGAGTAACTCTAAAAACACAACAAAAGGTGGTTCATATATTCATGTGTCCAAACCTTATGTGCATTGACCTATCACACATTACTCTTCTTTCAAGATTCAAATTTTGCAGCATTACTTGCAAGTTTGGACATCACCACAGTCATTTCAGCACCATGGACAGCACTATGCATTAAACAATCTTAACAGCACTGTGAGCTCAGGGAGTACTGTTCCACTTTCTGTCTGTTTAAAAAAAAAATGCACAACTTGTGATGACAGAGGTTAATTAAGCAAATAAGATCCAACGCAACAGTGACTTACTTATGTGGAGTTTTGGTCCTGCTGGAAGCAAGAAAGCTGCAGGCATTGAAAAATAAAAGCCACCTAAATTAAACATGGGATATCCAAATAGTGATGTATACTGCAGGGATTCCCGACATTTAATTATTTATTTTCAACTTACAAGCACTGAGATAAGTCCACCAATAAAATACATTTTCACTACAACTAGTTTTCATGGGGAGACCATAACCAAGCACTGGCCCTAACATGGCTCTGCAGACAGGCAAAAATATATAATGGCTGAAACGTCCATTTGCTCTGGATTCAGGAGAGGGTTCAGAGGAGCTGACTGAGAAATGTAAGTAAGAGGCCAAACTGTCGACCCAGGCCACCCAACCTCATGGAGCATGACCTAAACCACAAGGCCATCTGTGCTCCTTTTAGTTTAATTTGAGTGAAAAATAAGAAAATGCCAGAGAATTAAATATTCCAATTAAGGACATGAAATAAAATGATTTTCTGATGAGGTTAGGGACCACTGATGTACAGGACCTAAAAGATCAGTCCATAGCAACGGATGGGGCTTTCATGCCAAATATGTCCACACTTTGTAGCACATAAGCTCTGCACACAATCTGTACTAGTTATTTTTTTTTGCAATGAAGTAACGAGAGTCTCGCTGCGTGCATAGTGTAGCAAATATCATTTACAGGAAAAGCTTTAGTGTTGATCTGTATATTCAAAAATATCACAAGAAAATTCAAGATCATAGGGAAAGATGTCAGCTCCGATCGCCTTGTTTCAAACATTTCATCTCTGTGGCAGCACTGACATTTTAGCCATCATGCCCACTCTTTACCATTAAACGTGGACAGTGTCACGACCTGGGCCTTTTCGTATCCTCCGCACTGACATGAAAAGCCAGCATGGGAGCCAGAGAGCTTGTTGTCAAGTTTTTTTTTTTTTTTTTTTTCCTTTTGAACCCTGCTGCTTCTCTCTCGCCAAATCCTGCAGATGATCACATGTTAGAGCTCGTCATGCATGCCTGTCCTTTATCTCACTGTAGCAGATTGTTTCATGTGTTTATGTGCTAAATGCCTGATTGAATATCAGAGGTGTTGGTAGATTCCCATCCCGCACACGTCTAAAGTTCCTCTTAGGATTATTTACCCACATCTGGTTTATTATTTCTTGCTTTCCCGGCGTAATCAGCTCATCAATGCCCTTTTAACTCGAGTTATGACGACTGCTGGATCTGACTGCAGCACGTGAGCCACATGTTGCCCTTTTCCTTCAAAATGCACGCTGAGGGAGACTTCTTGTAAAAATGTGCCTTCTTCAGGATGTGTTGATGTGCTCTTTTTGTACTGCCAAGATTCATACCGCTGCTACAATACAAGGACTACTGTACCAGATTAAACAAGCAGGTTGAAAGAGAATAACAAATTGTTGTATTCTTTGATAGACATGAATAATTCTCTACACAGATAACAGAAAAAAAGGTTTGATATGGACTTGAAATAGTGGTATGATTCTTCCCCTTGTGGGCGCTTCCGTTTGTGTGACATTCATGCGCACCCGGGCGGAATATTCAATCAATTTGATTCTCGGTAAACTTCAAAAGTGGCATTCAGTCTTTCCCAAGGTTCTTTCTCCTGGGTTTTGGTATGCATGCAAGAATGGGCCCTCGCCTGATTCATTGTGAGCAGAACTGGCTTCAAAAGGAATCCCTGAACGTGGTCATCTGCACAGTCCCTTGCCTGGTTTTTGTGATGACTTCAGAGAAACTTCCTGGAGATAAAAGACACTGTTTATGCGCTCTGCTCCTCTTGGGACGCAAGCTTCTTTGCATCCCAGCAGCTTCTTTTAAACCACCAAATCTCATCAGTATGCTCAGTCAAGAGCCGCGTCTTTGAGAGGGAGAAAAAAAAAAGGGAACGTAAATAAGTTCAAACCTATTTGCTTCTGCTAATTCTCTTTTATGTCTGCACACATCACGCTTCAAGTCGTCACCTTTGAAATGGAAATAGCAGCTGCTCGAATGAGAAGCGGCCGTGGCAAGTCGAGCAGAAGAAGTAAAGGTGACTTGTCAGTGGAAGAAAACAGCGTCGCTGATGAGGAGTGACAGCTCATACCTGACAGCAGAATGTGTGGACTCGCCGACGAACAGAGACGTAAAAGCCTGCTGGTGTGAAGTCAGTGGTTGAATCCTCATGCTCACAAACTGATTGACTTTCATGTCAGGCTTTTATCCAACCAGCAGAAGGAAGGTGTTCAGTGTCTTGATCAAGGACATGCCTAAGAGAATAAAACATGTGACCTTTCATGACGAGACACTCGGCACTCCAACTCAATTAACGTTTGAATTTGAACTCCTGCTAATTGCATGCTGTTATCAATGATGGTCTGAGGAGGTGATTTTCTTCACTGTTTTAATTGTGTTGACTAAAAGCTCCATGTTCCGAACACGTCGGATAAAAACATTCTGAAATGATCCTCTAGGTCCAGGTCTACATACCAGGAGTTGAAAATCAAAGGTTTAAATGATTTAAAAGCAACCAATTATTTGTTTTTGCTCTCAAACACCATGTTTTAGCTAATTGGTGACTCTGAATTGCTCTTAGTGAGTATTGAAATAAAGGATTGTTTGACTTTGAGCATCAGCCAAGTAAGCCCCCAGTGACCCAATTTGAGATAAGTGGTCTAGATCCACGTTCCTCAATACCTCAATTCCTTAATACTTCAAATTAAGGAACTTTTCAACTTGTCAAATTTATCTCATGAAATATTGATGCAGTTTGATGCAATTGAGATTGTGCAGAATGTCACAGTATGCCATTTTTACGGCTTCATTATTGAATTTGCCAACACCTCAATGCACAAAAAACGCAGAAGTTGTTATCCCCTTCTGTCCTTCGTGTAGCAAAGTCCATATTTAATGTAGTGATTTAGATATGTTCAATTGACAGATGAAAAGAAAATGCGCAGGTCCTTTTCTGTACTAGCATCACAGGGAATTATCAACCACCGTTCTGAAAATATGAGACAATACATAAGTGGAGACCTCATCCATTTATTATACAAGTGGCACACCCCTGCATAAAATCCCCTACAAAATAAAAGCACAGAATTTGATTTGTAACATTAACAAAAAAAAAAAAAAAAAAAAGACCTTGGCATAGGTACGTGACCCACTAAAAACAGGCCTACGAACCATCTTTGGGTCACGACCCACCAGTTGAGAACCATTGGTGTAAATGATGGATGGATGTTTCGATGTGTGTTCTAGTTTTGTGTCTTTCTGCTTTTTTTTACAGCCATTAAATCATTCAGTATAGCATGGAGGCAGCGTTATTTTAAAGTAACCACTCCTGTTATGATAGACATAGAGCTCTCAGATCCCCTCATGTGTTCACATGTTTGTACTTCAGCGACTGGTTGACTTGTTTTCCTGTGATTGCAGGATGATAGGTGTCTGGGTGAGCTCTAAAATTGAATTCATTTCTTCTCTTCAGATGGAGATTGAAGTTGTTGTGCATCAAAATTGTCTGACCCAAGAAAATGGGATCACTGAAACAGCTTTCTCCCAGACTCAGATACATCACATGGCTTTATTTAATATATGAAGTTGTTGAAAGAAATATTAAACTACAACTGACTAACACTGCCTCTGACATGCTGCGTTGTGTGTCACTGTGCACATACGTCAAACATGAACAGAATGAATGAGCGTGGCAGGCGTTGTTGAATATTAAGCTCTGCCCAGCAGTGTTAAAGCTCCCTGCAGGAGGCTCACAGCGTTAGCACTGAGAATCTGTGATTTATGGAGTCATGAAGCACCCAAGCTGTAGCACTTCGGTCCCTGTGGAGTGTGACTTGACACGGTGCCCGCGCTGCATCAGCTGTGCTGATACCATAAAATCCTCAGTGCATCAAACTGCGCTATCTTTCTTCAAAAATCCACCATAAATCACACCAAGTCACACCAACTCATGTAAAATAGATTAAAAGACAAGCGACAGGCGCCTCGGCTGTCTCGAGGTTTTTACTTGTTCTTCTGCCAGTGCTTCAGTGTCTTCCCATGATAAGCCTGAGCCCTCATGGCCCTCCCCTCTCTGTGTGCTTTCATTGATCCATGCGAAGAATTTCCCAGGTCTGTCCTTCCAAAATGAATCATTCCTGCTCATCCATTCAATCCTCTGTGTTTTTCATTATCCCAGCTACAGAGGATTAAACAGAATCTTCTGGCAGATTGAGAAAGCAAACTGGAAACAAACCCTGCAGAGCCTGAAAGTTAAGGAACCTGCTTACGCTAAACTTTTATAGAAATCGTGTTAAAAATGAAAAACTCTGAGATGGAACATAAATCAACTAAATGTAAAGAAAGCAGCTCATCATCCTACAGACGCGCATCCGTATCAATAATGCATCGCGGCTTGGCAATTTTCAAAACACACTCCATGTGTATATTTAATAAAGGAGCTACGAGGAGTCTCCTGTTACATAAAGAAAACATGAATAGATAAAAAGCTGCTGGCTTGTTAGTTTGTGGGACTGCTGAGCGAGCAGAAACGTTGAAAGGATCCCGCTGATGTTGATGAAATGCTAAATAAATGTGTCTGACTGTGTTCTGGGTTGAGTTGAGCTGGGGGAACATGGGCAACATGGAGCGCTGACAGAGAAAACAGGCTGCGTTTGAGACAAAACGCATCTCTTGACAGCTAAACAATTGTGTTTACCTGTGATGTGTGTGCTTCCTGAGGCTGAATTAAATAAAGTGAAAGTTTTTAGCTTATATGCATGTTTACTTTTCTAAGTACAGCATTTTAACCTGCAGTTTGTTCATTGAAGTTTTATCCTCAGAAACATTACTTTCTCTGTACTAACTACTGGGTTTTTGATGTTGTGTAAAATCTATTTCGATCCTTTAATGCAATACTTGTAGATATCCACTTGATCCTTCTTCTTCATAATGATTTCCTGCTTTAATTTCTCAATTTTGACTGTTACTTTTTAATAGGAGAAGTTATTTGAGCAGCTTCTCTGGACTCCAAACAAAAGTAGTGAGATTTTTTGGTCTCAATTTTAGGCTGATTTGATCTGTTTAGCACTTGTGCGCTAAACTTCAATATTGAAATGTTGGTAAAATCACCTCAGGAGAGCATAACAGCATTTTATTAAAATTTGAAAACCATTTTTGTTCTGATATTTAGGGCTTTTCGCAATTCTAGGTCTAATGGAAATGCAGCAAATAATAATGGAAAAAAGGAAAGTTTAGCTCTGATGAAAATTCCCAAAATGCCAGAACAGTTTTTGAGTTTTAGGTTTTAAGACACTAATGATTTTTTTTCCTACTTCAAGAAATTTCAAAATTTAAAAACTGTTTAGATAACTTAAATAATTTTGAGATACTAGAACCTTTCACTTCAAACCAATGGTCCCAAGTTTTACCAAATAAAGATGTTCTTGAGCCTAATAACAATGACACAAAATGTAGCAATGACCTGAAATGTATTTGGAAAAAGTAATAATATCCTAATAGGGTAACAAAACTGCTGAGCCCAAAATCTAACAAATGAAATAAAGTAAAACCCAAAATGCACTAACTGATCTAACTAACTGGAAAAAGTCATGATGTTTTGGGCTCAATCAGTTACATTTGTGGTTTTATCATATTTTTTCAATAACATATCAGGTCACTGTAATAAATCAGGCTCCAAGAAGCCTGTCTTTTCTTCCCCTGGATCATTAATATCCCCAAATAAACACGAGTCCAATGGTTACAAACAAATCCCTACATCGTGGGGGTACTTTCTGCAGAAATCACTGCGTCGAAGTTCCTGTGTGTGACATTTAACTGGAGTAAAGAAAAAGGACAATGCAGACTTCCAAATGTTTAATATGTGGGCAGCCTGCAGGAGGTGGAGGTGAAGCCGAGGGTGAGCTATGACTCACCATCATTTCTTGTCTTCTTTTTGTAGCTGTAACTTTTGGTGCAGATGCACAGTCATCTTTATATTTACCAAACAGTTTACAAAGTTAGTCATGCTTTGCTAGTACATAACAGAGTGCATTGTCTGTATGAAGGACTGTAGTGCCCCCAGAACACAGAATGTCTTTCCTGGGGATTTCTTACGCTGGTAAACAAAACTGATACGAATTAAAAGTCTTTGCATTACCAAAAAAGAGAGGGAGAAGCTGTGTTAATTACCAGCTGAGTTCAAAAAGACACTGATTGATGAGTTTGAGTCAGTCAAATAAACAAGAATAAAAAAGCGGGCACATATCTAAGAGGCAGAATGCATAACAGAATATTTAATTTCAAGTTTTTATGTTGCTGGTAGCTGATAAGTTGAGGCAAACTTCCTGGTTTTCCCATTAAACTAAGTTCTCATTTCTATCCTGTTTTCTCTCCTCAGGTGACGGATGGAGAGTTGCAGTTCAGGTTCAGTTGTGGAAACACCTCACCTGCCTCCTTACTGATCAGATCTGCTCCAGTGTCAGATGGCAGGTGGCACAGCGTCCTGCTGGAAGTCAACTCCTCTGCCCTGAGACTGACCCTGGATCAGCAACATCCTGCCTCCATGTCCCTGCCTGAGCCATGCAGGATGCTGCGCTCCCATGGGGCTTTGCTCTTTGCTTCTCTAAGTCAGGACTCTGCTCCTGAGGTCCACCAACATCCATTCAGCGGCTGCCTTGAGAGTCTGGAGCTCAACGGGGAGCCGATCAGGATGGGGGACAGTTCGGAATGGACCGGGCCAGGGAGCAGGAGAGTGTTTGGGGTTTATCAGTGTTGCAGCAAGGCAGGAGCCTGTGACAGCAACCCTTGTCAGAATGGAGGGATCTGTGAAGAGGACGCTCGAGGAGGTGAGTCTAAAGTTGTCATTTTAAACATGTTAAAAAATGTTCACATTGTTTAAATATTGATAAAGATGCTTGAATCCCCAACATTCTCACTTGTAAAAACACTCCTTTGCGCACACTTTACGTAACCCTTTTCATCTTTAACGTGTCCTGTGGTATCCCAGTGCCCCTCATCGGATTTTGGCGAGGGACCTTTGTTGCATTTCATCCTCCTCTGCTCTACCTTCCTGTTTCTTGGCAATCTATCTGTCATCTATCAAAATAAAGAAAACAGAACAGATACACAGGCTGTTTTCCCCAAAATAAAACCCTCCCAAGATCCCTTGATTAAAAAAGAAAAGATTCCCAACTCACATTCAAACTGTTTCCATCCATCTTCTTTACTCGATTCAACATTTTCCATGTCCTCATTTTCTCCTTCGGGGGGCCACAGAAACACATGTGAGCCCATGTGATGCATCTCTGCAGGGGCATAATTAGAGAGAGATAATAAACCATAATTAAAAATCCAATCTACTGAAAACATGAGAAAGAATCTGGAAACGTTCTGAAATGACCCTAAAAGACAGAAGTTTCATTTGAAAGCTAGCTGCTCCATGGTCGACTTTGACATACAGTGTGTTGTGTTGTTCACCCAGTGACTCTTAGGATTGGCTCGGGCCTCCATTGACCCCAAATGGATGACTTAAGGGTCTTCGTTTTTTTTTTCCAGACCTCCTACTATATACGATATTCACATATAAATTATAAATGAAATTGTTTTTTATTTGAAATCTAACCTCGTGCCATCTATAAACAAACTTGTTATTGTGCAGTCAATACTTAGCTACTCAAATAATACACAGGTTCATATATTGATGCTTTTATTTGACAAATTTGCAAGTTACCGTTGATAGAGTAGCCTTGACACTGCTACTTACAAACATACCTTGTCGATTGAAACCAATGCCAGTATTAACTTTATCTATCAATTGCAAGACATACTGGGGTCCTGAGTGAACCAGTTCTTAATGTAACATGAGTACAAATAGAAATATATGGGAGCAAATGTTTGAAAATGCAAAAAAAAAAATTCCTAATCATCCAAAAATGTCACAGACCCCCACAGTACTTAGGGGCCGTGGAGTTAGTGGTATAGATAACGGATGGATGTTGAATAGGTGAATTGTATTTGTATATCTAAGTATTTATATTTGTATAGAAAGTTCGGTGGATTGATAGATATAAATATTGATAGATTGACAGATTTATTTAAATACTGTGCCACAAATCTTGAGGAGCCTTCAGAAAAGATTAAATAAAGAGGTAATCTTTTGAGCGGAAAATATAAAAGCATTTAACATCCACCCATGCACTAAGATAAGAACAGAATGACACCATTAACCTTATTCTATCAAAAGAAAGCAAAGCAGGGCCAAGGCTGTGATATTTCAGCAGGCCCCATATTCCCTGCTTTCAAACTCCTCGAGCTGCAGGGCAAAAGAAACTCCTCTGTGAAAGAGTTGTTTGGCCTGATAGCATTATCAGACTCTCAGTGTTTCGTGTAAGTGATTGTGCAGAACCATTTTAAGGTTATCGCTAAATGGCCCGATGCGTCCGTTCTTTTCAAAACACAGAATGTATGAAACTGGTGTCAGAAGGGTTTGTAATGTCTTATTCTGTATGTTTGTGTAATCAAAAGAAGGATGTCTGCTGCTGCCTTACCTTATTCTTCGCTAAACAAAAACTAGAAGCTGATAAGCACACCTGCAGTTTTACGATAATAGACCATAAGCTTTAAACATTATTATTCTCATGGGGTCTGTGGTGGTGAAGCAAAGACTGCAGGCAATATGTTGGAGGCTGGTGGATGTGAAACCGAACGTAAAGCCAGAGATCATACAGATCTCTGAGCCTTGGAAGAACAGTGTAAACAAACCAACCCTATAGCTGTTATCAAAAACCTGCTGCCTGTTGGTTTTCTTTACCTGTTAGGTCACTGAACTGCATAATGTTGTACAAGAAGAAAATGTCTCTTGTGCCCCGAGGACACAGGGCAGCAGGGTATTACTTTTCTCGGGACCTGATTCATCATCACGTCAAACTACATTTCAGTTCGACTTCAGGCATTGTTGTGGAGCCAAACAACAAGTAAATATTATTTCCCATAAGATCCTCCCAGGTCGGGCAAATGTAATCAGACAGGCAGCAAAAACAATGGCGGTAGTGGATGCCTTTTTATTTATACTGCACGATATGAAGTCTTTTCCCTGCTGTTTTTCTGAAGCCTCATTTTTGTTTGGATTCTGAGATAGTAGAAAGGGGTTGTGAGGTAAAAGGGCACATGGAGACAGCAGAGTCTAACTTGTTGCCTTTGTCCTTATACCAGCTTTAACAGGCCTTTTAAAGTCTAGAAAGTGTTTGGAAAACGAAGTAACTGCACAAAAAATTATTGTATAGAAAGGTTGAACTGGAGGGTTATTGGCTGGGATTGCAGTTGCATTAAAAAATCATCATAAACACACAGAGGAAGTCATTTCCTCTGTGTGTTTTAAGGACAATCTTTGGCATTTACACTGAGAGTGAGGTAGGAGATATACTTGCAGTTAATTACACATATACAAACATAATGGCATCCACACATCCCAGTGTTTGTTTACTGCATTTGTTTGTCCACTCTAATGCAAGTTTTCAGGTCAGAGTCATGCATTTCTGTACAATATGCACTTGCCACTGCTTAGCAACAAACATACTTATGGGAAAGTAGAAAACTACAAAAAAATAAAAATAAAAAACACTCATATTTTGGGAAGCTCTCAGGTGTACCCACAAGTCAAAGGTCAAACATAATTTACAGCATCTCAAGTCTTCTTGGACAGAACATGTCATATTTTATTGATCATCTAAAGCCTATACAAGTTTGGGAATACACCATATTTTTATAAGTTCTTGTCACCCTACATTTACATGTACCTTTCAGAACTATTATTTCTTTTATAGCATATTAGTTTTGCACCAGTTTTGATGCTCTAAAATCCAGTTGTATTAGACATTTGAGCTTCTAGTATTTGATTAAAATCTATCTCTGAGGGCTGAGGATAACCAACCATGCACTGATGAAAACAGCCGAGCCAAACATTTAAATTCATTAACAACAAATCGAAGAATTATGAATTTCATGTAAGAGATCTGAAAAGCAAGTCTGGCTAAAGTCTTGGTGTTAGCGGGTGAGCCGTTGATCACTAAGTTGAACTGGTTGATAATGTGGTTAAAAGTTTCATCAGTGAGCATTAAGTTTGCCAACTCATAAACCTGGGGGACTTAACAGGTTATTGGATTTTCAGTTATGAAATTGTTAATTCTTCTCAAATGTCTCCAAATGGGAGCAAAATTTTGTATTATAGCAGTTATTAAGGTAAGCATAATTATGCGCTTCAAGTTATGAGCGTCTGCGCTAAAGGTGCAGTGGTGACTCATACCTGCAATTACACAAACTGTGTGTTTTTTTCATAATTTTGTCAATTATGTCGAACTGATTGAACTCCTAATTTTGAAACTAAAGCAATTCCACTCAGCTGGAAATTAAAACTTAAAATAAGGATCCACCTGGGAGCTCATTCAAGGTGAAATTTGCTTTACAAAGTTGACGACCATGGCTTTGACTCTGCTTTTGAAAATGTAGAACAAGCGTCATACCCTTTACTTAGAAAACAGCTTGTTGTAATGCATCATGGTCTGTTTGCAGCTCCTGTGGGTTTAAATAGATCTGTTTCTCGCCCGCAGGTGGTTCAAGCTATTTACTCTTTAATTCTGGGAGAGTGGCCAACAGGATGTTTGCTGTTGATGTTTTAGATCAGTGAAAAAGAGTTTCTGGGAACACCTGAATGTTCGGTCTGTTTTTGAAACCAGTGAGAAGAAAAACAAAGTAGCACTTGAATAGTGATGGAGGTTTTTTCAGGGGTGATTTTTCCCATTTTAAATATCAAACATCCCCTCAAGTTTTCTGACTAGATCAAGTTGACCTTTGCTTTGATTATTTACTGCCTGTGAGGAAAACTTGCTGTGATGATCAGTAGCTCCTGTCTCAGACGTCTGGATGTGTTTTATTTACTGTGCAGAGCCACGCTGCAGGTGTGCGGGACTCTTCCACGGCGCCCACTGTGAGTTCACTGACAACCCGTGCGCATCCAAACCATGTGGTAACGGCAGGGTGTGTGTACCCAAGGCTCAAGGATACATGTGCAACTGCTCCCTGGAAGACACTGACGCACGGTAAACAAACACTTTTTTTATTCCCGTTTGCATCAGCAGTTTCAACGTAACATATTTTGACTCATCTGCAATGACTAATTTGCTTTAATGTGAGGTATTTTCTTCAAGGACAGGGAAGTTACACGCGTCCATTTGCTTTCACATGTGAATTCTTGTGACAAATACACAACTGATTACAATATTAAAACCAGTCGAAAAATTTCAGAAAGGTTCTGAGGTGAGTTTCAAAATGCAAAAAGAAGAAATGGGGCTGCAAAAAAAAAAACTGATCAAAAGTTTAAGGCCACAGCCTTTAACAGACAAAATATGCACAAAAATGTGGATTCAATGTCATTTTCTGTCAGGTATTCACACTGTCATGCAAAAAATCTTTCTCTCTGTGAATGTGGTTGGGTTGTTGTCGCAGTAAGATCCTGGGATTTATGGAACAAAAAGTCAAGTGGAAGACCCAAAAAAATCTCACTGGTGCTGAGCTTCAGGATCTAATTGGCTCTTCGTCAAAACACAGGATGATCCTCGACCCAAATTAAGGCTGTTACAGGCGCCGACAGCAGCCCAATAATCATCGCAAGGCATCTGAAAGAAGAGGAGTTTGAGAACAAAACCCATCTTTATATCTCAGTGCTGTTTGAGAAATATTAGAGCAGATGTCTTGCCACATCATTTTTGTTATTTCAGATTTTGTGAACCTGTCTCTTTGTAGACCATCTTAAAAATTTATTCCAAAGGAGTTCTTAGGAGGAGCAGTTTTGGAACCACGCTGTTTAGATATTCAGTGCCTACCACTTTACAGCAAGACACAAACTCCCACACAAGGCGCATCATTGTGCCCGCAAAGCAACACCAGAAAAGTGTGTTTATCCACCACAGGCACAATGTGAGAGGTGAGATGACGTTTTGGTGACGCAGGACATTCAAGAATAGAATTTAGAGTAGGAAACATGTTTTTGCAGTCATTTATCTTGTTGAATGTCCACAGACATGTTGCAGGGTTAGGGTTAGGCTATAATAGAAGCCTCACATGAGACAAGACTGCTTCTAAATACAAAAACAGTGAAACATTATTAACAACAGTGAGGTGACATTCATCTTGGCTCTGCCCCACCACGTCTGCCCACAGCTCTGGGAGGCAGCCGGATTTGCGAGAATCACAAGAAAATCCAGAAGTGATTTGCTGCATAGTTTGTGCAGCTCCTGTGGAGAAAACCACAAGACATAAATCTGCTAGTTGGATGCATTTGTGCTGTTGCAGGATAGATACTAGTTTAAACCATCCCTGTAGCCGCACACAAAGAAAATATCATGCAAATACTTTGAAGGCCACATGTAAGCGGGGCTTAAAGATGAGCTGTTAACTCGCCTGTATGGATGGTTGAATTGATTAACTAGGAACATTTGGGGCTGTCAAACAGAGCATTTAGATAATCAAATTGGTGAGAATTAAACCAACTGCCTGAACAGATTCAGCAATCTGAGATTTGATAGCAGCATCTTAATCTGTTAAACCGCTCTAAGAAATCCTGAGAGCTACAAAAAGTAAAATCTATTTTGTTACTGATTTGGTTTCCTTTAACAGTTTTATTCTCTATATGATTTATCAACTAAAGAAAAAGGAGAAAGAATCAGTTTGGACAATTATGCAGCAGGAATTCTCCCAAAAGTAGTGTAAAACACAGATCACGTAGAGCAGCAAAATCCTAATTAGACACAAGGAGGTATTACCATGACTCTAACGCCACCTGAATACAAAAAGCTTGCTGCACAACACTCATTATATGCAACATCATTCACACTGAAGTATGGGCTTGTTGAAAAAGCATGCATGGCCTTGAATTTACATGTGATTAGACGCATACAGTAATGCACACACACACACACATATACTTTTGTTCATCACTCTACAATCAGCTTGTTGTATTCTCCTCACACCTCCAGAAGAGAACAGTCACGTTCAAATGAAATTACAGTCAGATTTGCATATTCCTGCTCTCATTAAAGCCACCTGAGGAATTGCGTTGCTCCCCCAGCTTCAGCAGAACGCCACGGTCCAGGTGGAGCTTTGATTGGCTCAGTGAATGAAAAAAAACCACCAGTGAATCTTAACTATAGGAAATGGAAGTTCATAGAATTATTTGTAATACACACGGATTAATTTACAATAATGCCCTAACTGTTTTGATGTAGGTAAATTGTCTTCACGTGTGCACACTAATCATCCCATGAAGCAGAAAGCACAACATGCAAAGTCTGCACGGTAATTTAATTAAAACCACAACAACCTTCAATTCAGATTTCTACAACTCAAAGAAAAGAAAGGACTTAGCAGCAAACTTTTCTCCTTTCAAAAACTAAACTTCTTGACCAAGAAAAAAAGTGTACAACAATGGCCGTGTTTTGCTCCATAACTACAAGGATATTCTTTCGGCGCTCGACAGAGAGGGAATTCAACACCTGGGAAATGAGCGGGTGAAGTCGAACACCAAGTCGTTTTATGTAAAACAAAATGATAGGTTTTGTCAGAATCGCAGCAGCGGCACTTAGCAATCAGAGCTCTGCCAGAAGGTCCTCAGGGCCGCGTTTCATGCCTGGGCCAGGAAGATGGCGGGCGCACTGAAGCTCTCCGAAATCATCAGCCAAATTTAAGCTCAACTTCAGAGCCATGGTGGCAGCCTCTGTGCCGCTCTCCACTGTAGGACTCTTGTTCTTCCACTCTGTGTTCAGCCGGAAACAATATCGGCTTGATTTTTGGACACAGCTTGTGTGATTTCAGAAGACAAAGTAAAGAAAAGAAAAACATACCGAGTGAAAAGTTTCTCACTTTGCATTTTCCAGACTTTTAACTTGTTTAGATAAGAGCACCAAAGCTGCACCATCTTTAAGTTTTTCAAAACCAATCCCTGCAAAATCAAAAGTATCCAGCAATCCAGTCTGCTTCATCTTAAATATCTAACTTCCTTCCTTCCTCAGGTGTCATAATCAGATAGATGTCTGTTCACCAAATCCCTGTCCAGGAGGCTACGATTGTAAAGTCACTCATGACTCTTTCCACTGTGACCCACTGTTTCAGGTGAGTAACATCAACAAATAATCTCAAAAACACTTTACTTTACAGGTCCACAAATTGCATGGTAATTAGATAATGATTAGGGCAAACTTAGAAATTCATTCATTTGAAAATTTCATGACAATTCGGTGAACATTTCCAAATTGGTAAGTAACCATTTTGTTCAGTTTGTTCTAAATTTCCTCCGATTTTAATGGTCAGTTGGTGAAAATTAGTGAATTGTTTGTAGCTGTCTGTGGACCTATTTCATATTCCTCAAAATCCATCAGACAAATTGGCAGTTATTTATCACCTTATTCGCTGTGAATAGCAGATTATAGTTACACGATGATGTTTGGATGATTCTCCATGCATTTTGTAGTGAAATGTTATCTGATTTGAAATAAATTGTTCACTAATTATCCCTGACTTACCTTGAAAGTTCAAAGAAGTTGATCAAAACGATTAAGTACAATTTGTAACCGCTTGTAATTGAATTTAGACATTTTGAAGAAGTTATGTGCTTATTTTCACACAATTATCATGACATGGAGGAAAAATTCAAATAAATAAAAAGAAAGCTGAGCCTATTATTACCTATTTACGATTGAATATGCGGACCTGTTTAGTAAAGTGCTTCCATAAGCTCTTTTCTGCTTAATCTGTATGGGACTGTGACCCTCAACATTCATAAATTACTCCTTTATTTACTCTCCATTTGTCAGGTTTCTCCAATGATTGGCTACATGGAAATCATGGAGATCAGCGTCAGCGTGCTGGGGTTACTCCTCTTGGTTGCCATCTTTGTTTGCATCAGGAAACGTTATGTTCAGCAGAAGAAGAAGAAGCCTGTGTGTGTGCAGGACTCCAATGGGTAAGAACTATTACAATCGTAATCGTATCCCCAAATTATTACTGAGATTACCTACAGTGTATCACTGAAGAGAATTTAGGCTTTGAATCACAATTTTTGTCATCAACATGAATATAAAAGATGTCCTTCAGCTTTCACTAACTAGCTTACTAAGGAAAGAAAGAAACAAGAGAAGAATTCATTTTTTTTTCTCAATGAAGGCCAAAAAGAATTTCAACAAAGCATTTGTTATTTTAACTGGTGGAAATGGGCTTCCATATTTACTTGCAACACAGCAGGTTGAAAATTCTCCTGGCCCCACTCTCCAAACCTTTCATGTTGTATTTTCCTCCAGAGTCTCAAACAACTGGAGGAATCTGCCCAAAAAATGTCAATTGTTACACACAACTGGAAAAAGCTTGCTTAGAATTTGCTGAATAAAGCTCTTTAAGTGTAGACCCAGCAGAGCATCATTGTTATCCACGTTTAAACAGCAAACCTCAGAAAGAACAGAAGGAAACAGACGCCATCTGACAAGAATGATGGGAGTTTTGTAAGCATCTACTTCCAAAATTTAAAATCAGAACATGTTTTTTTATACAATTCTACAGGTATCTCCAGCACAGTATGGCCAAAAGTCTCAAATCCGAGAACCAAGACATGATCCCCATGGAGATGAGCGCAATGATGGGTCCCACCAACGACCTCGACCACACGCCATTCAGGTCGCTTCGCCCTCGCAGCCACATCGGACCGTCAGGAGGTGGAGATTCTTCTTCTAAGACTCATGGGCCAGTCGTGTGCAGTGTTGCCCCAAACCTCCCTGCGAGGCCACCTTCCAGCTCTGACAACGACTCCATCAGGAAGAATCACTGGGACATGGACTATGAAGGTGAGTGTCTGAGGGAAGATGTTTTCATGCTGCAGCCTTCAGAAGCTATCAAACCGCTTACAATCAGTTTAACTCGCAAGAAAACGTGCATCGAGGTGTGATTTTGCTGTCAATATCTCGAACACGGAGAGACTTATACAGAAAACACAAATCATGCAGTTTTCATTGAGGGTGTCTACGTGAGCACTAAGAACGCCTGCTGATGTCAGGTTAATGATAATGATAATCTTCCTGCAACACTTTCTGCAATTTTACTCTGGGAAAATGTCAACTGCAGTGAATGAAAAAAAAATGTCAATGAGCTGTAAAGTAAATCACTCAAGCACGAAGCTACGTAGAAATACAAAAGGTCAAAGCAGGCTGAACGATTCAGTCATACAAGGTCATTGTAAACAAGCGCTTAATTGTCATTCAGAGTGGTGCATCATGGGAAACCCTGGACTGCCTGTAGAGTGGTCCGTCAACACACAGCACACTGATTAAACCTGCAGAAGATGAAACATTCACAGACGAGGCCGATTGGATGTGATAGCATCGGGAAATAACAAAGTGATTTCTGCGTTTCATCTCTCAGCGTGGCTTCGTTTTCCACTTTCTCTTCCTGCGACTGCTCCCCCTCTTCTTCCTCACTACCTTTCTCTTCTTATCCAGTATGACTTTGTATATATGATTACTTCTTTTGCTCTTAATTCTTTAATATGCTCCTGTATGTACCAGCACTTTTCTCCTGTGCACCCTGACCACTTTTGCTCCTAATGCCATCTTCTCTATCCTTTTTTATGACGCCCATTTCAACACTCTGCAAAAACCTTTTCAAACAAACAAGTTCGATGCAATAATACTAAAATATCCCCAAAAAGAAATTATGTTTAACAGGGTGTGAGGAACCTGCACTCTCACCTCTTTTACCTTTTTCATTTATATCATCTAAGAATGTACAGAATTTCGTACGTGGATGTTTTCCAGCCCGTGTTTGGCTGATTGCCGATGCAGATGCTAATATATGCACATATTTTCTTTCACTTAATTATAGAGGCTCTTCTCCCGGGGATAAACCAACACATTAATGTTATTGCCCAAGGGTAAGAAGAAAGTGCACACACTAGGTCAAATCAGGAAACCACAACGATTGAGGTTATGTGCAAAACATGACACATTTATTGTCATGAAATCTTGAAATAAAAAAAAACAATCAAACACACAAATCTGTGAAATATACTAAAAATGTGCCATCAGTAAATATAAATTTTGCATCTGAGAGACTGAACACTAAGCACTGATCATTGATTGCAAGTCCAAATTCAAACATATAAGTCCACGACCTGAGTTTTTAAGGCCATTGTGAGAGGTCATGAGCAAAACGGGAACAAAACATCTCTTGATGCCCATGCAAGATGGATGTTGAACTTTTCTGACAAAATATAAAGGTGTGTCCTAATACAACCTTTTTACTTCTGATACAATACTAATGTCACACCCTTGAGTATTGGCTAATAATGATGTTGATCAGATATGATATCAGCATGAAAAGTGTGATGTTAAGCTCTATTTGTAGGTCTTAGAGATTCAAAAAGCTTTAGGAGAATGTTCAAAGTTTAAATGCATCAAACTTCCCCAGTTCTGTGCCACCATGAGAAACTTGAGTATCACAAGTTTTGCCCTCAGCTGCAACGTCTTTTTTGAACTTTAACGTAAAAAACTGCTATTCGGCTGACATCAGTCCTACTCCTTGCTACTTTGTCAGCACCTTGGCTGTTGTTGTGTTTACAAGGGCTCTGCATGCTAGATAGAAATTGCTGATATCAGACCAATATCTGATATCAATATTGGATCAGGACACCCCTAACAGAGTCTAATTCAGAGCTTACTTGCCCAAATTCATCACAACACATCTGATTTGAAAAGAGAGAAAAGTGGACTTCTCCAAAGTCAACACTGCAGACTGAGGTTGCCCTTTCTGATACAGCATCCCCAGCTGGCCATGCGTTCGCCACCAGCAATGCAAATATTTGCCCTGTGACATAAGGAAATAATATGAGACATCACTCTGGATTTATGAGGGAACTGATGGCACCATCAGTCACAAACTGGTGAGAATTATGTGGCGAGAAAAATGACGGATGTCAGATCATCTGTCTGGCATCATGTCATGAATGTTTAATTCACAGACTTTGAATTTATGTTGCATATTCTACATGTTTAAGGGCTTTCACTCCAGATACCAGTCATGTGGGTTGCCAAAACCATTGTGTATAAATGTGAGCTCTTCAACACTCCCAGAAAAACACTACTAATTTCAACTAAAGAGGTCATTAAAGACAGCCTGTCACAGTTCCTTTAAGTCCATTCAACTCTTAGGTGATGTTTTTGTGACACATGCCGTCTCTGGTGTCTGATTTTTTCGAATGACTTAACCCTTGGATGAACACCTGGGCACAGATGACATTCATTATGTTAAATGCTTTAATTGCGACAAGCTTGTGCAATTATCAAGTTGCATCAGAAATCAATTCAGGGTTCTTGCAGCAGAAAGAGTCACAGGGAAAATATATTCTTGAATGAATTTTCCTCTCTTTTAACTTCACTCACAGTCTGTCTTTACCTCCGTCACGTTTCTCTTGTGTGTTTCGCTTTCACACCATCACTGCCTTGTTCTCCAGCTTTATTTCGTCTTTCATCCCTCACCAGTCACGTTCTCTCTCCTTCCATTACTCTCACTCGTTTATGCTCCTCTTTCTTTTCCTCTATTGCTCTCTATCTTTCTGTTCTTCTTATGTCTCTTATGTTCGCTCCCTAACTCTCTTTGCAGACAGGATTTCTTTTCATGTTACAGATCAATATCCTCCACTGCTATGTTCTTTAGACGGATGAAGAGAGGCACATCAGACATTTGTCATGCCATCGCTCCCCAGGCAACGCCCGCCTGGCAGGTCATTCATCTGCTTGACCTTATCACGGAGGATAAAGGACACGTTCCTGTAGTTCCTCACTTGTTATCCGTCTCGTTGTTGAAGGAGACAGCAGCTGAATCCTTTACTCTGAGCTTTTTGCCCACCATGTGATCCTGGTAGTGTATCTGACATTTTCCAAGACCAGATAAGGTGATCCCCGGGGTCTGTGTTGAGAAAAGGGTAAAAATTTGGGGCTAAAGATAGCATCTCTGATTAAAAGCAGGTGGAAAATAGATTAAATATAGCCTTCATCTTCTATCGCCATTACTTTTATTGAACTAGTGATGAAGCATCCAGTCACAGAGCCTCATCAAACTGTCTTTCATCAAGAGGAAATTAATCGTGATCAAATGCCAGGATGGTTGAATTATATGGCGCTTCAGGGAAAACGACAAAAGCTAAAAGTTAATGCTCAAGTTCAAATCCTAGTTTTTGTTTTGTTTCAAAGAGACCATTAGTTCAAAGTTTGAGTTTTTTACACGAATGTTGAAATAATGAAAGCTTAATTTAGACTGTGTACGGAAAAGGCTCAGGGACCCAATTAGACAATGATGACATAAATGCTGACATTTAAAGAAATGACCAATTTGTGGCCAGGAAATGCTGATTCATGCCCATGAAAAGTAATTTGTGGTTACAAATTAGAATAAGTTTGTGTGAAAGTTTGGGCAAAGGTGAAATAGCTGGAGATGGGTGCCGACGGGCTGTTTTATTAACAATCTACAAACTTATATAGAAGACTGGCAAAAAGCTAATACAAACTACTTTTTGACACGTCCTACTATGTAGTGTCTGTCGTTAATGCCACATCTATGTAGATAAAAATGGTATGTGGAGTTCCCCAAGGCACTATCCCAGGGCCTGTGCTATAAAACATCTGGATTCTTTCACTGGCAAGGTGATGAAATGAGTAGGCATGGTAGATAGTATGAAAATGGTTTGTCTGTAAAAAAGTTTAAAACACCATGTTAATTGCTACTGTTAATCTTAATATACTGAAAATAATGGAATCCTGTAGTCAACAAAACTTTTGCTCTACCTAGTCACAGTTTTGAAAGTGTCTTTTTTCAAAAATATGGTTCACACTGAAGAATTCATCTCCTGATTTTTATCAAATCAAGTAGTGGAGTGTGAATAAGATAGTTTTCAGTGCATGAACGACTAAAAGGCTAAACTGGAAGTGAATTCCTGATTTTTTTTTTTGTAGTATACTGTTGCATTCTCGGAACAAAAGCATCTGATCGATGTAAATGTATGACAGAAATTATACACTGGCAGTGGACATCATTTTTATTTTGAAATTATTCATTCATTTCCAGGCTTACAATGCAGGTTTATGTCTACAGAATAGGGGCTTTAGGGATGAAAGACTATGGACAAATAGACTATGGAAGATTATGAGCCTCTGTGCTTCTAATAGATTGTAAACAGCAGAAAATGTTCAACTTTGGGAAAGACGGCGGTCTGTATTCGTCCAGTTTAAGTAAAAATATGCCACTTAAACATAATACTGGCTTTAAATGTCCATGATATTCAGTCTAAATCTTACCATCTGCCACTGAAATGCAAATCTACAAAAACTTTTTTTCCAACAAAGACCTAGAACTGGTGGGTGCAGTCAAACTGATCCGTAGTGAAAACATCCACAAGCAAATGGATGGAAGCCTCACGATCTGCCCTTTGTTGCAATTTTCAAACCCCAGCAGCAAGCCCTCATGTTAGGAAGAGGGAATATCATTAAGAAACCCATTCATCCATTTTTTCCAAATTCATTAACAAATTTCAAATGCCTGTTTTCCAGGCTGTAAGAGGACCACATTCAGAGGAAAGTCTGGAGGCTGGAACTGTTGAGGGCAAATGTTTGTGAATTTAAATGCATGTTCTCTGAACTGCATGTCCCCAGTTTTTCAAATGTTTCTGGCTCAGCAACCAACCAAAACCGAAGTGAACCCCCATGCTGCAGGCATAAATACGTACTGTGATGAAGTTTGACACTAATGGTTTTTATTTTCCCTTTTACGCACCGTTTCACTGATTAATTGAAGGGAGAGGCCCAAAGGATGAAAACATTCATCACTCTGCAGGTAAAATGCAAAGACCTTAACAAACACGCACAATATATTAACACAGCAGAGTGCTCTATCTCCATATCAGGCCTTGAATTTAATTCCAGGGCATTAAATTCTCCTTTTGACTTGGTATGAAGTTCCCGTTGAGTAGAGCTCAGGCTGGTGTAAAATCTTTACAAAGTACTTCTGTCTTTAATGGCAGTGCAGGAGCCGGCGGCAGTGATCCAACAGTTAGTCCTCTGCTCTTTGCAGCTTTAGGAAAAGAGCAGCTCTCTGTCTAAACTCTCTATTGAGCTGTGCAGAGCGGAAAATAAGTGTGAATCCCAGCTGAAAGCCCCCATGAGGTGCATAGATTAGAAGGAAAGGTCTAGACTTATTCAAAACTATTTCAGCCCAATAAATGTCACATTAATCACTCCTAAAGCTCTTGCTGACCCTGACGCAATCTCCCTCTAGAGCGTGTTCGGCAAAAGAGATCGAGACAAACTTCACGGCCTTTAATATTTGTATAAGTCCATCAAAAACTGCAGTATTATCTCACTTTTTTTGTCATTGCTGGTGTTACTTTCAGCTGACCTTGTAGTTTCCACTGTAAATCTGGTCCCTTATCTCAGTGAGGCTCGGAGGCAGGAAGAATCAGTCTCAGTCAAAACTTGCTTCGTCAGATGGAAATGGAAGGAAAACTGTAATGATACAAAATTGCAAAGATGTCAAATGCACATAATAGGTACGGGAAAGACATGAAGAGACTCGGGAAGGAAAAATAAAAGCGCCTTTAAGTTTCAGCAGTTCTCCCATTTGCCGGCTTGATCGGAGACTTTGTCCTCTGTTTTTCAAGCGCAAATCAAACACCCCTGTGGTCAGAGTTCACTGAGCTGTGCAAAGTGTTGTAATATTAAAAGCAAAGGTTTTTGTCTGAGGTGACTGCTGAGCTCTTTTATATCCATTAAATCTACAGGAAGAAGATTTAAAGACGCTGTCACTGTTCATTTTTACAACCCGGGAACACCTTTTTCATCTTATTCAAGCTATTTATTCTAAATGTATTACCTGTTCCTACCTTCTGTCTCTCTTTGACCTCTATCTCCCACTCACAAACTCTTAATCACTCCATCTTTTACCGTTGCTGTCTCCGCTCTATCTCTCTTCCATCCCATCCTCTGCTTCTTCCTAATCTTTCGTCTGCTGTCACTTTCACCCGTTCGTCCTCTTACTCACCTCTCTTCATTTTGTCTTCTTTAATCTTTCCCTCCACCATCTGTCTCGCAGCTTTATTTTCTTTCACTCCCTCTAAGTAGCTCTCCCTCTCTTATTTTTCATCTTCTTTCAAGTCTCTTCTTGTTACTTCCTCTGCCACTTTGTCCCGTTTTCTTACTCTCTGCGTCACAGTGTGAGCAGCTGGGAGTCTGCTTAGTATTCTCAGTTACTCGAGTGACAGCAGGCGGCTTTTTTTAATGTCGTTTTGTTTGAACAAACTGTATGATGCCTCTGCCTTGTTAGCTCAAGATTTGCGGGATGAATGGCAGGAATTTAAAGTGGTAATCCTCAGGAATACTCATTTCAGTGTCAGAATTTTTGCTCCCCTCCCAAACTTTCCTGCTAAGCTCCCATTGGTGAAGGAACACAAACGGGGACTCAGATGAAAAAAAAATCCCTTTTTCTTTTAGAATACACCTCTAATATTAGTGAAACTGTTATTCACTTGGTTTAATGATAATTTGATCAAAGTTCACATGAATCTGCAAGAGCCTTCAGCCTTCAACCTCCAATTCTTTGGCACAAAAGTGAAGTCTAGTCAGTACAATCAGCTGTCCAGGAATTGATCTGAAGTTTCATACTGGCCAGATTAGGATCCAATTAGAAGTATCAGTCCAGTGTAAAATAAGTTAATGTGTTATTATGTTTGAGGATTCATACAAATCTCACATTTTTGCTTCCAAATGACTGTCACTCAGCTAGCAAAGTAGAATCTATCAACATGTTTTCAGTCTGTTAGTGACAAGAAGTTTAGGTGCAAATAGCGCATATATCTTTTGTCCCATTTAGACAATACGCCCTTTAATAGTCACACAAACACAAAGGAGGTCTCTCCCATTGAGAAGAAGAATAACTGAGATACGAATCACTGCAAGGTCGTCAACAAGCTTTGTCTGCCACAAACACTCTGAGCTCACCACCGTTTCTCTTCTCTGCTCAACTAAATGAAAAGAATGTGAGAAGTGAACTGGTTTGAGCTTCATAAAGCACATAAAAATGAAAAAAAAAAAAAGTAGTTCAAGGACAGGAAGATAAGAACCTCACGCAAGAATGTACAAATGAGTATACTGTCAGTTTTTCTTGAATGGAAGGTTTTAATGTAGGTTGATTTTTATTCCCATGGAGCCAACAAAAGAAGTTGATCCACATCTGTAGTCAACACAGCTGTTTCTGGATCAGTCCCCTGTCCTAAAAGTAAATACAGGGACTTAAGTGTATTAAGTTTTCTGTCAACATTTCCCCCTCCTCCTGTCCCTCTGATCAAACCCACGCCACTTTCAATCTACAGGGGAGGATTTAATATGCAAATATGCAAAGCTTGTTTAAAACTACTTGCCCAAATCCTTCTTGCACACTCAACATGGCAGCAACCATCCCACTGTTATTAATATTTATCTTTCAGAGACAATAAGTGATGAGTTTTTTTTCAGTCTCATCTGACTCTGTCGGCTTTTCAAAACTCATTGGCAATTGCACAATAAATAATCCCCAATTTCAGAATTTTGCAGTCAATTTATACACGAACCACAAGAGTTTGTATTGAAATGCTTAACACTGATTCCTCCACCAGTTAAGATTGGTCGCTCTAAATTGACCAACCAAGGGTCAAAACTCCAAATGTCTTCCACTGTGATTTCAAGATAATCAATGAATTGATGGATCATGATTCTTGAGTTTATAAGTCTGTCTCCTCTCCACAGTCTACCCTGCAGACCCTGACTACTATGGCCGCCCAGTGGTACAGGAGTTCCCCCAGTTCGACATCGTAGAGGACACTTACTCCACCTCCACCATGGACTCTCGGAGGAACTCTCGATTTGGCGGCTTCCCATTCCCCCTCGAACGTGTTGACCGCCGTGCCCCTCTACCACCCTGCTACAGCAACCAGAATCTCGATGACTTCCTGGGTCCTGACGGCCTTCCGCTACCCAGATCCCAGTGTCCCAACGAGTACACGGCCATCAGCTACTACCCCACCAAGCAGGCCAGAAGCCTCGATAACGTCTCAGGAGGATACAAGAGACTCAGTATGCGTCTGAGCGTAGCTATGCCTTCATACGCAGAGCAACCTACGACACCACCACCGACGTCAAACCCCGCCCAGCCACAAACGAGGCCAGTGGGGCAGAACCCACGCAGCTTCGACGGGTCGAGCATGGTGGAGAGCGACTATGGGAGCTGTGAGGAGGTGATGTTCTAAATAAATGACTGCTGCATCCTCATGTGGAAATTTGAGTCTTTCACGCTCATGATTCCACTTGAGGACGTTCCGATTCTCCGCTCTAAGGCAGCTTTTGTAAACACTTCCTGGGATGAGACTCTTTGAAACTCGTGAAACAGCAGCTGAAGAGTCTGTCGCCGTGAGATCAGAGTGCTTCTTTTTCTACGCTGATGAAGACGAGAGCAGAATGTGAAACAACAGTTCTAAAGTCTTTCATTTGTTTGAGTTTTTGAAGTCGTGCATTGTTTCCAAGCTGTGATGTTTGCGATTCAGGACCTCGTCAGGTTAGCTCTGAGTAAGAGGTTCAACAGGAGTGTGTCTGTTTATGTGTGAGACCTCAGAGAGTTCAGGTAAACTCAGTCGACTTTTGAAATCATGAATGCAGGTACTGACTCAACTATTACCTGTTTTAAAGTCAAAGAAAGCTAAATTCAAAGACTTCATTTAAAGGATAGAGAATATGACTCACAAAAGGCTCCAACTTTGCTTCGTGTCCAAACAGCCGTGAAGCAAACTGTATCCCCTACATTTCACTTACTTAGTCAAACAAGGCAGCACTACTAACATCATTTACAGCTCTGACAAACAGTGATAATGGTTTGTTTACTATGCGCTGTATGACTTTATTCAAAGTGAGATGGGCTGCAGTTGCCATGGCTCTGGCTGGCGTGACATTCAGATGGCGACGCTCATTCAGAAGAAATGCCTCTCTGATGGCGTCCCGATAAAGAGCTTTGATGACGACCGCTGCATTGTATGAAAGGTAAATCAGTGCTGGGGTTTGTTATTATCATATTGCAGTGTGTTTGTGTTCATATAATCTCACATAAAAGAGCAGAATGAAAAAGCACACAGGTTTTAAAAAAAGTGTCAGACACTGGCCCACGATTTCAAAAAAGTGACACATTTCATGCAGGATAAACATTTCATTGAAGTCTTTAATCTGCTCACAGTTGCTTTTGTTTGTTGTTACTGTCAGTTAAAATGAAGGGGGCTGGATCCTCGTAAAAAAAAAAAGAAAAGAAAGCCATAAATAAGAGAGGCAAGTAATGACATAGATGTTTTTTAACCATTAGTGTTACTAATAATAATACCACTGTTGTATATTCTGTACATTTTGACTTTGTTAGCATCTCTCTGTGAATTGAAATGAGTGTGAACTAGCTTACAGTATTTTCCTGCTTAGTGTTTGTGATGGAGTTCAGCTCTGCGGGGGTTGCTGACCTTGATAATAAAAGAGAAGTCGTAATGTGGGGGAGTTTTGCAGCAGTAAAGAAATGTCTATTCAGCCATTTTAAATGGTGTAAATATGCAAGCCTCAGATGAAAGAAGAGCTTGTTTTGGTCAAGAGCTCCATGAGCAGAATGCAAACTATTAAAAAGAGAATATGTGAGAGTCCTTATTTAACCGGCGCAGCATTTCTGATTAACTGTTGAACAGTAAAGAGATACGATTAGACTATTTATACATCATTTCAGACAAAACCACATCCCCAACATTTCTTTTGTCTTCATGTTATTTGTCATGATTTGGAGTAGGGGTAAGTTGGAGTTTATCCCAAGGACTTTATTAGAAATGTGACTTGTGAAAAAGTACAAGATTGCAGTACACAACCTTAAATTCTACATTTAAAGAACTTGTCTTGGTCATAACTTTCTTTTCACCTCCATTTGGCAAAACTGGCTCCATCATTTCACTTAAATTATTGTAGGACTCTTCTATCACAAGCCCTTGAATCCATCCTAAAAAGCTTCAAGGCTGATTTTAAATGCCTAACTGTGTTCAAGAAGAATAACAAACAATAAAATGCATTAAATTACAATGTCCTCTCGGCAGTAATGCTCTGCAACATGTGCAGTATGTCATGCAGATTGACAGTGATTGTAAACAGTGGTTTTCTGAATCAAAAGTTCCGTTAAAAGTTTCCAAACCTTGCAAGAAAGAGAAAATATAAAGATACTCGTCAGTATTTGTGATCATGATTTATGTTAACATCAGCTGACTAATGTGTCTGTGAGGCTCGGATCATTTCAGCTCTAATCAGATATTTTTGTACCAACTGTTTAATCTACGCAATTCAATGTAGTAAATTGATTAGAAGTCTGTTATGATTTCTCAGCTTTTCCAGAGAAATCCACTGTGGAAGTCATGGATTGTCCTTCACAGGAAATCAAACTATTACAAATTTGAGATAGACCATAAAGCTCCAGAGCTCCGCATGCATTATTTATGAGATGGCACGTTAAGTATAATGGAAACAGTTGTTTCAGCAGATGTTTCAATTTGGCAACTCAGCAGTCGATCCTTTAGTCTATATTCAGAACTGAAGCTCCGTCCTTCTGTGGCCATAACAACTGTTAACAGCACACAATCTCAGTCAGGTTGTGTTTGCATTCCAGCACAGTTAGACAGTCAAACATGTCAGATCTAAGAAAGACAAATCGGATTTGCAGCTGTTTGATTAGTCTGTGTTTTGGGGGAAGCAGAGGGTGAATGTGTGCTCAGCGTTTGATTCTGCTGCCTCCATGTAAACGTGTTGGGGATGCAGATGATGCTGAAATATTAAAGCAAGCACTGGGTGAATTTTCACAGGGCAGTGTGAAGCTGGAGGCTGGGGGAGATAAACAAAACATTAGGACACTGTTTACTAGAAGAAGGCATTTCTGCTAACATGACGGTGTCACCAGACAGTGTGGTGATTCAAAGAGGATTGATTAGAGAAATATATCACTGCAACTCAAACACAGTGTCCTGACAGCCAGTTCTTTTTATCTGACATCACCAGCGTGCAAAGACTGGAAATGTGTGCAGTTTCTCTCTGCAAAAGCTGGTTTTGTTACTGTTTCCAACAAGAGAAGTCAACAAGATTGAGTTGGAAAACATATTTTAAACATGTTTGAAACATTTCTTTAACATCTGCTCATCTAATGTGAGGATGCTTTATTGGAGAAACATCATATGAGAGTATATTTGAAAAATTCCCCCAAAAGACTAAGACAAAGTTAAATGAGCATCCTAAATGAAAAAAGTAAAAATAAAAAAGATATTTCCTGATACTCCCCAGTTTACACTCTTCCTTTGAGGCTAAGCTAAGCACATTACTGAACAACTCCAATTCACCAAAGCAACAAAGCTGATATTGACCTTTACAAATTCCACTTGCAGGAAATGAAAAGAGCAAAATTTCTCAAATGAGAGTGAATCATCAAAATGACCATGTCTGAAAGTTCAAATCATCCTCAAAGTTTCGCAGAACATCTGATTTATTGGATTTCGCTTTGCTGAGTCAGAGATGAATTTTCGAAGAATGAAAAAGGCTCAGAGCAATAAACTTTAATAAGTAGCAATCACTGAATGTCACAGAAGACATCAGCATTTACATTTTATAAAACACGTCTGCAGTCAATATTCTGGATGAATCATGTGGGCCTTAATGAGAGTTGTTGCAGTTTTCCATCAAAAGTTTGACAGCGTTTCTGCTGACTGGTTGTGTCAGGAATTCAAAGTGGACCAGGGAAAGCATAAAGCTCGCTGCGTAATAACTCCCTCATTCAGAAAATGTACAGCGTGTCTTCATCATCACTGGTGGCTTTAATGTGACTGTTGTTATAGATGTTTTTTAAGTCCCTTGTATAAAAAACTCTTTATATTGTACATGTATAGTGTTGTAAACAGTTGTGCTGTTGTAACTTGTGCAGAATGTGACTTCACCTGAATGTAAGTTACCATTGTTTTGTTTGTACTCATAAAGTTTATTTTTGTATCAATGTGGGCCGCCCCATGTTTTGTTCTGTTGTTTCTCTGTGAGAGATTTTATTGAGATGCTGCCTGTCTGTTTTGCTTTTTCAATAGTGTAAAAAGAATAAGAATAAAGATATTATCTTCTATGAACACTGATTGATTCAGGATCTCAGACTTCTTGCTTCACGCGGACCCAGCTGAGTTAAAACAGACAAGGTTAAAGAAATGTGTCAGTGAGTTTCGTCATTGTCTGGAAAAGAGTAAAAAAACTTTGAGCTGTCTCCAGACAGGATTAGTGTTATCAGAGGAAATCAAGGCTAAATTGAATTTGCTCATGCACGTCAGTGACGTCAGACATCCAGACAGTAAAATTACTCCTGGGTTTAGTCTTAAACGCATCAAATGAGAAGTCAACAGGCTGAAACTGTCAGGCTTATAAATCAGCATTTAACAAGATCAGAGACAAACAGAAAGCAGCACCAAAGGTGTAGTTCTATGCAACGTTTCTGCATCAAGGTGTCCAATTATCATTTTGCATGTTTTATTGAGTAGTGAACTGAGAAGTTACATTACAAATGATAATGCAAACAATTTATAAACCAGAGCTTTAAGTGAACTGTGACTTCTTACCAGCTTTCAGGACCCTCTCCTGTACTCTCCACACAGTTTCTGAGATGGTGAAACATAAAAATGTTGTATAATGGTGTCTTACCATCACCTATCACGCACTAAATGTTGCTCACGTCCTTCTCCAGGTGCAGTATGACGCTCACTTGCTTTCATCAGAGAGAAACTTATCCAACACTGTAGAGACTTCAAGCTTGTGATAGTTTGATAAGAGGAAAATCTGAGCAGAAAAGAACATGACCGCAATGTTGGCCTGACTCCACAAAGAAGCACAAAAAGTAGAACAGGAGCATGATGATGCAGGGATTCAACAAAGTTCTTCACTTTTGTGACACACAAGACGTTTTGTAGTGGTATGTGTCATAAAATGCAGAAATTAAGACTTTAAAACTATTAATTGACTGGTACTGGTCACATTATACACTCAGGAGAGCACTGGCACTCTTTTTTTTGCCACTTTCAGAACTGGTTTAAAGCCAAACATTCATGCTTTTGTTCTGTTATAATCTTTTACTGGAAGGAACTTGAATAACAGAGCTTTTGTGCCATTTAATGCGACAATTAGACTTCAAAACAGACTTTTAGGAGAGGATTTCCCAGCTGAAAACTGGATGACAAAGTATCCTCTGAGGGACTTCTTCACTAAAAATTGAATCAGCAGTAAAAATTAACCATCTTCAATTTTGCAGATACATGCAGACAAGAGAGGAGGTCTGAGGATGGAGCCTGGAGTAACCCCAGGGATTAAATTTGTTGAGAAGTTCAGTCAAGAGCTTTAGCATGAATGCTAACACCATGAGGCCTGTGAACCAAAGCTGTATAAGAACTAAAATAAAATACAGGAAAAGTCAAATAAAATGATTCCACTCGAAATTAACAAAAACACAAAAACCATTTGAGGCCATGTAGCACTATGCCAAACACTGAAAACATGCTGGAACTTATTTTAAAACTTTAACAACAGTAAACAAAAAACTATTTTCTCAAGGGTTCTGAAGTTGAATCAGCTGAAGTGAAACCCTTCATGGTTAAATGCTGATCCAATTGGCTTGAGACTTCTTCACATATCAGTCAATTGATAACGATGAACACCCCTCATGTTTTTCCAATTGTTCAGCGTTTCTGGCTGATATCTCATTTTCTAATTATCAGATGCCAAGTATCTCATGTGTTGCATCGATTACTGTGACGTTTACTGGTGTGAGAGATGCAGGGTTAGAGCATGAAGCGGCAATAATCACCGTATTCCTCAAACTCGGAGACACTTTTACAAATTCTCGGTGAGGCGGACATGGGTTAGTGTGAGACAGAGAAAACAATGACAAAGAGAGGATGACAAAACTGTGTCTGGATGTCTGAGATTTTGTGATGGAATGAAAAAAAGTTGTGCTTATGTGAAAGAGAGAAGTAGAGACAGAGTGATGGCTCTGAGATAAAATGGCGAAAGTTGGTGTTTGTGTCTTTCAGAGCCTCTTTAGAGCAGAAACAGCTCCTATCAAACTTTCTGCTGGAAAGATCCTGACACTACCTGATAAGTTCTCTGTGTAAGTTTGTCTGCAGTAAAGTTAAATTTGAAGTTGCCTGAAGGTCTGAATCATATTACCAGGACAGATAAATGTTGTTGCTTACTTATTGTCCCTTGAATAAAGGTGCTTTCACAAAAATGTCTTATTTACACTCATGCTCAAAGTAATTGTCTCATTAAAAGGGACAAAAACAGTTTTTTGCTTTTTTTGTTTTGTGTTGTTGAAGATGAAGTGAGTAACCTGCTGAGTTTGCATCTCCTGACATTGAAGCTACCTTGTAATACAGTTGTCCCTAAAAGTTTACACCTCCCAGCAGAATATTCTGATTGTTTGGCCTTGTCTCAGAAAATATGAATGGTGACACAAAAACCTTTCTATCACTCATGGTTAGTGGTTGGGTGAAGACATTTATTAACTGTGTTTACTCTTTTTAAATCATAATGACAACAGAAACTTCAAAAAAGGCCCCATTCATTTTTTTATACACACACACTGATGATAAGCAAATAGATCACAGGTGAGGATGGTTACCTTTAGTAGACATTCAAACACATTTGTGTTCACTTTTGTGCATTTATCAGGCCAAAACCACCAGAGTTGTGTAAACTTCTTAACAGGGTCATTTTTGAAGTTTCTGTTGTCTTAATGATTTAAAAAGAGTTTTTTTTTTTTCAATAAATGTCTTCACTCAATCTCTAACCATGAGTGATAGAAAGGATTTTTTGTTATTATTCATATTTTCTGAGAAAAGGCCAAAAAAAAAAAAAAAAATGTATGTATTTTAGCTTTTTTGTCTTGTGCTTCGTGTTTTATGTTGAAACTTAACCCTGTTGCTCATTCCAGGTCTCATGACTTCCACTCCCAAATACCCGTTATTTTCCCCGCACAGACTGTTTGTCTCTCTACATGTGAAAACACTGATATTTCTCATTAGCAAAAATATAATGTTATACCAGAGTTAACCACCTGCTGAGCCCAGCCACACAGTTCCTGATGCATTTAATGTTGTTATCACTGTAATCACTGGCTGACGCTTTACACTGCCTGCTCACTCATTATACACATGGCCTTTTCTTTCTGATGGAGCCCCACTGCCATTTTCAGCAGAGTAAGAATGATATTTCACAAAGATATTTGACATTTTGGTTTGATGTTAGCTGCATGTTTTATTATTATTATTATTATTTTTATTGACTGTTTTTTAAGTCTTTGTTTCCAGTTTGTGAACAACTTTTATTTACAGCAGTTTAAGTCTTATTTAGTCTTATTTATCGCCTGGCTGATATTCTCTGGGTGAGCGCTGCAAGCAAGCAAGCCTAACTCATCCCACAAATGCATGTTCTTAACAAATGTGGTATCATTAGCAATAGACAAAAACAGGCTTTACTTGGTATAAAGGACTTTGTGGTGTCTTTGCCAAGGACATGCCAACCCAAAAATGTAGCATGAGCTTTACTTTTGTTGTGACTGTAATACAAAGATGTCAGATCTAAGTGTTAGTGCCAGAGTTAGCTGAGGCAGAAAAGTATGACATGAGAACCTTTTGGGTTACTTACATTACGGAGCCTGTAAGCTCCAATTTTGGTTTTAAAAAATGACAATGATTCATCATCCGTCAACCCAGCTGCAGATTAAGTGTCTCCAAATCAGCTAATCCATGCAGCTCTAACAGGAAATGACAGAAGGTGAAAATTTCGATGTGCACATTTTAAAGTAAATGAAGAGGCTGCGTCTGTATTAATATCTTTTCTTTCACATATTTTTTTTTCTTTGTCACAAAAATGAAACATCCGTCATTCCCACTTCCTGCTCACGCCTTTTCTTCATGCACAGTCACTCGTACACACACTTGTAGCAGTGTGTGTTCCTGTCTTAAGACCCCAACTGTGAAGCTGTCTCTCCTCTTCAACCCACTGTCAATCATTCTTTCTATACCTGTCCTTCACACAGAAACAAACACACTCAGACTGAAAACACATGAATTTACCGGGGTCAGACTGACAGACAGGGGGGTTGATTGTGTGTCAGATGATGTGGTCTTGTATTTATACTCTGACTTGGATGTCTGCACAGAGTAGCCTGTGATCATTATACCAGACTGAATCACAATAACATGAATTCAGCCATGACAAAGAAACAAAGAAACAAAGAAAAAAAAAAAAAGCACAACGCTGCAGATTATTGGTCATCTATAAAGGCGGCAACACAAAGTTTTGTATTTCTATTAACTCAAAGGAACAAAACAGCTGTTACTTGGTGTATAGTAAACAAGACAAAACACAGCCTACAAATAAGGTTATAAAGAGATTCATGGTGTAACATTTGCTGTTCACCCCTCTGAATAAATCAGAGCCTATTCAGATGCCTTATTTCTTTAATCCCTTAAAAATGGATTAAACCTTGAGTTGAGTCTTGGCAGGTTGAAATAAGGATTACAGAGGGGAAATAAAATGTGATTTATACATTATATTTTAATACAGAGGTGCCTGCATCTGATTCGCTACACAATTCATGTCTAATTCAGCCGCTTGCTTTTTAACAGATTTATGAGTTGTTTTTGGAGACCTTAATAGTTTTGATAAATGGACTGAAATAAATGTGTTACAGTAAGTTATCCAGAACATTAAATGTGCAGTGGTTTTGCAGCTGTAAATATGAGCAAAAGTAAATAGAGAGGATAATGAAATACACAGCTAATTTTAGCCCAAAGCTCAGTTAAATGTGCTCGCTGATGAGAAGTTATTAGATGTTAGAAACATCCTGAGGGGAAAAAAAACACATTTCGGACTTGAAAAATACTATTTGAAAATTAAGCACATTTAAGCATTTAATAAATGAAAAGAGATAAATTCTTTCTCCCAGTCACATATATGAACTTTGTCTTTCTCACGGTTCTATACCTCCTTCTCTCCTTGCACTCTCAGCATATTAATGTTAAAAAAAAAAACACAAAAACAACAAAGAAATAATGGCAGTGGTGTGCACAATGAAGATAGGGGTGCAGGGTTGCCCCCCTTGTGGCCCAGTTGCTGACAAACCTGAGATAAAAAACACTCCATGGAGACAAAATATATGCTGTGCCTTCTTAGGAGCCAAAACACAAACCTAAGTGCCTTCCTTTTGGGAGCCAAAATGTGCTGAACTGCTCTCACCCTTCTGGTGGGTTAAAACAACAGAAACTGTCCTCCTGAGAGCCAAAGCACATGCTCAAGTGTTCTTTCGGAAGCTAAAACATGTAGTAGTGTCCTCCTAGGAGCCAAAAAAAAATGCTTAACTGCCCTCTCAGATGCTAAAACTCATGCTTGGGAGCCAAAACATGTTCCAAAGATTCTTCTCTGGAGCCAAACTGCATGCCGTGTGTGCCCTTCTTTTTGCCCCTGCTCTTTAAATTTTCCGGGCATTTCACCAAATAATGTGTCTTCTAATGAAGATGACAATAAACAGTTAATAATAAAAACAATAAAACATGACACACTTCATTGTGGGAAAAAAAAGAAATAAAAGACAGGTTTCTGATGTAGAACCACTATGACAAGCTTAGTTATTACAATATTCATTCATGTAGTTTCCCCTACTTGATTTTGAACAACATAAAAAAAAACCTTGGCATGGATCGAGGGTTTTTACAGGCTTGAGGGTTGAATCTGACCTCATTGTGTTAGAAAGTGATCGAGGATCTGCAGCTAAGTCCTGGAGGCAGAGTTCAACACCTGTGTCGGGACCTTTAAGAAGAATTTCACAACCTAAGGCATTACATTTCAACAGCTTAGGGGGAGAAAATTGTGACACTGGTTAATTCTTAAGGTGAAACTTGATGTAAATTCCAGAGCTTTAGATGCAACAGAAAAGCAAAGTGTCAAGTCTGGCTCTGATGCATTACTAGTGCGTGAGCATTTACCTGCTATTCCCCCTATGAGTTTTTAACATATTCAATGTTTATGAAATTTGTAGCGCTTTTAAACAGTTAAGAATGCAAACTGGAGTTGTTATACAGTGGCCAAGATTCTAACTCAGAGGTGAGGAGCAATGTTCCCTCTAATTTTTGAGAGTTTAGATGTGTCAGAGTAAAACCTGGTCTCATGATTTATATTGAGTAACAGCATTAAAACAAGTTCTTTGATGACTCAATATTCTGATTAATTACCTGTAACCTTTGTGTCAGAATGACTGCAAAGGAAAAGAAAAAGTCACACAAATCTGTGAACTTTTTACCCCAGTGCGAATTGTTAGGCGTGACGCAGCTGTGATATTTCAGAGATGAGGTAAATGGAAAATTTCTGTGTATACACAATATTTCATCTATGCATGCAGAGCAACTGACATGTCAACTTTCATGAGTCATTTCCTGTATGTAAGTAAGAGATAGTTTGCTGTTACCATGGCTTGATTCATTTGAGATGACCCAGGGGCAACCACGAGCTGTGACCTCTGTGCTTCCTACTGTACAATGTGTGCGATTATGTGAAGTACCCGTCATGTTAACCAGGTTCATTAAATTCCACTGACAGCATCTAAAACATTCTGTACTCTCAGTACGCACAAGCTTTTTCGTGTCTCAATTAGTCTGGAATGCTTTAATTTCTTACTTGAATATCATCAAAATAATAATTTAGGCCTTAAAACTGCCACATTATTGCCACTTGTTGATAATGTCTTTGGTCCTTAAGAGCTGTATTCCCTCAAAAAGATTAAAATTAACAGAATCCCTCTTTACCACATGGTTTTTTGGGTGTTACGAACCACAGGATATCTGACCTTTACATGGACTAAATGATCTGTCACAACTTCTTTTTCCCAAATAAGTCACAACAGGTCTTCAATAACACACTTTCAGAGTTGTAAAAAGAGCCAATTAGAAATAAAGGTCCCGAAGTGACACTTGGATATTAAAAAAATCCAATTCACTTGAATATTACTCATAATAAAAGATGAGGCATGTGTTTTCCAATTAAAAAGCCAAGCATTCTGAGTGTTGTCTCTTGGTAGATTCTTTTGCTTGTTCGTTGTCTCTCATGACTTGAGTAGAATCTGAGGAAGCATTACAGTGCAAAACTGGTTGGAGCATGAAAAGAAGAGAAAAGACATGTTGCTATTGTCATTTCTGGGTTTGATTTCAGGCATAACAACCTGATTGGAATACAGAGGATTACACCTGTGTAATTACATTTTCCTTGATAGTGACATATTTGATGTAAAGTTGTGCCATTAGGATCTGCAAATACAAAGTATCACTTCACAAATATATGTTCTTTTTTTCTTCTTCTAAAGGAACTGTAACATCTCTCTAACACACTTTTATACACACACTCCTTTTATGCTTTATTAGAGGCTCATCTATTGAGTTTCTCTGAACAACATCAAGGACCAGACATCTATCACGTTTGGTTTAGGTGTGTGTGAGCCTGCTTTGGTGATACAGCTACTATGTGTGCATTTTGGCGTTCCTTATACTAATGAGGAAAGATTTAACGTGATTAGATGAATGTGTGTGTGTGTGTGTGTGAGAGAGCAATAGAGAGAGCGAGTGTGTCAAAGGTGTGTGAGTATTATTTGACGAGACATCAAACAGCTTCAATTATTTCAGCACCCGAGGTGTCGTCCTCATTATCCACTTAGAACAAACCCCTGTGTGTGAGTGTGTGTATATAGGAGTGTCTACGGGTGTTTTAAGTGAGGTGAGATAACAATCCTACATAGTGAGCGAGGACTGGCCTTCAGAGTTCATTTCTGATTGATCTTTGGGATCAATCAACATTCAGAGGCAGAGTCCTTCCTGTGGATGAGGACAATGTATACATATAAAAATAAAATGAAGGCAAACAACAAACAGCTTTCTATTTTGTTTGAACTTTGCAAGTTAAGAGAGTGTCTTTAATGTAGAATACTGTGAAAAGACTGTGAAATCATGGAACCACTGACCAGTTTACAATGATGTAAACGGGCGCAGATGGCCTGGGGGTCTAGGTCGCACCCCATGAGGTTTACCCTTGAGCGGGCGGCCTGGGTTTAGGTCCAGCCTGTGGCCTGTTCACACATTTTATTCCAGATAGTGTCCCCCTTCTTAATCTATCCACTGTCCTCCTCTATCTCAATAAAGGCATGAAACAGCAGAAAAAAATAAAAAAGTAAACAGAAAAATAATAAATGACTTATAATTATTCCTTGTAAAGAATATCCCCACCAAGACAAAATACCAAGTGTGCACCAAAAAGACCATAGCAAAAAGTCTGGAGGGGAAAAACAAAAATTAAATGACTATATTTAAAAATACATTTTACATTGAATATTTACACTTTTTGGAGCATTGGTTTTTTGTTTTTTGTTTTTTTTCCAGAGACATTACTCAAATGTCTAAGAATGATTCAAAGTAAAATCATCCCAGACAAAAACACCCATTTAGACCAAAATATAAATCCATTCCATTTTGGGGTCAAAGGTCAAGCCAATTGTACTTTGCAAAAAAATGTTATTATCACTGGAGGTTAAAGCTCAAGGTTCCTTGACCTCCTTTTTTGCCCATTCTAAAGACAGGTTTTCAAGGTTAAGACTATCTGCCCCTACTTAAACATATACTCTCTGTCTACTCAAGGGTTAGGTCAATGAATCCAATGAGGAACTCAAATACAAAGAGAGAGAGGGAGGGTACTGATGTTAATTTAATCCATTTCATCTTTTCTGTAAATGACTGTCGCGCCACCTTCATATCTGCCATCTGCTGTGACTGGAAAGGCTGCGAGTGAGAGCGGAAGAGACCGAAAGACGGCGACCCCTGGAGATAAACAAACAAACAAACAAACAAAAAGGCAGGATCAGATACACAGAGCTACAAAAGCATTAGTTAATATACTTTTGATTACAACGTCAGCCTCATTGTCAAGTCATCAAACCTGGAGGCCGAGTTGAGTCTTTGAAGTCTCTGTCAGCAACGTCCAGAGTCAGAGTTCTTGTAAAGCGAAGGAGCTTTATCTGTACCCAATCAGGTATATCCTCTTTTTTGATCATTAATGGTCCATAGAGGAAGAAATGTTCAGAAAATGCAGATATGAATCAGTGAAATCCATTCATTTGGAGGACAAAGTATAAGAGTGCTTACCATTGTCTGAGTGTGACCCATCACAGCCTGGAGTCCACGTGTCTCTGCAGCTGGATTCTGTGCCCACATGAATTCTTTGCCCAGTATCTGTGTGAGTTTCCACACGCCTGATCATCACATGAATCCCTGCGCCTCGCTGTACACTTTCGCAAATCTGTTTTCTGGAAACAGCAGAGCAATTCACGCTCTATTCTGTTGTGAGAGCAGACAGTAATGAGCGGAGAGGACTGAGGAAAGGGTTAAAGGTCAGAAAAAACCTATTTCACTGCCTCACACCTTTTACGACAGACTGCATGGATTTCTGGGAAATATGGTCCAAAATTACGCCTCATTGTTCCGTGCCCACAGGACCTCAAGGACACAACTGGTGATTTCCTGCAGAGAAATGGTCCTGAATTACATGAAATACAAAGAATCAACAAGAGGGGTCGCTAAGCGTGTCACGGCACATTAAATATTCAGTCGCTCGAGAATGGATTTATTGTTTACATTGAGAAACTGTCCATGTATGAAAGTCATAAATGATACATG
The DNA here is from genome assembly GCA_008086565.1 of Thalassoma bifasciatum. Classification (NCBI taxonomy): domain Eukaryota; kingdom Metazoa; phylum Chordata; class Actinopteri; order Labriformes; family Labridae; genus Thalassoma; species Thalassoma bifasciatum. Next base: position 75,772 of record RPOG01000869.1, on the reverse strand, counting down.
CTTCATAGGAAAATATAATGGCCACATTTGTTTCTGTTTATCTCCTTCTTTTACATGTCAAGAACCTGATGAATAAATTGTGAACTAAAAACTGTTGTTGTTGCTGCTGTGTTTGTGTCATGATAGTGGGTCATCTGTGATTCATGCTCTGCAGTGGAATATTGGTGTCACATTTGTTTTCATGTATTTTAAATTCAGCCATTTATGTCAAACATTTTCATCACAAAACAGATTTGTCATTCTCTGTATTAATGCTGTTTTTCATGGGTGTAGGTGCTGTTGATTTTCTGCTGACGGCTGTATAAAAAAAAGAGAGAGGGAGAGAGAGAGAGAGAAATAAAATTCTTCCAGTTCCTAACAATCAGACCAGAAATTATTTTGGTGATGATGAGAAAAGAGTAATATTTGATTTTTTTTTTCCTTATCAGATTTTAGGTTGCATGTTTGTTTTACAGTGTGGACAGTAGTTGGGATCATTTAAGCGTAGGTTTGTGTTTTTTTGAGAGGAAGTGCAAATCTCTGATGGTTTGCTTAGGCAAAAAAATAAAATAACATCACACTTTCTGACATGAGACCTTGAAGTACAGAGTATGTAGTTTAAAATAATGCAAAAGCAGCAACTAAAACTTTGTAGTCTCTTATCCGTCTCTGAACTCAAGTGTCTGTGTGCCCCCTGTGAGCCAAAACAAATTTATGAACAACGTGGACTAAAAGCACAAGTGTGTTTGCATACAGTGTGTTCTTGTTCCAGTTCCTCCTGATTCACACTTTTCACAGGGCAGACTTGAAAGTTTTAAAACTGACAAAGTGCATGAAAGATGAGTGAGAGAACAAGTATGTGCTGTTTAGATGGAAATTGCAGGACTTGGTGATCGTTGTATTTGATGAAGACATGAATGATTCAAAGTCTTGTCGTGCTGTCTTGTCTCTTTCAACTCCAGCCTCCGTTACTCCTTCTTCCTCCCCCGTCTCCTTCTTCTTCTCCTGTTCAGGAGCCGCGCCAATGGTCAGGGTTAAGGTCCACCCCTGTGTTGGATAGATTGAGTCTGAGCTCCTGTGAGGTCTTTTATATTTTATTCAGAGATCTGCCCTTCTCACTCAGCACACGGACTGTTTGAGACTCTCCCCTCTGGTAAGACTTTGTGGTCCAAGACCAAATCGTCTCGCCACAGGAACAGCTTCTTCCTCTCTGCTGTCAGCTGATGAACAATGTCCCCGTCCTCCCCCCTCCTCCCATCTAACTCGCACTCTCCCCATGAGACTGATTTCTTCTCTGGACTTTAAGCTGCACAGCTCCTATATAACACTGTTGAGGATTTCCCAGATGCAAAAACAGAGGTATGAACAACTCTGGGACAGAATCAACTTGCAGCAGCCTCTTGCGGGTTTTATTGAAGGTTCAGTACAACACAACTCTTACACCTCAGGATAGACGAACCTACACCCTAACTTTCTTGGGTCTTTATAGTGTTTCAACGACGTCATCACGTTCTGCTTTCTGCCTATTCGTTGTTATGAAAGTTAGACCCCAACTTTATCCAACTCCTTGTCACCTGCATCCTGTTAGAACATCCATAACAATGAAACTTGAGTTTTCAGCCAAACCTGTGTCCTGCTTTTTCTGGGAATCTAACTTGCCGATCCTTGCCAAACATCACACTGGCCAACTTCATGGCCTTCACCTCCCTTGAATCTCTTCAAGTATTATCTCAGGACAGACAACCCAACATCTGGTTCCTGCTACTTTATCACTCTTCTCTTAAGTGTTGTTTTACATCAGACTGACCTATGTTTCTCAGCTACCAATAATTACAACACTTTTGTACATTTTGTGTGTTCCACTTTTCATATCCTGATCTTTCAAAATATTTTTTCTTATTTTCATGCTCTTAGTATTAACTTTTCTATATTCTGTTTTACATATTGTATAGCTCCTCACTCTATTATTCAAGGTTGTTGCCAGTTGTGTTTCCACCTTAAAGGTAGGGTCTGCAGGAATATTTGTTACTGTTTGTGAACACAACATCCAAACTGGGCTCAGTGCCACCAGACGCGCATGCCTTCTGCCTCCAATTGTAACTAATAGCCGTAGCTATGTAAATACACTCACCAGCCCAACGAGCACCAGCAGCATTGCATTTCCACATGTGAGAGACTGAAGAGCCATACACCCCACCTACTCTATGCCCAGAGACAACCAAAACATCAGCATACAGGCAGAGGAGGGGGTTGAGACAGATATAGACACTGACACATCTGTATAGAAGCCCACAAATGATTACTGAGCAGGTTTATTCCTGTAAAAGTTCTCTTTTTTTAGGAAACTCCTGCAGAATCTTCCTGTAAGGTTGTTCCTTGTTGTGTCATTTCCTGGTTAATTGTTTAGCATCAATACACAAAGTCAGATTATTTATATGTGTGTGTAGACTTGGCAATGAAACCTTATTCTGATTCTATTGCATTTATATGGGATGTGTGGTCGGCAGTGGACACAGGGGACAGTCACCCCCTCTTGTGGCCCAATTGTTGAAAAACACTGTCTTAATCCTCAATTTGGGAGCAAAAACACACACTTAAGTGCATGTTTGGGAGCTAAAACGTGCTCAAGTGTCCTCCTAGTTGGCAAAACACAACTACTCATGGGGTGGCAAGAATGCACTACTGTATGTGCCTTTTTTTTTTTCCTTTTTGCCCCTACCCTTTAAAAAAAGGCTGTGCCTGCCTCTGTGTGTGGTCCATTTCAGGCCTCCTTTTGTTATTTCTTGGTGCTGCACATTCAGAGTTGCACCAGAGAAAACAAATGTCATGCAGCCTCTGAGTCACATCGATGATGACAGAGAGTGAGTGAATGATTGTGAAATTAACATTGTGGCCCTTCACCTTGAATATGCTAGTCTTAAAAATACTATCTTTCATCATTTTACAGGGAAGCTGGTCTTGCTGCAATGATCCAGAGGCGTACAGAGGATGCATTTAGTGCAGTACAAGGTGACTGTGGGTGCATCCTCGGGTGCAAAGCAGTGTTTCACTCTGAGCATTTTGAATTCAATCAATACAGTGCCTGTCTCTGCAGCAGCCTCATGCAACAAGAAAGTTTTCTGCTGTCACGTCAAATGGAGTAACTCCCTGAAGCTTTACTTGACACAGAATTTCATTAAATGAGAAAATAATATATTCATCAGTTTTGGCATTTTCCAAAACAAAACAACAGATTCCTCATGAGTGCCTACAGTGTATTAGGCTCGCAGAAGCGTGAAAATTTGATATTACAAATTTCCGTCCTGTCCTACTCGACAGGAAATGATGCCGTGAGTTTTCTGGATGCTGGGTTTATTGAGGAATGAACAGTATAGGTGTGTGAGAAATGAGGAAGGTTGGAGTTGCGAGGACTTGGACACATATTCAGAAACTCAGATCACGTCGATTCTCAGAAATATTCACACCCACACAGTAGAGAGGTGGAGGAATTCTGGGAATTGAGAGGCAGAAATGCTGCTTTATGGGAAAATGTGATGTCAGAATAATGACTATTTCTGATAAAGCGTGTCGTGCTTTGTTAAAATGTCTCTTTTTTTGGAGGTTATCTTGTGTTTAATTATTCTATCTGTCATTCACTGACACCCTAATCTTTTTCCTCACAGTTTCCTTGCAGTCTCTCTTTTTACTTCTGCCTTTTCCAGTGTTTAATTTGTCATCTGCAGCCACTGGTAAGTTCACTGTGGAGATTTAAAGATTGGTGATGATTCCCTCCAAACAATAGAGGGATTTGTAGCCTCTGATGATGCCGTTTGGATGGATCGCGGGCGCGCGCACCCCTGGAGGCGATGGCACGTGCAGCATCATCTGGAAGAGGCGATAAGAAGCTGAGCGAGGGAGAAAGCATCATCGTGGATCAAATGAAACCATTTCGCGCACAGGAGGAATTCGGTGGAAAAAAATAAAGAGATAGTGGATAAGTCAAGGAAATGGGAAAAGACGGATTAAAACACAGGAGAGAGAGAAATGAATCGTATGGGGAGGAAGGAGGAGAAGAAAGGACGTGGGAAGAGCGCATCACGAGTGGAGGATGTGGACAGTGTGTGTGTGAAGCAGATACACACACACACACACACACATACACACACAGAAGCACGCACACTCAAATTTACACAAAACCAAAGCAGCAAGAGAGCGCGAGAAACCGGAAAGGAGAAAAGAGAAGAGAGAGCGTGCGCACGATGGTTGGACGCTATAAGGCGCGTAAAGCTCTTCACAGAGGCGCAGATCTGAAGTTGTCTCTCACACGTGAGATTCTGAATGAACGTGAGCCCGTCAGACTGAGACAGCTCAAAGGAAAGTGAATGAAGGAGGAATCACGCGGATTTGTGAATGAAACATCAGAGAGGAAACATCACTCCAGCTGCTCTGGTGAAACTCGATTCACAAAAGAGAAAAGAACGGACGAGACGAGCTTGAAATTAGAATTTTTGGTTCAATTTTACAATTTTCTAGATGACAGACTGACTTTGGTGCGTTTTCTTTTATTTTTCGAACGTTCTTTCTTTGAGCGCATTTTTCCTGACCAATCGCCTTTTCCCTTCAACTCTGCGGGGACAAGTTGCTCTTGAGGTGATGACAGAGGAACTTATCATATAGATCCGTGCGTCTTCAGACTGAGTCCCATTTTGTGCAGATTTCGGCGCCTCAGGGACGCTTCGCACCGGTGCCATTGCGCACGGCAGAGCGCACAGCTCCCCGCTTTTCACAGCTGCACTGACGCGGGGGAAAAGGTGCTGAAGGGGTAAAGGGCTTTGAATGCCTATCAAATCCAGCGATACAAGAACCATCACCAAATCTTAGTCTTGTGTACTTTTTCATTCATTCCATTCGTGATACATGGGAGGAGGATCCGCACTACAATCACTTACACTCTATGTTTAAGTCCTCGTGATGTGGACTTGCTGCAGATCGGAGCTCTGAGGTGCTAGAGTGGGAGTTCCCCCAGTTTTCGGCGCTGAATCAGCTGCTCAGCAGGAGATGGGGCACATACATCTGTGGTGCGCGCCCCGGTGAATGCACACTCCCTTCTCATCTGTCAAGGCACTGAATGAAAAAGCGTTGTAACAACTTCATGATCCGATGCCAAGCGCGTGGTTTTTTAACAATATGACATCCTCAAACAGACTCAGCTCCCGTTAGCTCTCCATCTCTGACTGACTCTTTCTGCGGTCATCTGCGCGTTATTATGCTGAATGGACCCACCTTCCACCGCCACGACCCCATGCGTCTCGTTGACCCGAGGCATCTCCCGCAACTGATGTCCCTGGAGGACCATGAGCCCACCATGGTGGAGGGGACGCTGGGACCCCGCAACTCCACGCCGGCAGGGGAGGAGGGGGCTCCCGGTCAGCAGCATCACTCCTTCCCTTGGGTGGTGACCCTGCTCGCCGGTGTGCTGATCACGACCATCGTGGTGGATGTTGTAGGGAACCTGCTGGTCATCGTGTCCGTATTCAGGAACCGGAAACTCAGGAAAGCAGGTACTACACGGGGGGTTTCCAGGGGAGAGATGTGTGCAAGAGTTAGTAGTTGTCTTGTTTAATGTCGTTTTCAATGTCTATTCTTATTTGCTGGAGGTTACAGTTTACACATAGTGAACTCAGTAAACCTAAGACCTGAGCTTTTTTCTGGTGGGCATTTTTTATTTTCCTTGCTATTTAGGATAAGAAAAACCTAATGAGTATAATAACTAAACTTATTCTTTGTTCAGAAAGTTGTGTCTTTTTTGTGTTACAAGTTTCTAATTATAAATATAATTTTGCATAACTACACTACTTTTGTCACTGCAAAATCACCACAGGATGACGTGGGCATTGTCCCTATATGTGTCTAATCGGTCAAAGTTAAAAAAATATATATATTATAGGTCTAAGTGGCAGGAGTCAAAGAGTTAATCAGTCCTTTGATAAATTGAACATGCATTTCTCTTTTATTTTTTGAAGGGATGTCACAAAACAAAAGTTCAACAACCCAAAAAAGATATGAATACTTTTGCTTTCATGAAACAAAATTAAATTGTATGAATGATTTCTGATAGAAATCAGACTTAACCTTCACCTGATTTGCTTACTTGTCATAAAACCTGCACTTCTTGGCAAGTTAATGATCTCCTAGCAGAAAGTGGTTAAGTTTGGTTGAAGAAGTTGTCTTAACTTTCTTTGGCTTCATTCATGTTGCTCAGACTCTCAAAAAGCTGCGGTCATTGATAAAAATGAGCAGTGCTGAAGCCTGCAAACAAAAACAACAGTAAATTTAGGATCCAGCTCACTTATTGCATGTTAAAAAGTAACTCAAAGCATTTGTGAAACTTCTTAGCACCTTGGCGTTTGTGTGTCATGTCACGATGATCGGACTTCTTGTTGATGTTTAACTTTTGAACGTTCAAGCTGGATGTTTGTCTGCTGAGGATGATCGGAGACAGATCGCATAAAAATGCAACAATGGCAGATTATTTGTTACCATCTGTGAATAAAAACAGATACTACTGAGACTTTTGGAGCAGATGCTGCTGAGGACTCATCACTCTCGGTCAAGGTCTTTTAGGAGAGAAGAGTGGTGAAGCCATGCTTGGTGACTCACTGTAATCAATGTGTAAATCTGATAGAAGTCACAGCCAGATGAGGACTTTGAGTCTTCAAGTGCACCGCCGTGCATAAATAGCCCAGCCACTTAGGACCCTTCAAACACAACATAGCAGAAAAAAAATCGATCAAGCTCTTAATTGTTATCTTTCACTCAGCAGCATGCTCCAACTGAGCCATCTGAAGCAGGAGATATCACATTAGAAGCACTTAGTGAGGACAGGAAACTGCTTTGCACTCACACAACAATATATGAATATTGATGAGTTGTTTTGATCATCTTCGCAGCATTCCTCAAGTGATAACTTCCAGAGGAGATCCGTTATTAATAGTCCTGGTAGGGAAATAAATTCCCAGTGTCATCTCTCCATCCTTGAAGACACCTGTTCACGTCGTTGGTTTGGTCAGAAAGTTAAAGGCTGGTCAGATTGAATCCCAAATCAGCAGAATGTGCAGCATGACGGCCGCTTTCTCTTCCATAAAAGCCTGAATTAGCAGCTGCAAAGTGGAGGCACTTAGCTCAGTTTGTGTGTTAATGGACTCGGAGATCAACGGGAGGTTGAGCTTGGGAGATGCAGCAGTGGGAAATCAAAACTGGTCACCAGATGCTGGAAAGTGTTTACAGAGCAGGATCTTGATTCTTCATTTTCCATTCCTCAGCTCATATCACACGTCCAAAGAGAAATGCTAATGAAAAGCAGGACCTTCAGTTGAGGTTTTAATGTTTTAGTGTCAGAGTAAGTGATTGTTGCGCAAAAATGAAGTCTCCATTCGTGTCCACTTGTTTCACAAATTATATTAGCAGGACAAATCAGCTCAATGATTCATGAAAACGCAACATTGGTGTCATTAGTGATGTCTCTAAACACATGTAACATCCTCCAAAGTTGCTCAAACACTTAAAACTGAAGCTGGAAAGAAGTTTTTGTGCAAAGTGACTGTTAAAGTCATGCTGGTTCGTTATGAGGTATTCAATATCAAAGGGAATCTAAGTTTTTCACTCAGTTTCTCACATAGAAGTTGAACCTAATAGTTGCAAAACAAATGAAAAGAAATCTTATGGTGTCAGATATCAGTGCTAAGTATATCATTACATCCCAGTGGATCGTTTCCCAGGAGCCCAAAGCTCCCGTTGTGGTCGGTGTTGATCACTAATACCATTCATTAACAGCACAATTTGTGACAGCGCACGTGAAAGCAACATGACGTCCACAGATAGACTTGAGACACTGTTAGTGTGATTGATTTTGTTCACAAAACATGACTCACTTGTACCAGGAGCTACCAGTTTGTAATTGAAACTTCAGGGAGCGTATTAGTTGACGTATGTAACTGGCACCTCAGAGTTTCCAATCTCCGAGCTCTAATAGGACACACCATGAGAGAAGTAATACCTGAGCTATTTTAACCCTCCCTCACCACTGAGATTGTTAGTTTCAGAAAGTTAAAGAGAGAGGACTAGTCAAAAAAAAGGTCAGGTTAAAGCATCTAGTGTCTAAAATTTTCAGACGTAGATGTGTTTTCATGCACCTTGGCTCATTAGAATAAACGTCAACTTGGCCTGCTGCAATATTCTAATCGCTGACAGTGCAATGTTTATTTAAACTGAAATGTTTCAGAATATCAGATAAATATTTCTGCAGAAGACATTTTAGGCACTGGACCAGTATTACCCAACCCTGCCAAACCAAATAGCCAAGCCATTGAAATCTACCTTTGCAAGAGAAATAATCTAAGTGGTGAAATTTGGCAAAACAGCAAGAAGTAGCAATAGAACAAATAGAAAAAAAGTTTAAAGTGGAAAAATGGCCAGAAAGCAGAAAAAATTGGTGAAAAAGGTAAAAGAAAGTCAGAGAGCAGTAAATTGCAGTGGAAAGTGACGTAAATGGGCAAGAAGCAGTCATGAGGAGCAATTATGGTATGGAGTTTACAGAAAGGAACATAATTTTGTAATAAAAAGGAAATTAATTTATATGACTTTATTTTTGTAAATTGTTCAGCCCCAATATTGCCCATTCAATCAAGATATCACTCAATCTTTATCAGTATAGTGCCATATCACAACAAGCATTAGCTCAAAAAGTAGGGACCTGCTTATTTTACATTATCAACAAAGACACAACATCAATAAAAGATAAGGAGTGAGTAGATAGAGAAACAGGAAACCTTAAGAGTCTGCGTGAGATGCTCTAGACTTTTTTCTAAATCAAACTGTCTCCATATGAGAAAATTAAAGTCGGGGAAAAGTGTAAAAAATAAAATTTTAATCCTAGATTATAAGATCAAACAACACAGACATCTGGGCTTGGGAATCAGGGTTTGAGTTTAAAGCTGAACAAAAATTCAAGTCATGACTTTTTTTTAATGTTAATCCTTTGTTTCTTATCTAGACCTAACCAGGAGAATTTACCATAAGCATTGGTTGTGCAGTGACAAGTTATATGAGTGAGTTAAAAGGTGCGTGATGATGCCGTAGTGTTGAAAAATGAGAACTGGGTCTGTGGTGGTAATGTGATGGAGAGACCAGCTTCAGAGATATGGATGGATGTGCAGAGGAGCCAGCTGGCTATTATGAGCTCCGAGGAGCTGGAAGTGATGAAAGTGGAGAAGAACTGGGCAGAGTTTCCCAGCATCATTACGATTGGCTGATAGATTGTGAGAAATGCTGGTCAGCTGATTGTGGAGACGGTCAAGAGAGAACAGGGGGGGGGGTGTAAAAACCTGAGCCTCCTGATCTAACTTTTGACTGAGCTTCATTTGTGTGACACCCTGTCTGACATGTGAGTGAAAGATGTGGATGGAGGTGGTTTATAAAACTTGTCAACCATCGAGAGCCCACTGACACCTGGAGAAAGGCGGGAGTGAAAAAAACTGTTTATCATCCTCCAGAAAACTTCTGGCTGCTCCTCCAGTGATTCTGTTGACGTCATGTTGCTCCTGTCTTTCAATTTCTGTGGCTGCACCAGGAACATTTCTATATTTAAAACGAGTGCTACATGCTGACAAAACACTTTGTGCTGGTAAGAAAAGGTCAGGACTTTATGTCCACCCTCAAATTCACAATTTGCAGAGAAGATAGCTGCAGTCCACTGTCTCTTCTTTCAATATCTCTTTCTGATCTGATTCTGTAACTGGGTTCTACAAAACTTGTCAGAAAATAATGATAAAAAAACTTTGGGAAGAAACTTAAGGCAGAGTAACAACAGAGGGGTTATTGTTGCAGGGTGAGAGGTAAAACTGGGAAGCTTGTTGGTTCCAAAAACAAAGCCAGAGGATGAGAGTGTTTCAGAGGTTATTGCAAGGTTGAAAGTTTACTCATGTTTGGAGGGCGGCCAGTGGTTATAAATACGAGAGTACAAGAGAAAGATCAGCTACTGGGAGTTTAATGACAACAGGTGTGAAGACAACTTTATAACGATCTCATCAGACTGACATTTTTGGAAATTTAATCCTGTGCTAAGTTTCTGTCTGTTATTAAGGCATGAAGTCAGTAAAATGAAGCTAAAGTTGGTTTAAAATCACCATCGTGTTGTTTTTCTTTCTGATTTATATGAAGATGACTTCTTTTTTATTTGAAAACAAACAAAAGTTTTTGACACTAAAGAATGAGGAGGTTTAAGTTCACCTACTGCGCTGAGGATACAGTCCTTGTCACAGCATGTCATCTCTCACTCTTCGCTTCTCAGATTTCCTGACTGTCATCAGCTGTTCTGTCACAGAGGGACAAAAATATCCAACACAAAATAGAAAATGAGACAGCACTGTTTCTTTTCTTTTCCATTTGCAACTTCAGGACTGAGAATGCTCCTCTCAAAGAATTTCCTGTCCTGAATTCTCCTCCAGTGATGTAGTCAAGGTTAGGGGTGTCCCAATACAACCTTTACACCTCTGATGCAATACTGATAGTGCAGCCTTGAGTATTGGCTGATATTGATATTGATGCGATATGATTCCAGCATGAATGGTGTGATGTTCAGCTCTATTTGTGAGTCTTCATGGCTTGAATAAGCCTTGGAGGGATATATAAAGTTTAAGCTCCCCCAGTTCTGTGCCACCATGGGAAAATTGTGCATGACAAGTTTTGCAAAAGTGCTGGAGCAGGGTCTGGGATGGATTGCAGGATTCCTGGCAGGAGCTGATGCCAAACAAGACGGCATGTGAGCGCTCATGCAGGTCAACACACGTGTAAACCGATGATTGAAGCTGATAGACAATAATGGTCTAATACACAAAAGCATTGAGACCCATGATGGACTTGAGTCTAAAAGGCTTTTTTTCATATGTGAGTCCCAGCACATGTATGTACCTTGTTAAATCTGTCAAGTGGTTTGGAGTCTTGCTTACAATCAGGGGTCTCACTTCTGCATGACCAGAATGAGATGTTTGATTCAATTTAAAGTATCGACCTGACCTTTCTGAAGTGCATCTGTAAGTGAAAACACTGATGGTAAACCTTCAAGTTGCCTAAAAACAAGCAACTTAACTCAAATGTCCCTTCTGGTTTGAGAAAGTTAACATGAGTCGCCTTCCATTGTGAGAAGTGCTTTCCGGGAAAATCAACATGAAACATGTAGAAGTAATTATTAATTTTAAAAAGTGATAAACAAGTAGAGGAGAGGGCCATTGGAATGTTCTGTCTCCTGAACTCTCCACACCTCCACACCTGTCACGATGACGAATTAGCATGGCAATAAATCAATACACAAACAGCCGTGTCCTGTCACTGCCTTCAGCTCGTCAAAGCTGTCCCATATGTATCATTCAAAAAAAGACAGGTCATTTGTTTCCTGCCTCTTCCCATCAATCCACAGGTTTCGTGCATCTCAGGAGCCTGTGAGTGAAAATGTAATGATTGGAGGAGGAAAACTGGATGAATTGTTCAGCGCTCCCATCTATTCTTCATGCCCTCCTCCTCATTCATCTGATCTTCCTTTTCTGCCTTCTCTCTAGTTTTCACATCTTCTTCATTCATCTCCCACCTTTCCAATTCTCCCTCTCCTGTTCTGCGTTTCCTTTCCTTTTTTCCCTCTGATTCATTCCTTTACAACCCTCTTCTCACCTTTCCTCCACTTTCCTCTGCTCTCCCTTTTCAATCACCCGCCCCGCTCCTCTTAATTACTTTTCTCTTCCCTCCCATGCTATCCTACAAGGTCTCTTAGATGTTCCCCTCTAGATCCCCACTCCTCTTCACCTCCCAGTGAACCATTCCTCTTTTTCCCTTTATAATGTCCTCCCCCTTCATCTATCTATCTCCTCTTCCCTGCTTCCCTGTCAGAGACGCATCACCTGATCATCAGCAGGGTCGTAGCATGATTCATTGTGCAGGTGTCACCAGAGCTACACAGCCTCAACTCTACCGAAGCAGACGCTGTTTTCAGGGATCTTTGAAATTCTGATTGTTGAAAATGTAAAAATGAGCACATTCCACAAAACTTCAAAAATACATAATATATAGTCTAGGACTGACTATTAAAGACAGAAAGTGGTCACAGTTGGATGAAAAATACATAAAAGGTTTTTCTGACAGTGTCTAACCTAGTGTCCACTTTCTTATACAGATGCTAAAGACACCACATGTCACATTTAACAACTTGTGTCTCATCTAGCTGAGCAATTTCACCCAGAGAACCTGTTTTGCATGTGTTAACGCGACCAAACTTTAACTTAAGTCCAAGACAGACGTTAAAAGGCGACTGCAAAGTAGTGGGCGGATAAGGGTTAACTATCAGCTACAGCATTTATACTAGTAAATCCACTGTATGTGAGCATGGCAAAGATTGATGTTAGAGTCTCCTATGGGTTAATTAGAATGAACACTGAAGAAATGTATGCACATGTGAAAAACTAGGGGGAATTTACAGCTTATGCTGGCATTTAAGATGGATACAAAGGTTGAAACAACAACAAAAAGCCCATCTTTACTTTGTAAATGTTTTCATAAATATTTATCAGCCTTTCTCCCATTGGCACCTGTCCCAAATCAGAAGCAAGCCAAGTTTGCAGACTGTAATTGTTTACTGCACTTGTAAATGGTGCTACATTTGTTAAGAACATGCATTTATGAGCTGAACAGATAAGAACATTTGCTTAGAAGGTTTTGCAAATTTTTCATGAGAGCAACCCATATATACTCAACTCTACTGCTCATCCCATCAATGCATCTTACTCACAAATGTGGCACCATTTAAAATGGAAATGAACAGGTCCATAAGATTTATTTGTTACAAGACACAGTTTATACTTTAAAAAAAACTTGATCTGCACCATAGATCACTTTTTTTTAATTCATGAGATTTGTTAAAGCCTACCTTCTAATACTTGCAGGGCACAACTGCTCTCACTTAACAATCTTCTTTATTGTGGACAAGTGATGAGTAAATTCAGGAACAGCTTGTAGTTCAACCATCTAATACAAAGTCAGAGGTTGAAGCAATGTATGAATTATTCATCACAATTGGCCATTAAATGCTTTGCTGTCTCCTCTAAAGTTGGCCAGTACGAAGTGTTAAGCCCCACCTATAAGTGGTTGCATAGAATTAACAAGAATCCACAAAAAAATCAATATATAATACTGCAAACACCTTAAACAACTAGAAAAAAAGATTTATCATCATATCACTTAAAGAATTACACATCAACAAATGAATAAAGATAAGAAAATACCTCGAGACAGCAGAAGAGAGAGAAAGGAGAGACTGAGAACACACACACACAGAGTCATAACAGCACACTCATACAAAGTAAATGCAGTGTAACTTTCTTCAACTTAACTGTTCCTGAGGGGAAATTTATTTTGCAGCCTAGCGGAAATAATTATGAGGAAAACACTGACATGTGGACTCAGGAGGCCACAGTTAAGAGTGTCATTAACTGGCCAACAAATGATGCTGATGCTGATGCTGGAGGTAAACAGATATCAAATAAAAACTATTTGACTGTACCTATCATGACCCAAGGCCAGAGAGAAGGGAGTGTATAAAATATTTCAAAATGTTCCCCTACTTTTACACTCATTAATTGCCTGCCTTTCAATGAATGACACCCCAAAGAACTGCAGAGTTAGACGAGTATTGATTTGAGTTTCCTGTGGTTTTACAAGGCCAATAATTATGTCAATGCAGAGATATGATTTCACTGTCAGATAACTCTGCTCAGCTCTCAGTTGAGATGCTTCACTGCAACTGACGTCCACACATCTTGGCTTACTGCCCAAATTGATATGATTTAAGTCATTTGTGAACCCCTAATCCTCAGAAAAAAATAGTGTAGTGGCTAGAAACCAATTTGCAGGTCTCTGAATGAGTTGGACATTTTTTTATTGATCTGGAGGTAGAATAATCAGAAACTTTCAGCCTTTTCTGAGCTTTATAATAGTCCCACCTGGACGGATTAATCCACAGCAGGTGAGCTTCAAATGTCACCCAGATTCAGTTATTTAGATCATGAACAAAACACTCAATCTTTATCTGTAAATTCACAACAAATGTTTTCTCAAGACACTTTCCAGACATTAGCAGCTTGCTCCTTCATTTCTGCAGCTGATTGTTCCGCTTTGATTGTTTGTCTAGCAGCATTCAGACCCCTGGAGAAACAAGCCACACAATCACTCACACTTTGAAGCCTTTGTAATAAAGCTTATGTCAGCTGATGGAAAGAAACAAATTCACAAAAGTTTTGTACAGCTAGTGCAGCAAACTTAGTGAAACAACATAAAGGATCTTCAAATTTCTCAACACACCTGCTAAAGCTGTAATATGCACCTCATGTTCCCTCAAGCAAATTTTATGTCAGTGCTTCAGTGCTGTTAACATTTAAGTCAGGTGATGTTCAATATCCAAACCCATCCACAATGCAAAGGATCCTAACAGCCAAACACATTCAGAGTAAGAGTTATTGGCATTTTTCAGGCAGCTAATGGTTACTGCAGGAGGACGAGGTGCAAGCCTGAGACTTTACACTGATCATTGCAGCAGTGGCTGTGCACATGTTGCATCAGAGGAAACAGTTTGTTGCTGTTGTTTTAGTGTCTGCTTTCTAGTTTCATCTCATTCTTTCTGTAAACATGGAAAAAGAGAGGATAAACAACAACTTTTCAGCTCAATTGGAGATTGTTTCTGCCGCATTGAGCAAATCTGCCTCTGTTTGTGTTTCCTCTTTTCCCAAGTGTAAACCCGTCTCATTGATAAATTATGTATGATACCCAAAGGAGGATGCTTACACTAAACCTCAAGTCCATGTTTACTTCTTTTTCCCCCATGAAATAATTGCAAAACTATTCTAAAACTGTCTAAGTTCATGGTTGGTAGGTGGTCCTTTGTTGTTGGTTGGTTTCTTGTGCTTCTTGGTACGTTTTCCCCACGAACTATCTGAGCAGTGTGAAAACCACTGGTTTGTATGTGTGTCCCTACACAATCTTCTCACTTCCAAAACAATGCTGATTGCAGCCTTGAGTATTGGTCAATACTGATATCGATGGCATACAATATCAGCATGGATGGTGGGACATTCAGCTCTATTTGTTGGTCACCCAGGCTTGAATAAGTCTTTAAATTTTAAAGTAAAAAGTAAAGTATTAAACTTCCCACATTCTGCTCCACTTGTGCAAGACAAGTCTGCGATCAGCTACGTCTGCTCGTATCAGAGATTTTAGATGCATGCTGATATAAACCAATATTTATTTTTTGCTGATATTGGATGGATATCTGACATCAGTGGCATATCAGGACGCCCCTACTGGTTCTGATTTTTGACTGAACATGGCCTCGCTGACACATTGCTTGATTTTTAAGAGGCATTGTAAGACAAAGTATTGGTATTCAACACATTGTCCGATGCTCCAACATGTCTATGAACTAAAGAAATGAGTGGCAGAAACCTTACTCTTAATGCATTTCTTTTTTGTATTGATTTTTATTATTCAGCACTGGAAGTGGCTGCTTGGCAGAAATGTGTCCTTCTTATGTGCACATCCAAATGCAATATAAAACACTGGATTTTGCCAATGTGATTCCACTTATTAGTTTATTCGTTTTTTTTCCCAATTTGAAGCTTCAAGTTTTGAATTTTGGCTGGTGCCATGCTGTTTGTGGAAGCCAATAGGGACAACTTTTGGAAGAGGGGATGATAGGGTCGTGTTGAATAGGAGTTGAATCATCAAAGTTGTACAAATTACAACTTAGCATGACTTGATAAGAACAAAATACAAAGAAAAGTGGTTCTCACTTGTCAAATGTCACTTTATACAGTATCAAATGGTCACAAATTATTGAAAACATCTTAAATGGAGACTTAAGAGGATTAGTCACCTCAATTTCACCCAAGGAAAACATCTTTAAAAATAATAGATGATGCATATCCTAAAGTCTGCAGTATCTCAGATGAGAGTATGTGATGTGATAAATAACAGCAGCTCCACACAGATGGAGTTTGGTTAGTTTTAAGTGTTGGTGGGTGGTTTCACCGTCACATCATGAGAGGTAAAGCTGAGCAGATGGATGATCTCTGGGTGTTTCTCTGAATCCTGAACCAACCGGTTTGACAGCTGGAAACTGGCCGGAAAGAGAGGGGGGTCTAGCTGAGAAATACCACACACTGAGGGGATTTACTGCTCAGATGAAGCCCACGGTGCCTCTCTGACCTTCATTTCCATCTTCACATCTCACGACACAGCAGACTTCACTCCGAGAAACTCTGGTGGATCTCGACAAGCCCTGAAGCTCTAAACTAATGGGACTTATTATGTAAATGTGTGAACTCTGCAGAAGGTGACACAGTTTGCAACGAGTGGTGATGACCACATTATGAACATTCATTAAGAAACAGACATTCAGACACGATGTGAAGATCTGTGGTCTTAAGAGTATCATTTCTAAAGGAGGAGGTCAAAGGATCTCTAATCAAATTAAGCTTTGAACATCCAAAAAGGAACTAGAAGTGCATAAAAATAACATTAAATCCGACCCTTGAAGAGTGGGGGATCAGTTTTGAGTAGTGTTGTTTTAAAATTTTGTACAAGAGGAGAAATAATTAATTGTAATGTATCTAACATACAAAAACAGCAATAACTTCTTCACATATTTTCTTGCAGTGAAAGCTCCGAGCTATGAATGTAAGCGGGATACAATTACTTCAAGAGTTTATTTATTGTCATATTAGATTTAGTGCACAAACACTTACTTAAGAATCAAGCCAAACCAAAATCAATGTGTCTTAACTTTACACTTCTAACCCTCAATGGTTGATTATCTTGGTCCCAGAGCAGAAGAGATGGAAACAGATGAAACAATGGATGATGGTCGCAATTTGTGAATGACAGAGGAACACCTGTAAGTTGTGAGACAACACACCCTGTAAGAGTTTTGTGCTCTGTTTTCTTAAGTATGGAGTGTACGCAGTGTTCTTCATGTAAGTGTACTAACTGAAGGATCCAATTTGAGACACAGCAGAAACCTCACTGTTATCAAGTAATGTCCATACACAGTTTACTGTCAGATTCAGTGTCTGGTGACTGCACTGTCCAAGCAAGGTCACAACAGGCCAGCAGGGAGGAGATATTTATAGAAACCTCCCTCTGGGTCTTTAGATAGCACACCTTTATAAATATTGTGTGGGACAGCAGGCATCAGCTCCAGAAAAGGGGACTTTCAACCACGTTTTAAACAGAGATGGATTGCCTGATGTCACGGAGGGCAATGAGACAGCGACTTTTACTGATTAGCTCCTCCATACTTAATGAGGAGCAAATTATCTTTGGGGCTGCAGTCATAATTACTGAGCATTCATACAAATGTACACTCAAATCTCCATGACTCAATGTCTCAACGGACGCTTTGAAGTCTTTTATTCATTACAGAGCTGTGTGGCTCAGCCTGGAACAGTTTGAATCTGGACGTGTGGTGTGAACAGAGACTGTTGTTTTGGTACAAAATCAAAAATAAGTGACAAAGAATAATGAGTTTCAACTTGTTTTAATTCAGAGCTAGACAAATGCTCTAGAGTGCTCACTCTAGATTCATAATTCTGGGCCCTTGGATGAGACTGGATCAAAACATTCGGGCTTATTTCAAAGTACAAAGGGAGATTCATGCTGCTGCTTTCATACATTGGAACAATCTCCAAAATGGTGACTTCAAAGAGTTGATGAATTTGAGTTTGATGTCCAAATCATGAAGAGGATTAGTTGGGAGACATGAAAATGATGCAAGGCTGCAAGTTTTAAACTGCTGAGTTATGTTTCTGTCACACAAATGATAAAAAGAATGATATACCTTGCTCGGTCAATGGTTGGCTTTATCAATGCTGTTGCATTTGACCAGTGCTGTAAAAGCAGCTGGTGCATAATGGCTGATTTGGCACTGTTTGAGGATTATGTCATGGAGAAGATTAAAGAGAGTCATCCATCAAGATGACTTTCTGAGTGGCTATATTTTTTAAAATTCTAAGCGTTCATTGTTTGTGTTGAGTCCAGATTTACAGAGGGATCTAATTACACAGAACAGGTTTGAGTGCAGGTCCTGACCCACTGGAGGATCTCTGAAAAGGAACAGCTCCAAGAGTGAGACGGAGAAAGTCAGAAATGTATATAATTGAAAGTATATTTTACAGTCTGTGTTTTTTTTGTTTGACTTTTAACTGCAAAACCAGCTTTTTCTTTCAAAGCAAGAATCAGTAGAGATGAATTACATTTATATGGATCTGATCGCTGTGGACATGCTCCTCTTCGTGTTCTGTTAAGAAAGAAATCTTGACTACAAATCTGTTCCTAAAGTTCAGGCTCACCGATTGCAGACAGCTTGCATGGATTATTATGAATCTGTAGTATCGGATTATATCCAGTGTTTATGGATTTATAAAGTAAGAGTACCACATGGCACTTCTTCCATCAGCTGACACCCTCTAACAGTGCTTTTTAACATATTCAGAGAAAGATGGTTGGTAGGTGAAAGACTCAAAACCGAAATATATTCTAGTAAAACTTGCAAATCCAGGAACAGTAGGATTGAGAGAAGTCTTAAGAGCAACAGGTGGCTGCAGGTTTTTCTACAAGCAAACATGGGATTTGAAGTGAAAGCATGAGCTCTGCAGCAGCGTGTGACATGATGTCATGGCCTCCCTGTCCCCCAGCATCATGTCCAAAGAGCCTGACCTGATCCCCAGCAGCTGCACAAACTCATCCTGCAGCAGTGCACCTGCCCCAGGATTCAGACAGTCTGGTGAGCAGAAGCAGCCTCGTGATTTATTTCATCTCATTTCCTTTAACCACCCAGACACTTTATCATTTTATATAATCTGTCCGTTTGTGTTTTTTTGGATTGGTGAGAGGACCCAGCTACTGCTCGGGGCCTTTCAAACAAAACGACCCAGCTCATCTTTGACCCCAAACCTTCAGACTCTGACTCCGAAAATAAATTTGTTTGTAAAAACTTCTCTGCAGCTTTTGTTTGCAATGTGATCAGAGGATCAGAGGAATGTGTGCTGGCTAAAATAAAGCTGCACAGAAACTCATATCTGTCTTCTGAGTATCAGACACTTAACTTGTGTGTGCTTGCAGGAAAGCTGTGCAAAATTCTGCCATTTATGGATCATTTGGGTTGTAGTCTGCCAAAACTTAAACGAATAGTCATGTTTTGGTGTTTTGTCATTAAGATTTCCACCCAAACACATCTCAATTTACAAGTTTGTGCATCAAAATGTGTAAGGAATCCCCACAAGCCAGTATGCATCCATGCTTTTCTGTTTTTTACCCCAAATTCTGAGCCGACCACCTTAATGCAGGAAGCAGAAATCCAGACTCATCACATCAGGCAGCGTTTTTCATTCTGATATTGTCCAGTTTTGGTGATCCTGTGTGAATTGTAGCCCCAGTTTTCTGTTCTTAGCTGACACAAGTATCACCCTGTGTGGTCTTCTGTTGCTGTAGCTCATCTGCTTCAAGGCTGGACATCTTGTATGTTCAGTCTGTCTGTTTAGAGGAAAGTTGAGGATAATGCAGAGAATGTTTCTCAGCTTGGCTTTCTGTGATGGACAGAATGAAAGTGAAGAAACATAGATTCACCCTCTATTTCACATGGTTTAAACAGAGGTTTTTTTATCTAAAACATCACATCTTGCAACAAAAAAGCCATTGACATCACATATTTGTGACCTTTGTTTATAGCAGGCATGAACATGATGAGCATGAATGCTATGGCCATGTTAATTATAGAATTGATGCAAACACTTCTTCCTTGCTTATGTCTCCAAGTGCATCTTTTTACTCATGTTAAAGAGCAAATCTCTTTATCGATCTAATCAAAATATCCTGGCACCATGTTAAAATCTCTGGCAGAAGAGACAGAATAACAGGAATTGATTCTCATTGGCTGGCACAGGTTTCACGTCTTAAAAGCAGGGTCTGGCATGAAAAGAGCTGCACTTATTGACAGATTTGCCCAGTTATGTGTGGATGTTTCTTTTTTTCTAAACTATCAGGAGTAGGTGAAATTTTTTTCAAAAACAATCAAGGAGGTACATTTGTTTTGATAATACCCAGCTGTATGTGTAGAAGACCTCAGAAACCTCTATAAATCAACTGCAAAATACTTGCTGAACAGCAGCAGCTGCGTAAAGAAAACAGAAAAGTACAGCTGTTGAACTTAATGGAGCATTTAGCATCCAAACGGCTGCAATTTCCCCTCAGGAGTTGGTAAAGTAATATCAGAGCTGATAGAGAGTGAAGACTGGGCTTACACCCAGAGGTGAGCTTCAATTCCAGGATAATTTCACTTTATCTGCTGGTTATGCTAATGAGTGACTGATAACTTTGCCTTGTTATCTTACAATACATCCAGCTTATGCTCAGTCCCTTCTTTCCCAAGTGGCCAGAGGAGCAGGAAGAGTCTTTCTCTCATAAAGAAACACCCACAGTGAAACAGATGAAACTTGTTAGTGTTTGGAAAAACATCAAACAGCATTTAACATCAAGCGTACTGAAAGTACAAATGTATTTGTTGTTTAATTTGCACTCATTGACTGTCAAATTGAAGCCACAGCCTCAAAATCCAATCTCTAAACAATTCAAACTTCAGTTCTATAACCTAAAAATCCTGTATCATGACAATACTCCAGTATGATCCAGAAATGTCACTTGAAGAATGAGTCAGACAGAAAAGTGTCTACTTTTTCCTCCAAACTGAAACTCGATATCTTTGTGTCTGTTGGTGACAGCAGTGTTTGCTGTTGTACTTGAACAAGATGCAAGAGGCAGCAGTAAGAGCTGCTGTCAGGATCACACACACAGACGGCGCCGACTGCAGTGCAGAACACACTCACAGTGCCGCGAGAAACAAATGAAACACACAAACACGAACCAGAATCTCACTTCAGAGGAGGCTCTGTGTGTCTGCAAGATGTTCGCTCACGCTGATGTCTGTCTGTATTGTGTGGGACAAGCTGCTACACTAACAGGAGAAACACCCGACTGCAGGAACTTTAAAAAGTTCACGGCGCTGATCTGTCTCCAGAACAGATGATCTGATTAGATACTGGAGTGACTTGCAGCATAAATTTGCATCTCAATTCGCAAAAGCCTGATGTCTTTGAAACTACTTTGAGTCCTCAGTGCGTTCAAGAGGCAAAGATCACATCGCTGCGATATAAATCTCCTCTCATCATTTGTGTTAATGTAGAGGCTGATTAGCATAACTGCTCTTGTTTGATTTATTGTGTCGGGGGTATTTGAGCCTCTTGTTGTCTGACTTTACTGTGAAGTCAGAAAGCATCTGCCATGTTACAAATCCCTCTACGTAAAGCTGCCGCATTTTCTGGACAACTCGACCTTTAAAGGGACTGTCCTCCAAAAAAGACAGACAACATCACTCATTTTGAAAACAAGGGTCCCAAAGCAACATCTGTTTACATGCAAGTGACAAAGCCCACCAGCTGCAGGATTTTTTTTTATGTTTCCTGTTGACCATCTGTTTTATTCTGACCGTTTGACATGATCGCAATCACTCCAAAATGCCACAAATCCTTCACATTCACTGTGATGTTTTTGTTTGTTGCTAGGATGGTTACAACAGTGGGGGCTAAGAAGAACCAAATTCATGATTTAAGAAAATTAAGGGGAAAAACTTAAAACAAACTTCTGTGGTATGCAAACAAAAGAGAAGTTAATTCAATCCCTATGACAAAATCTGACATCAATAATCAAAAACAAATAGTGCAGTCCAAAGCCTCAAAAAACACCTTACTTCACCTGAAAGTGTAACACCACTAACTCACCACACAGAACACAATGACACTGACTTCTTTGTCTTCTTTGGGGTTTGACAGTAGTTAGCATCCACTTAGCTGCATAATTGAAACATTGTGGTTTCAATCCACACATCTCACCATTTCATCACAGCAGACTAAGAACCCAAACGGCCTTTATTCGCCAAATATCTTTAAGAAAAATACAAGGAATTTGTCTCCAGTTTTAAACTCTACTCTCTCTGTACAAACATGTATGAATGAACACTCTCTATGGCAGAGGAAAAAAAACAGCATATATTGTAACGATTATAACAAAGACACACTGGGTTGGTTCTACTTAACTTGGGAGAATAGGACAAGTGAAACAAAGCCTGTAGGAATCACAGAAAAAAAAACCAATTTTAGAGAAAAAATACATAAACAAAGGAAGTCAGGTGCTTTTTTTTCATTCATGGCCTTTCTGCAGTGATAAATGACTTTTTACCACTAGGGGAACTCTTTTGGGGTTAGCTCGTCCCACTTCAGCCACTGATTGGTTAACTGACAAAGAGAAAGATGGCAACCTACAGTTAGGACTCTTAGGAACAGTGAATGATCCTATTTTACTTGAATTTAACAATAAATCATCACAGATTACCTTTGAATAAAGAGACAAGAGCTTGCAAACGCCATCCTTTCCTTGGGGTATATAAAATTCGATAAAGTCAGGATAGTGGTAAAAATTATGCAAAAATGTATCAAATGTTGAAACCAGAAGTTTTTGTTTTGTGGAAAATAGATGCTCATGTTGAATTTGGTGCCACAAGTGCTAAAAATTTGGAAAAGGGACATAAACATAACCAGGAGAACCATCTCTGAGTGACAAGCTGCTACTTTGAGTGTCTAATTTTACCCTCCATGGATCCAAATTGGCTGTTAAATCCATGTATACTTTAAAATGATTAGTGGATTACTTTTCATTTGTCTAAGTAAAACCATACTTTGATTAGTAGTATGTTATTTTATTGCCAGTTATTCAAAGGAAAGGTTCTCCAATTCTCTTTCTACTCTGACAATAGTAGTTAGATTATGAAACTGATCAATAAAACAGCTTGAAAAATGTTTCCACTCTCTCAAAAGTAACTCTGAGTACAACAAATCTTTAATGCCACAAATGTCTCCCTCAATCTCTGACCCTCAATGTGGCATAAACCTCAAGCACTTTCAGTTTCCCCTCCTCACTGCTGAACATATATCTTCAGTTTAAAGGAAAGGAGGTATACTGCTGAGAAGAATTTCAAAGGGCAAATGTGAGTAATAAAGACAGAACCAGGGACTAATACGAATTGGCTGGTGGTTAACAAGTCCCCTGCCTCCGAGCTCTGAGCCACAGCTCTTCTTTAAGTATCCTTCAGTGACAGAGAGCCGTCGCCTGGAATAATAATGATAGAGGTTTCTGATAATGAAGATGGAGTGAGGAGGGGGTTAATGCCGAGTGGAAACCTAGCAGGTGGAGAGAAGCGTTATTAAAACTGCCAGAGTTAATGATCGCGCTCCCTCTGGGTGTGTGGGAATGTATGCAATTTGATAAAAGCTTCAGATCACCTGCAGCAGCTGTAAGTGAGCCACTAGAGGTTTCAAACCAGATCCACTATACATTTAAGACATACTTGGTTTGTTAGAGACATCTGGTTTGAGCACCTGCCGAAGGCTTAAAATACCCATAATACATGTCGATGCTTTAAAAGTAGAACAGATAATACAGGAATATAAAAACAGTTAGTTATCAATATCCTCTTTTACCTTTAGGGGCATCCACCTATGAGAGGTTTGAGTGTTATTACTTAATGCTCTTAAGCCCTGTTTCCACCAACCACCATGGTATGGATCAGTACAGTTTGCTACAAGTTGAAGCGGTAAAACCTGATTTGCATTTCCACCATCAACTGTGCCCTTCTTGGTAGGTGGTGTGAAAGCTGGAGGCCAACAGCCGGATCAGCAATGTAAAAGTGGCGGCAAAAAATGGCATAGCAGCGCGATGCAGTGTACCCCGCCGATAAATCCAACCGAGAAGAAAAATGCGACACAAGGAAACAAAGAGCAACAATGAAAGACATGCCATTTTACAAATGAGAAGAAAGTTATCTTCACAAAGCAGACAGGAGATTTAATCATGAGCGGATTATGTATTGTTCTTTATCACCGCCATAGACATGAAATAAGTAAATGCCTCAAGGGTCTACTCTGGCACCAGCGCAAATCAGAGTCAACACAGAATGAGTTGCACAGCAGAGACAATAACCGGCACAGCATTGAAAGACAAATATCTAATAAAAATAAATTCAAAAAAAAAAATGTTGAAAAAGTGTCTTGTATCGTAACTTCACCTCTGCTATTTGTAACAAACCAAACTGTGTGAAAATTGGATGAAAATTTGGGGAGTTATGACATTTTATAGCTTTTCTTACATAAAAATGAATGCACAGGGAGACCCATCCAAAAAGGGGGCTGCACTGATAAGTCTGCTCCAATAAACAGCGTCAGTCAACATCTATGATTACTGCTGTCACATGGGAAGTGACGATTATTTCAACCAATCAACAGGCTGCAGTGTTTCTGGCGATCACCATCGCATTGGTATGGCACCCTAACAAAGGGGTACCAAAAAACTGGGACGTGTTGGGTCGGCAATTTGGGAACACGTTCTGGTTTTAGTCAAAGGAAACGCCACAAAATGCGTCCAGTACTGAGTCAAACTGTTCTGAACCGCTTTGCAGAAACAAGACTTTTGTCACTTGTTCTCACAAATCACAACAAAAATTCAACAGAAAGACTTTTTCTTTAATAGACAGATCCCTAAAAAGTGTATCACTTAACCCTGCAAATCTCTATAGGCCTTGGGTGAAGAATATTTATCTTTATTTAGGCTGAAACTTTCACATTAGATTGTTCAAATATGCAGCAAAGTGGTAGTGTTCCTTTAGGAAAATGGTGAAGTTAAGGAAAAATGCCTGAATTAGAGATGGATCAGATTTCATAACCAAGATAGAAACCTGCCTGGTGTACTAATGCAGAATAGACACGAGACTGTTTCTTCAAGGGAGCTCATGTGTGATGTTTCAACTCTGAGGAAATATAATTGAAATGCAGCGCAGTTCACCCGGGGCGACAGGTAAATGTTAAACTCCTAAATCAGGCTCTCAAACTTCATTTCCCCATGTGGGAGACCTTTACAGCACATCAGCAGGGCGGGGAGTTTTTCACAGTCAAAGCATACAAAGTTTGACTGAACAAAGAAAAATGGGATATAAGCGGACAGTAATGCCTTTGTTGATGGCACAGAAAGTAACATTAACCCCTGTCCTTAGGAACAGCAACAGTCCATCATTGTTGTGAACTATTTTCTGTGTGTGATCAGTCTAAAGGGTGCAGTGTGTACAGGGCTGTCGTAAACATTAGCTTGTAATGATGGCAGAGGCATTTAGGCAGTAAAGATGATGTTTGGAGAGTTTAATGAACCAGGGGCTATTAAAGTAAAACAGGCAGAGCAGCTGAGATCCTCAACTTTGTGGTTTTAGTCTGCTTCCTGCTCTCTCTTCTGTTTGTTGGAAACTATTTCTGTTTGTTGCTTTCTGTCAGTAACGTCCTGTTCTGAGCTCAGAGCGGTTCAGAGCTTTGTGTTCCCTGCTCTTCTCTTTTTTTTGCTTTTGTTTGTGTTCTGCTCCATTCAGCTGTTTTTCTGACAGCTCTGGCTTCTTCCTTTTTTGTCCTGTTGTTTTCAGATTTGTCAGCCACAAATCATCTGTCTCTCACAGTCTCTCTTACAGAATGCTAGAAAATATCCTGCTCTGCTCCTCTCTGAATGGGCTTTCTTTCCAGATAATTGTAAGCAGTGGTGTACACAGACATTTTAAAGAGCAGGGGGAAAAACAAGGCATATAAATCATGTGTTTTTGCTCCCAAAAAAGGTGCTAAAGCATGTGTTTTGGCTCCAAGGCTGGTGGTTTATCATGTTTTGATCAGCCTAAAGGGCATATAAGTGTGATTTGCCAACCAGGAAAGAACTTTGGCATGTGTTTTGACTCCCTAAAAGGTACTTAAGCGCAAGTTTGGCACCAAGGAGGGCTTTTAAAAACCAGCATTTTACTTCTTAGAAGGTACTGTAGCATGTTTTGGCTCCCAACAGGACACTTCAGTATGTGTTTTGGATCCCAGGAAGGTAGTTTATCTTGTCTTAACCAGCCTAAGAGGTAGATAAGTGGTTTGCCAACCAGAAGGGCATTTAAGTGTGTAATGGCTCCCTAGAAGGCACTTAAGCGTAAGTTTGGCACTAAGGAGGGCACTTAAACGAACATTTTACTTCTGAGAAGGCACTTTAGCACATGGTTTGGCTCCCAAGAAGGCACTTTAGCATGTGTTTTGACTCCCAAGAGGACACTTGAGTCTGTGTTTTGGATCCCAGGAGGGTAGTTTATCTTGTCTTAACCATCCAAAGAGGTAGAGAAAAAGTGGTTTGCCAACCAGAAGGGCATTTGAGAATGTGTTTTCACTCCCAAGAAGGCACTTTAGCATGTGTTTTGACTCCCAAGAGGACACTTGAGTATGTGTTTTGACTCCCAGGAGGGCAGTTTATCATGTTTCAACCAGCAAAAGAGGCAGATTAGTGTGGTTCCCCAACCAGGGGGTCACTTTAGGGCACATTTTGTCCCCAAAGAGAGCACTTCAGGGTAAGATTTTTTAACCATAAACCAACAATTGCTCCCCTTCTGTGCACACCACTGGCTATTAGTCATGTTGTGTTGAATGATTACCAGCTAAACTGATGCTAAATCTATTCAAAGACAAAAAAAAAAAAAAAAACATCAGTGTAATGTTCAGAAGATCTTCAAACTGGCTTTAAATGTCATTTAAATGCCAAAACCTTAAGATATTCCATTCACAATGACATTTAGGACTAAATAATTTTGCTGTTAACTTAAACTGTCCTAAATTAAAAACACTTTCAGAGTTGTAGTCAATTTTCTGCCAATTTCCCATTAAATTTATCCACCAGTACTTTCAGCATTGCTTTGAGGCAACCGCCCATTGTCAGTCTGAAGTTGTGCAGATTCCATTTGTGCTCGTCTTTAAAGTCAAAGCACAAAGAAGAGGGAAAAAACGTCAACTGATTTCAAGCTGGTTTATGTTCTCGTCAGGCTTTTAACTTTTGAACACCAGCTGGGAGAGACAAAACAGAAAACTCTCACATCAAGTTGAGAGTTGCATTAAAACCATCTGAATAGTGCTCGGAAATCAAAGTCCCGTAAAAAGCAAGCAGCCGCGGATGGTTCAAAGAGGATCCTCTAAAAGTGATGATTCATGTTTGACATCTCACAAAAGATGTTTCAGGTTAATGTGATTTTTCTCCACATCCACATATCCTGTATTTTTCCTGAAACTTTAAAGACTCAGCCAGAGCTGAGCCCAAAAAGGCACATGAATAATAACATAATGTGAAATGAATAAACTGTGAAACCAGGCCTCTGATTGGCTGAAGGCTCTTGCTTAGATTTTGATTTTGAAACTCACTGTGGTTCTTAAAGTTTTTCCACCTTCAAGAATATTTTAAGGCTTACTCACCACAAAAATGATCTTTTGTTGAAATCTTTCTCCATCTTGTCTCCTTGTGTCTGCAGGAAATGCCTTCGTAGTGAGTCTGGCTCTCGCAGACCTGGTTGTTGCCCTCTATCCATACCCGCTAGTACTGACCGCCATCTTCCACGACGGCTGGATCGCCGGCTACCTCCACTGTCAGATCAGCGGCTTCCTAATGGGCCTCAGCGTCATCGGCTCCATCTTTAACATCACTGGTATCGCCATCAACCGCTACTGCTACATATGCCATAGCCTTAAGTATGACAAACTCTTCTCCAACAGCAACACCATGTGCTATGTTATTCTGGTCTGGGCGCTCACGATCCTCGCCATCATACCCAATTGGTTTGTGGAGTCGCTGCAGTACGACCCTCGGGTGTACTCCTGCACTTTCGCCCAGTCGGTGAGCTCACTCTACACCATCACAGTCGTGGTGGTGCACTTCATCCTGCCGATCAGCATTGTAACCTACTGCTACCTGCGCATCTGGATCCTCGTCATCCAGGTGAGGCGGAGGGTCAAGCCGGACTCGCGGCCGAAGATCAAGCCGCATGACCTCCGCAACTTCCTCACCATGTTTGTGGTGTTTGTGCTCTTCGCCGTCTGCTGGGCACCTCTGAACTTCATCGGGCTGGCGGTGGCGCTGGACTCCAGGCTCGGTCTTGCGATACCAGAGTGGCTTTTCACAGCAAGCTACTTTATGGCTTACTTCAACAGCTGCCTCAATGCTGTGGTCTACGGCGTCCTGAACCACAACTTCAGGAAGGAATACAAGAGGATCGTCCTCATCATCTTTAAATTTCACTGCTGAGATGATACACTGGGAGAAAAGTCTTGACTTATGTAACTTTAAAGATCATTAAAATATGAACAAGGGAAGAATCTGACCTCAACAGGAGAGGGGAAGAAGACAAACGAAAGAGTGTTTTGTATGCAAGGGAAGAAGAGCTCTGATAGCTCGGGGGGAGGTGGAGGGAGGGTAAAATGTGAAATAAATGATGCCACACTGAGAGTTATCAGTGATGCCTTCAGGGAACTTGAGAGAACTTTAAAGATCAGTGAGGAAAGCAGAGACTAGAGTTAACTTAGTAACGTGACTTACTTTTTTTCATGGGTACTTTCAGGTTTTTGTTCAGATTTTTAAAATGTTTTTCCTCTCTGTTTCTTTTAAAATTGTGACGACCTATCCAAACATAGAGATTTAACAATGAACTGGATGAAGTCTTCTCAGTGAGGTCCAGTTTTGATATTCTGAAATGGACGTTTTCTGGAGCAACAAGCTGAACTCTGTAAGATGGACTAAGAGGCACAGCAGATGATGACAGAGTTGTTGGACCTCGTAAATGTTACAACTTATTTACAACTATGTCAAAACTTGCAGTCTGGCTTCTGGTGACTTCAGCAAAGATAGGGAAACTCTTGACAGGAGTTTTTTTTTCCTCTTAACTGGGAACTTGTACCTGATAAACTTTCATCTACCTACCATAACAGGCTGTGGTTGCGCATAAAAACATAATGCATTTGTAGTCAAATATCCTATGTCCTGTTGGTGACTTGAATCTCAGAAGTTTCAGACTTTAGCTTGACTTTGCCAACATCCCAAAAACAAAAAACTCATCCTCTCTCTGGGGTGTTTTGCTGCTGTTTGTGCGACTGAGGCGTTGAGTCTTCTATCCTCTGGGACTGTCTCACCTCTTCACATTAATCGATTTCCTCTACCTGGGACAGGAGCAGTTCAGATGGGACTGGCCCTCCATCTCTGCTACATCCTGCGTTCATCTGCTCAGATTGTATGATGATGATGATGATAATGCTTTCCCTCCTGTGGACCAGTTTTGTCTGTTTAAGACACTAAAATGAACTAACCAGAGTGAGAACAAAGACAAACATGTTGCTTCTGCCATCCAGAAGCCATACTGTGTGCACTTTTCTTTCTAACTAACCCACGCCCATCAAAGCTGCTCAGTTCAGTTCTCTTCACTTCGCCCTCATATTGGGCCCAGTTTTCATCATACACCTTCCCAGCAGTGAATACATTTATGCTGAACTTCACATCCAAACATGAGTCTTCAGAAAGAGACATAAGGAGAAGTGGGAGGATTATGGTTGTTCTGAGCAGTATTCTGACCACATCACTGTGTTTCACCCTCCTGGAAAATGGAAGATGAATGTTGCATAAAAACGGATAAGAGGGTGTTGGTAATCTGCCTGTTCCTCAGTCCCATTTTAATGAGCATACTCTGAAGCTTGGCGTTCACTGTGCAGTGCAGGGAATGTCATAGTGGATTGTCAGTTCACACAGTTAGGGGGGAATGGTTACGACCCCATCCAAAGCTGGTACTCTATGATCCAACTGTGATCAGTACATAGCTGCGACAATTAATAATGAAATTCCCTTAATTATCTCCAGGAACAAACAGGGAAGTCAAAAAACACGACCTCAACAATAAAATTAAAGTATCGCCTTTCTAACATGTCATGCGACTTGACAATCCACTGAGAATCGTCTCCAGTTTGCACAGTGTATGCCAGCCTGAGAGCATGTGAGTGTGTGTATTTTGATCAGGCTGCTCTGGGACCAGTTCTTCCCTAACAGAGCCTCCAGTGCGAGTGCGAGTGTGTGTGTGTGTGTGTGTGTGTGTGTGTGTGTCTTTGTTTCATATCTGTGCCAAAATGTTGCCCGTTCTAAACTAAGGAAAGTTCTGAAGAATGGTTGTTGTTTGGTACCCAGCAGACACTGAAGCGTTTTCAACAGGTGGAAAAACTTACAAACATGCAAACAGATTTCAGGGGAGCTTCAGAGATTTCTAACTCAATTTTACAACCTGTATGAATCAATCATCTGCATAAGAGTTTAAAGCACGCATCTTAAAACTAGGGATGCATGATATTATAAGCATGTTATTGGTATTGGCCAATACTGACTTAAACGGGAGCTATCAGACACCAGCACACTGATGTCTGCTGATGTGATATAACAGGCTGCTGCTCACTTGATTAAATGCCCAACCTCAGTGTCATGTTCCCAGCGTGAAGAAGATGTGCACAGTGCAGCGCAGCATGTTCCCTGTGAACAGAAGTTCTGTTTCCTCAGTCTGTCAATTGAGAAATTGGCCAAATCATTCCTGGTTGTGGGTATTGTTATGCTAGACTTATGGAGAGCTTTAAATAATGAAGTATTTTTATTATTTTGCTCGGGAAATGATAGAAATATATATATAAAGGAGATTAGTATGTACCGTATTACTGTATGCTAATTCAGTAGGAAAATGTATGATCTCTACAATCAGGTATGTGGAGAAAAAAAAAATCATTATCAGTGTTGGTATCAGTAATCGGCTAAATGAGTCGGCCAAAAATCCAATATCATGCATCCCTATTTAGAACTTTTCTTTGTACCTGATATAAAAAACCAACCTGTTTCATCAACTCCACTAAAATCAAAAGTTTTTAACTGATGTAACAAGCTTTCTGAACCAGAACAAGATAAGAAAATGGATTGAACTGTCATTAAAATTAAACAAAAGATTTTATGCTTTGAACTGGGGGTATTCGTTTTTTACCTTGTTCTGATCAAAATAAAGCCTTAGCACAAAAAGTAAAATTTTCCATCAAATTTATGGTCATTTTCTGTCAAAGTCTCTTCAAATATCTGGGATAAACAGCTAATGAACAAGAGGAAACTGTTGGAGATTGCAATAATGACAGTGTTTCAAAATAGACTCAACCATAACTTTATATTAAGATATTATATCAAAAACTTACAGCAACCTGAGCTAACTTAGTGTCAGCAAAAATTTTCAAACATTGGGCTTTTGTTAAAGTTGCAAAAATAACCACAATCAATAAATATAAGAATGGAATCATGAAATTATGCTGAAAGCTGATGTATTACTCTCTTAAACATACAAAGTTTTGCCCTCATTTGTAGCAGACTTTCTTGTCACAAAGTTAGACCGTGTCAGCTGGGTAATAAGAGTGTGATTTCCCCATTCCCCCTTAAAAGATGAGTGAACAATTTTTAATAAAAGTGAAGGAAAATGAATGAAGCTTTTTTTTCGGTATCTGAAGTCCAAACTGTACCCAAAGGAGCATAAACTTGTCCTTCCCACTGTGAATAGACACAAATTTACATCCACAGGAGCTGGAGTGAGTAAATCAACCCCAGGTGTGAGCCGGCAGGAAAAACAAATGTAATTGGTCCATTGAGGGATTAAAAGATATGTTACCAATCTTTTATCCCTGTGGTGTGGATGGAAAGTGTCCCTCCCTTCTCTTATTTTAATCGCTTAAAATCAATGCAATGACCTGAGCTTGTTGTTGTTGTTGGTGTGTTTGGAACGATTTCAAAAGAGAAAAAAATATATATATATAAAAAAAACAAAGTGTCTGTGTCTCTGGCTGAAGGCCAACAGTAAATGAGAATGTACCTGTTTTCCTTTCATACGCTTTTTTGCACATTGCCGTGGAGAATGTGTCCTCTGAATGTCTGTACTATTGATGAGACAAAAGAACCAACCCAGCTCTGGAAAACACGTCTTAATTAAAGAACGTTCACTGTGGCCGTCTGAGTCTGTCAGTTCTTCACTTTTTATTTCTGCTCTTCTGTTTACAGTAACAGTAGGACCCAACAGGTGAAAAAGACATCTATAAACCTTTTGAATATTTAATATTTCTCATACAATCAGCTACATACGCACAGTAAATGTCACAGTTTATCAACATGTTCTCTCAGGCAGACCCGCAATATAGTTTGAGTCTTCTCTCCATCAACCTTTTCTCTAAATATATGCTTGTTTTTATTTCACATTTAGCTCTTTGTCTTTTTACTTTCCTAACATTCTCAATTTAGATGGAGAGGAGAGGAGAGGAGAGAATGGTCGAGAGTAAATGAAGAGGAGACAAGATTAAGGGAAAAGGGGAAAATTGTGATGACTGAAAGGGGAGTAAGAGGGGTGTAAAGGC
Organism: Thalassoma bifasciatum; assembly: GCA_008086565.1. Taxonomy (NCBI): domain Eukaryota; kingdom Metazoa; phylum Chordata; class Actinopteri; order Labriformes; family Labridae; genus Thalassoma; species Thalassoma bifasciatum. The sequence goes on along the minus strand of RPOG01000869.1, from coordinate 43,340 downwards.
AGGAAAGAAAGAATAGAGAGAAAAGAAAATAAGAGAAGGAAAAGATTTACAAGGGGAGGATGAGAGGAAAGAGAAGAAAACAAGAGGAAGAAAAAGGGCACACAAAAAAACAGGACAGAAGGAGAGGCAATGGGAGAAACAGACAATACAGACAGGAAAGACAGAAAAGGAGATGAAAAGAGGAAGGAGAAGAGAAAAACGAAGGAAAAAAGAGAAGAGGTGGACAGTACAGGAGAGAAGAGAAAATAAGAGGAGGAGTAGAGGAGGGGAAAGGAAGGAAAGAAAGGGAGAGAAATACTTGAAAAGAAAGGAGAGGAAAGAACAGAAAAGAACAACAGAGAGGATGAGAAAAGAAGAGAGGACGAGTTGAAGAGAGAAGAGAAAAGTAGAGGAAAGGCAGGAAGCAAAGGGGGGGTGGAAAAGAAAGTGAGAGGAGGAAATGATTGACAAGAAGAATGGGGAGAAAGGGAAAGAGATAAAAGGAGGAAGGAGAGGAAAGAAAAGGAAAGGAGAGAGGAGACAGGACAGGTAGAAAAAAAGTGACACGAAGAAGCAGAGAGAAGAAGAGGAAGAAGTGAAAAGAGAAGGGGAGAGGAGAGGAAAGGAAAGAAAAAAAAGCTTAGAGGTGGAAAGCAAAGATGATAAGAAGAAAATGAGAAGTAAAAGATTGACAAGAACAGGAGGAGAGGAAGGGAAAGAAAAGGAGAGAAGGAAAAAGGAAGAGGGAAAAAGGAGAAGAGGCAAGAGGAAGGAAAAATGAAAAGAGGCGGGAAAAGAAGAGAGGAAGGGGGAAAGTTGAAAAGAGAGATGAGAGGAGAAGAAGGAAGGGAAGGAAAGAAGAGAAGAGCAGGACAGGAAAGGAGAGGGAAAAAATGAGAGGAGGAAAAGATCGACAAGAAGGGGAGAGGAAGGGAGGAAGTGGAGTAAAGAAAGGATAGAAGAAAGAAAAAGAGAGAGGAGGATGGGAGTAAAGGAGGGAAAGGAAAGAAAAAATATACAAAAAAGAACAGGAGGTGGACAGAAAAAAAATGGCTGAGAGAAAACAAGGCATCTCCACTCATCCCATAAATTATCTATTTTTCTGAGATATTTTCTCATCCAACAAATGAAGAAAATCTCATAAGTTATGTCCAGGTTAAAAACTGCTGCATCATCTACATAAACAAAGACTGAACAAATAACTGAAAAGTTAAAGATTTGTCAGAGCTTCTTTTTCTTTTTCTTTGACTTACAGTTGTCTTTGAAACTGTTAACTAACAGATAACAAACTCCTTCACTTCAGGAAGGCCGGAGGATGCAGAAACATCAGAGTCTGTACCTTCACACCTGCAGCTCTGTGCAGAATCACTCTGCAGGACAGCGCAAATTCTCACAGGGTTTCTGACAATATTTGATGTGATGCTGCAGAGATGAGCAGTGTGAGATAAAACAAATGGAAGGATGACATGAAGAGGATAATGAGGCAGGGAGAAGGTGGGGTTTAAGAGGAGTGTGAAGGAGAAATAAGAAACTGCGGAACTGAAGGTGATGAAGAGGATAAAGTAGGAGAAAAGAGGAGGAGAGTCTGCAGGAATGGAGGGATGGTGGAAAGTTGAGAAAGTCAGGCTCTGCTTAATACCTGACTCTGATTGGCCGAAAGCAGTGGTGGGCAGATGGATCTAAAATATCAATATATCAATGCTCACGTTGGTATCAGTATTGATCAATACTTGTGTGATGAGATTGGAGTTTAAAATCATCAGTATATTGCTGATTTTCTAAATATCATTATAGTTTTGTAATGATTAGCAGTTTGTGCAAGACCTTTGATCAAAAAGAAACATTTCATGCTCAACAATTGATATCTCTGAAAACTGACATCTACTGACATGATTATTCCCTTTACTTTCAGTCATGTACAGAAAAATTAGTTTTAATGATTCTGAGTGATTCTATGTAAAAAAGAAGTATTGATATCAGCATTGACATTGGCAATACTGGTCTTATATTTGCTTGGTACTGGATTTTGCAGTCTCACAAACTAGTAGTTGAAACTCAAAGCAAAGCCATAAACAACCTGTTCACACTTTTTTTTACATCAAATCAATCCAAAGGGAGTCCTTCCAGTCAAGTCTGTCAAATTATCAGGGCATCCAATTTATAACTTGAAAGTATTAAGTGTAAGCCTTTTTCTTTCAGGCATACTTATTGGCATAAAAGCACACATTGATACCAAAGGCCAAAAAATGAAAGGCCATCTTAAAGCCGAGACATTGCTCTGTTTGTGCAGAGAGCTATTAAAAGAAATAGAAACTTAAAAAAAAAAAAAGCCACCTGACAGGATTCTTTTCTCCGTTGCCGTGTAAACAAGAAGCCAGAGTTTTCAGAAGAAAGGCTGGTGTCACGCTCAGATCTGCACATTATACTTATTGTGGAGTGACCATGACAGAGACAACAACAACAACAACAGTAACATTGAAAGCAACAGCAACAACAGCAGACTAGCATTTTGTGCTTGTGCTGCTGAGTCTACTGACTGGCTTTCAAATATATGTGCAGAGATTGCACCATTTCTGCAATCAGCAAAGAGGAATACAGTACACAGATGGTCAGCTCACCTCTCGTTGGCCTGAACCATTGTCGTGTAAACGGCTCCTACAGTCAGTCAAATCCTCAACTACAGGCCTGGCACGCAGACTACGGTATTTTCAGTCCCTCGGAGTTTCCATGTATGACAGGAGCTGTTTTTCCGCCCGGCCACTGTGGGCACTGTGCCACTTTGGCACCGCGGTGAGCGCATCTATAGGCACAGGTGTGCTTGATTGCGCTCCCCCTTTGCCTGCCCCTTTTTTTCGGGGGAAACACCTGTGCTGCAGGTGTGTTGGTGGCTCTGTGTATAAGCTTGTTGGATCACCGTGTGTGTCTTGATCGTCCAGTGTGAGAGGAGCTGGCTGTCGGTGCGGGGGTTGGACTGGTTACTCTACAGGAGGATCTCCTGGTGTGTGGCACTTCGTTTCCTCAGCTGCGAGCTCTTCCACGGCTCTTCACCTGCACATGGCTCATAGGAACGGGCGCTATTTGCTCTGATTGAAAAACACGACTTTTTCGGGGGTTTTGTGGACACGGAGAGGCCGGGTGTCTGGTCTCTGGATCCCTGTAAAGACTTTTCTCTGTGCGCACTTTCGCCTGCAGCTTCGTTAATCTGAGTACGGAGGCCCAAGTTGGCCCTGCGACCGCGACAGAGGTTGTGAATCTGTGCAGCTTATTTCATCGCCTTTGAAATAGTTTGGTTCCTTTCTGGGTTTAATTTGGTTTGGATTGGGTTTTTCATTTTCTTGTTTTGATTTTGGTAATTTCATGGAATTGTTAATTATGTTAATTGTTTCTGTCTGCAAGAGTTTGATTATTCCCTTGGATTATTTTTGCATCCCGCTTATCCATTTAGGTAAACACATGCATGAATTTAGTTATTCCATTTGAACATTTTGTGCATTCTATTTATTTGTTTAGGTAAATTAATTTGCATGAATGGAGTTATCTTAATTTAACTGTTTCAGCATTTTGGTTCTTTGCTTGATATTCCTATTTGCACGAGTATTCTTTATTTTGCATATGTGATTATTTTCTTGGGTTATTTGCTTTCTTGGAGTTTTTCTTTTGATTTGTTTTGTCAACTTTAGTTTCTTGGAATTACTTTACTTGGGGTTTTCTTTATTGTGATTTCTATTGTGTATTTTAAAGATAGAACCTTTTTAAAACATTTGTTAATAAAATAAATTGAGGTGAGACCCTCTTGGTGGTGTTGCCATATTTATAGTATAAAAATGTAGCGTGCCTCGCCACACTTTTTTTTTTTTTACTCCTTTTTATGTGGGTTACCAGATGAAACTTTGTTGTGTAAACAGTGCCTAAATGTATAAAGCTCATTAGCCTGAGACTGAGTTCAAAATACTGAGTCCAAGTCCTTATTCGAGTCCACAAGTGAATCTAAACCCCCTGGTGTTTCCATTTCGATCTCATGTATGAGTTACATTTGCAGAGGGGGAAAAAAAAACCTGCTCATGTTATAATTATGTAGCCAGCTGTGAGCGTGAATTTCAATGTAGTCACAGCCAGTCAAGAGGAAACAGCCGCAGAGATGACCCTGGGATGTGAGAAGCAGGCTCAGGTCTGAAAGGTCACTTCATTAATGGACTCCTGAGAGACGCTCATTGATCGAGACACATGCAGGTGATGAAACCTCAATAACATGGACTGAAGGGCCCTCACCTGTCAGCACTGATGACATAATCATCTGAAATCTCTGTTTTCAGTGTAATTAAAACTACTTTCTTGTGAGGAGATGCGTGCTCAAGATTCGGCATTAACATAATCACAATATTTTGAGCTCAGCTGATGCGTGTGGCAGAGTAAAGATAGTAATAATGTATGATGAGACACGGACAGTTAGAGCCCGAGTTAAGGAGGAAAAAATGTTATTTAACCCTCAAAAGAATCATCTGAAATAACATGCTGCTCATTACATGTGCCCACTTTAATTTAATAATGAATGATGTATTTTTCCCATTGAAACTTGTTTTTCAATCCCAGCCCAAGCGTTCTTCATGAAATTAAATGCTTATGCTTATGCACAAATGACGCAAATTCAAAAGCATGTGCAATGACAGAAATGATCTGCAAAATGAAAATAAAGTGCTGTAAAACAAGTGTAGTAACATGCTGCAATTACACAAATGATGCAGGGTTAGATAAATACAAAATCAGTTTAATGCAAAATATAAACAGTGCAAATCACGAGGCTGCAGATTTGGAGGGGGAAAAGTAAAAAAAAAAAAAAAAAATCAATTTTTTATCTTCTCTTATCTCCAAAGCTAAAAATGTCTCAAATTTATAGTATTTAAGTGTGCTATGACACTAGATCCGATGATAATTTTAGTATGTTGAAAACATGGCATGTCTTTTTTTGAATTTCACTCTGTTTTTAAGGCTGGAAACCAAGTCAGTGGGTTTATGCAAAGTCTGTCGGGGCTCAGTCAGCTAATGAATGCTCTCCAACAGACATTAAAGTCTCTTAATGTCCCATTGGTATGCATTTCTGCAGACTCTGCCTGGGGGAATGAACCATGGTTCAAAGTGTTGTGACGTCAAAGGAGAAGTTATCGGGTTGAATCGAATTTGGAGGGATGAGCACATGGATGTTCAATCTGCAGCATTTACAGCTGGCTCATACATGCACTGAAGCAGGAGTGTTACACTAAGTAGTGGAAATAATTTCAAATGTTTGGTGCAACCCAACCAAAAAAGAAAAGAGAGCAAGAAGAATAGAAATAGTGTACACCTATGTTATCAATTGTAACAACCCACTCGCTTCTCTCCAGCCTCATCCCAAAGACACACTCCTAAAACACATGGACAGGACTTAGCTGTGGAAAGAGCATCATGTTTCAGCATGCATCTCAAGATTATCTGTGTTCAAAGAGCTTGTGTCTCATTCTCAGATAAGAGAACTCCATTTATTAACTTATTGAATTTAACCCATTGACATAAATGACAATTGTCAGTACACCGTTTTCAAGCTGGCATGTTAGCTTTGCACAATTTTTGAACATCTGAACAAATCCACACAACAATAGATAAATTGGTGGATACCTGTACAAGATAAGCACAGCAACCACAATCTTTTTTTCCTACCACTTTCGCATCCATAAGCCAGTCTTTTAGTTCTTGAGTCCAGATATGTTGTATCTGTGACTCGACTCGGAGGTGCAACGTCAGCCTCTGAAGTTGCTCAGATTTTAACTGTATCCTTAAACAGACAAGTCCAGTAACATTTACAAGAATGAATTTTGACAGCCGGTGCATTCTGCATGGGAAGTATTCTCATCAGTCAGATGACGTGTGATGTAATCAAGCCTTTATTGTCCCAGCAGAGACTTCACTTCCTAAGAGTTTTCAGGAGGAACAACATCCCCCCCAAAAACTGCAAGAAAGCTCTCCAGGGGGTCATAAAGGTCACACAGAAAATCATCAGCTGCTTTCTCTTCTCTTTGGAAGAGCTTCACACTTCTTCAGAAAGGCCAAAAACATGCTAAAAGATATGTGATAAATATATGTTACAGTTCTTTATTTACAGACAAAACTCTGTTTGCTGTGTGACATGTGAAACCTTAGAGAAAGGTAAAAAAAAAAGGGGACGGAGAGGAGGAAATCTCTAATTTGAAAACTGATGACACAGATGGTATAAAAGAAAGTTTTTGACACTTTCACAGCAGCTATGAAGGATGTATTACAAAAGCAGCTTCAGGGGAAAAAAGTGTGGGTGTGGAGTGGAGGACAAGAGCTTCCTCACGTTTTACAACTCATAAAGATTATTAACATCTCGTGAGCCTCCTGTTGTGAAGTGACATGCTGCGATGCATAAATGAGTGGTGTTGTTTATGTCACTTCTAACAACAGACCTCTTATCGGACAGCTTTACCTGAGTTATTTTGTGCCAAGAACCCAAGAAAGCAAACACAAGATGTAGGTTTAAAGAAAGAAAATAAGACATAAAGTTTTTTCACATAGAAGTCATGCAGATATTTCTTGTTTTGTAAAAGTGCCCCTCACATCAATCATCTTGTAAACCTCTCAAAATGTCGTACACGTGACTCTTTTTCTGAGACTCCAGGCTGATTTTCCTTCCAGTTTAAAAGCAAGCCACCCACCATTCTGAAGATTTATCTCCTCAAATGGAAAAAAAGACATTATTCTCTGCTCAGCTCTGCTCTCCTGCAGTTTTGAAATGGAAAACTGTTCTCAAAAGACGAGGAATAAGAATCATTTGAGCCGAGTGTCCACGGGGACGCTCTTCTTACCAGCTCGTTCTCAATGAAAGTTGAAGCAGCTTTTCTCCTCATGGAACAGAGGGAGATGCTTTCCAAAACACCACAGTTTAAGTGTTTTCAACCTTCTCACTGCTGATACAAGAGCCTGTTCTGTTCTCTAAAAGCTTCAGGTAAGAGGATTGTTAAGGTGAGGTTTTTTACATCAAGCAAGTTAACAAAATATCTAACCTCTGATACAATTTCAACAAGCAATACAAACTTTACCAATACAATTTAGCTGACAAACAATTTAGCTGTATGTGTTCCCAGTTCACTGGAGAAATATGGTGTTGGACTTTAAGGTGCACTGTGTAGAAGTTGGCAGCAAATAGTAACAGTGGAAATGGGCCATAGTGTTTATTTATATATGTGAAATATGTTACAATAAGTGTACAATAATCCCATAAAACTTTTGGATTTTTTTTACAGATTAGAAAAAGCTTTTTATATTTAAATTACTGCGAGTCCTATTCACAGAGGCAGACATGACGTGTTTGTCTACAGCAGACTTTGGGGGACAGAGAGAGCTAAACATGTCGCGAAATCTACCTGGAAGGCAGGGAGACATAAGGAGAGTTCTTTGTTTTTACAGTAGAAGAAAAAGAAAAGGAGAAGAAAAGAAGAGAAAAGAAGTGTTTCTTGTTTTGCGCAAAATAACTCCTAATGATGGTATTTGATGATGGAGAATCACAAATGTGTCACATGAGCATGAATCCATCACATTTCAGTCAAAAAAGATCATAGCGAAATGAAGTGATACTGGACATACTGTACCGACTTAGTATAATAACTAAAAAGAGTGCAAACATGGGCGAAGAGTTACAATGCTGAGAGTCATCAATGAGAAGTTTGGTCAGAAGGATGCCGCCCAAGTTGGCTGTTTTCTGCTCGAAATGTCTGTGAGATAAAGTGTTTCTATGTTTGAGTGTTTACTTATATGTTCGCATTACAATACCTATAATCCCTAACTGATGAATAACTTATGAAAAATAATGGTTACAGAAATAAACAAATAAACCCTCACCTCATCACTTGAAATTGCTGCTGTAAATGATGTCAACTTTTCTAACACATTTGATAAGCATAGGCTTAGTGATGTGATGTTTTAGGAATGGATCGGCTCACGCTAGATGTTGCAATTTTAATGCTTTCTTTCAAATCACTCTTTGGTTTCTGCAGGTGGAGATGAGTGTCATATGTGTCAATAAAAGTCTTTGAACCAGGCTGGAAACATGTTAATTCGTAGTATGAGGATAGATTTTTCAGAACTGGTGTGTATGTGGCTTCTGGGCCTCTAGTGGACACCTACAGTACTGCAGTTTTACACATCTCTGCTAGTTGCCTCAATAACAGTCCATAAATGTGAGACTAAACCATTTTATTGAGATAAAGAGAGATGATATATTTCTATCCACCAAAACATCAAACAAGATAAACATTTTCAAACAAACTACTGTTCATTGAAACAGGACAAAACCAGCGTTTGCTTTTGTTAAAGGCAACAAAGCAAACAAACATCCAAATGGCTTTGACCCTTTAATAGTTGAACTGACACTGCTCTACTGAATCAATACTACAACACTGAACACTGTGAGCAAGCTTTGTTGCTGGGTGAATGTTAAAAAGGACATGGCTGTGGCGTCATGTGTACACAATTTGAGTAAACACGACAACATGAACACACAGAGACTCTCAGTGTCTCATATCAGGTCAGTGTTTGCAGTCGCCTCAGGCACTGCAACGTGAGCGTGAATTGAGGTTGGTGAACAACAAATTAGAATGTGAAAAATACGTGTCATCAAAGTGTTTATACGCCTCTTCATGCAGACAGTAATAAGGGGAAGTCATTTCAGTGAGAGGAGAGGGAGGAAACTTTCCTCAATTGTGAGGTCAACAGAAGACAGATGTGACGCGGTGAGTCATAACAGTGTCACTGTTCCCTTTGTGGATCGTGACTTCTCTGTTGAACACTGATTAGATTATGTACAAAATAAACTCCATTTGAAACCAGTTTTGGCTCATATTACTGGAAGGCTGCTGGGATGTAAATTCTATTTAGAGAGTTATATCTCAAAATAATACATGTAAAGCTTTCTCCAATTTATACTTCTCAAAGGACTAAAGACAGTGGTGTCCTCAAACTTTCACAATAATCTCTGAATTTTTCAACCTACTTTTAATCTTACTCCACTGATACAGCAGGAGTCAAAGAGGTAAAAGCACCAAAGAAAACTTTAACTAACAACCAATTTAAATTCACTGCTGTGCTTCTATGACTTGAACTCTGTGCAGAATTTGATGCCATTGATATATTCTGTATATTATATATTCCTAGAGTGACATTCAATGGAACTTTCTTGTTAAAGCTTTATTCATTTCAAAGAGTTTCTGTAACTTAGAGGGATAGTTTGTGGTTGATGAAGTGGGGTTGTTTAAGGATCAGTTTGACTCATTTGCAGCAGAACCAGAACCAGAACAGATACTTGGCTATCGAATGTGACGGATGAGTTTACTCTTTCATATCATTTGGACACTAACCCTGATGTAAACATTTTTCTATGCTTGTTTGTTTTGGTTTTAACCCTCTAATGCATGAATTATGAAAGTCAGTGTCAGGATTTCTCCCTTGAGTGTTTTTATGAAAAAAAGGTTGTTTTTTTTTTGTTTTTTTTTTCTTCAAATATTTGTAACTGAGCATTCAACTTAAAACAGTGTGAACTTAACTTTTGGTTAGACTTCTTTTCTTATTTTTTTTTGTAATTTCATGAACAATCTTTTTTTTAATGCTTTGCAAAACATTTTAACCCTCTTTTATCCATTTTAGCACTGAATAATTTATGGTTATTACGCTGTTTTACCTTCAAATGTTTGTCTATAACTTTCTTAGAAAAAAAAATGAAAATAAAATATATATATATATATATATATATAAATTTTTTTTTAAACTGAAACATTTTTCAGGCCTTAAGAAGAATAAAAATATCCTGACACAGACGAATATGAATTTCCACCACATGAACCATTGAATTTAGGAGGAAATAAGTTTTACATAGGTGTCCACTGTAGTGACTACTATGCACCACAGGGTTAGTTAAGATATTCCAATTCTCCAACTGCCTATGATCTTGTTTATGAAGTTCTTGTTTATGATGATGTGATTAATAAAAACGTTATTCATAAATTCAGGATTCAGAGGTTTTTATCATCAATTTTTGTTTATACAAGGACTCATAGAATAATTGAAATACCATTCCTCTCTGTCAACTGTGTGGGTGAAAAAACCCCTACAGGCTATATATATATATATATATATATATATATTAAAGGGGAAAAAAAACAAGAAAACAACCTATGTACACATTGCAGGTTTTTTTCATGTTCTAAACCCCACTTCAACAAAACCAAACTACCATTTTAGTTTTGTTTTTTTTTTTAATCGTGGAAAAATGCTATATACTTGAATATTTTGCCCCAAGGCCACAACTTACCAAGTATTTGACATACTTTCAACGTCTATGCTGATGATACACAGCTTTATGTCTTTATGTCTTCTTGCTCCAAATCCAAATGTTATTGCCTTTCTCCTTTTTCACGCCTCAATCTCGTCATAAAAAAATCACTTCTCGTTTCTCTTCAGTGGTACTTTACTCAGAAAAGAACAGTTTTCCAGCAAAGTGTCCCATGTGGAGCACTCTATTCTCATAAACTGAGGCTCAAATGTGACTTCAGAGTAGCAAAGACGTCAGCAGGCTGCAGCTCTTGATCTTATTGTGGCTCAGCCTGCCTGCTGCTCTCATACAATTAGATTCTGTAGATTCTGATCTAAACCTGATCTTTCTGCTCTAATACAGAATCAAACTCCTTCAGCCCTGTTGTAAATAATCTTTAATGAGGTGCTCTCTGCCTCAATAATCTCTAATCATGAACACTCTGCATGTCCAGCTGACTACCACCACTACACTTCTTTGTTTGGTTTTGTTTCCCACAAGCCTCACAGCTCAGTGTGTTTTCTCTCTCGGCATCTTTCTTCTTTATCCTGCTTGTCCTTTTCACTCAGGCTCTCCTGTGCTGAGTAAAGTCCTGGGACCCTCTCTGTCTCTGCTGCCTGCTGGTCTCATCCTGATGCTGATCTGGGGCTTTCTCTGAGGAGATACAGCCTCTCTTGTGCTTGTACAGCCTGTCTCTTTTCCAGGTGTTATGGTGGAGGGGATGCTGAGTGGGTTAGGATGAGCTGTTCTCAGTGGCTTTGTTCGATGCCCTTATAGAGCATAAATCTGAACATCTTTTACAATGTTCAAAAAGCTTTCTTTCTGTGAGGCTGTTTTCTGGCCTCAGTGGAGTACCTTTCCTATATTCCTCTTCCTGTGCTTTCATTGTTTTCCCATTCAAAGACCCTTCTGGGAGTTTTTTAAATCCAAATAAAAATCCTAAAGGGTGTTACTGCTGTATGAACAATAAACCCTCTAAGGTAAATTTTCAATTCAGTCTGAATGGCAAAACACTGTCAAACTATCCCAGAAAGGTTTCAGAGAGTAACCTGCACCATTAGAATTCCTCACACTCAATGGAAATTGCATTTTTTAAACAAATACGAAGCTAAACGTGTGTACATACACAGTCTATAATGACCAGCTCATCTAATATTCATGGTGCTGTTGTTGGAATACATCGGTCTGCATTAGAAACCCCCCTGTTCCCACTCGGGTTAATGAAATTCCATCTCTGGCTGACCGTAAGTGCAGCGTGGAGCTTTACGGGGGGAAAATTAACCCCAGCGGACCCTTTTTCTCTCCTTCCTGATCCATTCTGCCTCCTTCTCATTTGTATCAATTAGGCAGCAAACAGGATTACTCGGTCTGCTCGTGCAACCAGTGTTGAAAAGCACATAAGGGACGCCGCAAGCAGCTGGGCCTCAGGGCTCCGAGATCCCTTATGTGGTTTGGATTTACATTAAAAGGAGCACCAACAAACAAATTGAGAAGCTCAAAATTGATAGCAATGTCCTCGAAATATTTTTTCCCCATTAATGATCAGCTACTTTGACAGCACAAACATAAACATCAATTTATTTTAGCATTAAAAACAGTAAAATTTTCAGATTTGTACATTTAATTGACATTTTTAAACTGAATTGATGCATTTGCTGTATCAAAACAATTCGCAATGAGGAATGCTGCTTGCACTGAAACGCAGTGGGCTGTTTGTAAAGCTCAGTGGCCTTTTTATAGAGAAAATCAATTACAAGTCTGACTGGTTAAAATAATTGGAAACACTGAATTCAGGAAGAGTCAGAGCCAATTAATTCTCAAGAACCGTCCTTCAGATTGTTAACCAGTGCGTTAACCTCGGGGGGTGAAAATGTATGGGCACAAGCTTCTGCAACACTTAGACCTGCAGTTCTCTGTCGGAAAACCTGAAACTTCATCAAACAATGGGACAGACTATGAGTGTAAAATTAATGAAGAACTGTAAAGCCAGTTGATGAATACCTCAAAGGGGGCGTTAAGACCTTTGATGTGAGTTCAGACTGACCTTGTGGGGTTGCAGCGCTCTGATATATTATTTCAAACTAGTTTGGGTTTGGCCAAGAGGACATATAGCTAAGAGGAGTCATTAAAACCTATTTTATTATCTGTAACATGGATATAACCACCCCACTATAAGGAGAATAATTGGAAAGACACTTTGCAGCATACACGAGGTCTACCTGGTGCAAGTGATGTACTAATGTCAGTAATAAAACCACCGTAAAGTGTGACCCCAAGGCTGGGCATCTGCTCGTCAGGGCAAGGGCAAAGTGAGACTTTTTGTCCGTTATAAACTTTTATGACCGAACGTGTTGCCCTCATCAAGCTAAATGGTACCAATTTTTAATCAGTGAACACGTTTTAAATGTAATCTTAAAAGTCGGGGTAATCTTTGCCAGCTGGATCATTGGGAGGTCTCACAACCATGAAATATAAAATAAGTCTTTAATTCTTTCTATGCAGTTAGAATGTGTACCTTTCCTCAATTTCTCATTTCAAAGCAATTTCACCGACATTTCCTACTTAATATATGATCTTTGAGCTGTTTCTATTTCTTCAGAAGGATCCCCAGTGGCACCAGGAAACCTCTGCTCCAACACACAGACACACTTTCACACAACAAAAAAGTCTGGCAGTCAATTAGAAGGAAGTTTAACCTTTATCAGTAAGTTTTATCAAATTTCAACCCCTCTTCTTATAAATAAATCAAAGCAAAGTCAGTCTACTTAGTCAATACCCCATTGGACACCGGAGCACAGCTCACACACAGTGTCACTTACCCTAAAAGCTGAAAGTGAGTGTTCATCTGAGAAAATCTGGCGCTGGTCCTGTTGAGCAGGTCACCAAACCTGGTCAGCTCATGTAGCAAGAAGTTGAAAAAAGGAAGTGAAGCCAGATACAGGTCTGTCAGAACAACAGGGATATCCTCACTGTGGCTGCTTTGACTCATAAGTGGGTGATAATTTAGCCTCCTCAAGACCATATCATGACTTTCCAAATTAACCACTTTGACGTAGCAGTACAAAGCATTTTTCCACCTTGCTATGATTGTTTACATTGCATGACCAGTTAAATATGAAAACATATGATTGTTTGTGTGGTTTTAGTTTAGATTGTTTGCCTATTGTTTTAAGTTAGATCAGCCTTTTTTAAGTGTGGTACACATACCACCAGTGATACTAGGGCTCCTACTTGTGGTAAGCGAAAGAATCACTAAATTAGATTTAAAAAATTAAATAAAATAGAACTAAATTTAAGTAAAACATGTAATACCATCAACCATAGTCTCAATGAATTGAACGTGACTTCCATGGTAGCAGCAGTTCTGTAAACACCAAAGCTACCACTGATGGACAATTACCTCAAATAGATGGTAGCACAGGCTTATATTGTGGCTTCAATCTAGAAAGAAAAGTGAGGATCAAGTTGAGAAGGACTCAAGCACAAAGAACAGAAGAGGAGAGTGAGACCATCAAAGGTACTAACACACAGCATCTACTCAGCAAACTGTATAAGTCAGTGTTGAAACATGACTCCAGCTACATAGAATTAAGATTTATTTGGTTGACTTAGGTTCGGCTGTTTTGATTTTCTACTAAGTACTGTACGATGTGCATAGTACTCAAAGCTACCAGCCCACTAGATCAATATCTGGTGATCATGGTGGTATTTGGAGAGCCAAACATTTCTTGAGGTGGTATTTGTTAAAAATAGTTTGAGAACCACTGACTACGACGAAAATCAGAACAAATTTTGTCACCTTAAATGGTCAAACTACACCAAAGTTGGCTTTCAAAATAAAAGCATACTGAAAGGGGAATGTCACTTCCAGTTGTCCATTATTTGTAAATGCTATGAAGTCAAATGTGCAAGGAAATAGACAAAAAATAAGAAACACAATCATATGATACAAAAGATGTCATAGATCTGATTAAGTATTCAGGTATAAATCAAGTTGCCACAAAGTTCACTGTTAACAGAAGGAAATCTAGCCACTAGTGGAAGGAATAAAAAGAATGATTTGGCAGCAAAACAGTGAATGAAAAATGGATAATTCCATTTATTCTGATAATCAAACAGAGATATAAAAGCCAACTGAAATGAAAATGTTTTTTCTGTTAAGGTAGGTTACCTAAAAAGAAGTCTGTCACTATTATCGTTAACGTTACTGTTAAAACGACAGTTCAGCTAGAGGACGATGAGCTCTGAGATCTTTATTTGTACATACTGGTTACGTGGCCAAACTAAATAATAAAGATTTGGTGATAAGACATTTGAGTCATTGACAGTTGGAGCCTTAAACACAGTGTGGGAATGAAAGAAGTCTTTTTGGGTCGCTGCACATCATCATCTTCAATTTCATTCAAAGTCTCCCGAAGGAAATTTTCAAAAGTTCTCATTTGAACTGTTACAGCACATTAGCACACGTGACAGAGAATAATGGGTATTATGTCACTGAGAAAGAGATTAAACAGTTTTATATGCGTGTGCAGACATTAAAATGTGAACACACGAACACAGCAAATGTGTATATAGACCCACAAAATGACCCAAACATACTCTTTACACATTAGGCTTTAAGCTTTCTTCAACTTACGGATTTCTACTGATAAATATCTGAATTTAATGCGACAGATAAGACTTTAGGAAGTTCATACTGCCACAGAAACACTGAGGACACACAACAGTACAGAAGCTTTAAAGTGAACCTACAGTACATGTTGGTCTTTATCTGCACACGGAAGCAGATGAATGGGAAACAGTTCATGAATAGTTAACCTACAGTCTGTAATTAAATTTATATTCTTATATTATATACATTTTACATTATGTTACATGCAGAGCCTCTCATCCTGTAAACTAAAATACCAAAGTGAGGTGTAAGTCTACTAAAAAAAGCATGCTGTTGAATATTACAAAGAATATCCAAATAAACCCAACCATTAATTTAGTCATATATTAAAACATAAAAACACATAAAAAAAGATTCAGATCAAAAAAATAAAAGTTTCGTAGAGAAAAGATGTCCGACGTCCTCTGACATAAACACAGTGTCATTACATCTCTAACACTTTAAAGTTGTTCATTTGTTATTTTTTTATATTCCAGTTTGGATTGAGTATCAAAGATATAGTTGATTATAATGGTGCTTTTTTAGTTTCAGTTCTCATTAGATCTACTTTGCTGAAGTCAGGTTAGTGAAGGAAAACTTCACTCTTAGAACTTACAGCAAATAGAGAATGTATAAAGTGCTGAAAAACCAATATACTTTGGATTTGGAGACATAGGCTTGTAAAGCATTTTATGGAATTGTATCATTAATCATAACAACACTAAAAATGTATCTTTTTGTGAAAGTATTTGGATACTTATTTGTAAATTGGAGATTTTTTTTGTTAATATCTGGCAATCAGAGATCCACAGCTTTTAAATTGAACTGCTATCGTGATAAAAAGATTGGATTTATCGTGTATTTTGCAGCGATATCTGTGCTAGTGTAGGTGGATTTTTGGGCTACTGTTGCATCCCAAATAGTTTTCATACTCTGGAGCAAACACAGAAAGACAGTGTGGGAATAATTTTCATTTGTCACCTGATGTTGTGAAGTCTTTTCACATACTAGGCTCCAAATTTTCATCACCAGACTATTTTTAGAGCTTTTTCATAAAGATCTCGTTATTTTTATCATCAGACTATTTGTAGATATATCTATTTGTCCCTTTAAGTTACTAAGTCTAATATAAGAGTTTCTGGAAACACACTTGAAGACTAAATGCTGATGACACGCTTCAATTATGAACCTCTTCGACGATAGCTCTGCGTCTGAAATAACTTAAGAAACACAACCATTTATTTTATACTGTGGCTTACTGGTGTCCAAACAAATGACTTTAACTTGTTAAATATTGAGCTTGATATTGATATATAGACAAACTTAGATGCAACAACTTAAAAGTATAAGTGCCTGCTCTGTACACTAGCAGTCAGATTTAACAAAACGTGTTGAAGTTAACCAACTAGATGACAGTGCAAGATTGTACTTTAAGGTGTTGATCACATACTGAACCTCACAGGTAAATAACTGCTCCAAAGAGCGCTTGTGGATGATGAGCAGCAGGATTAGATAAGCAAAATTAAGATCAAGTGAAAAAAAAAAGCACATCCTAATGAATTTATTACTCTTGTTCATTTAGAGCTCAAACTCTGAAGCATTTGGATACTCAAACCTTTTTTGTTCTGCGTAAAGAGAACATAAATCTGTCTCTCTCCTTTTTTTAACTGATCAGCTACAGTTCCTCAACTTAAAGTTTGTGGTTTTTGTCTATGTCAAAGTAGTGCGCCATCTCACTGAATAAGGCATAAATCAAAGTGCAACAAATCCTTTTTCTATAGGAGGTGGTTGGTGAAAATCTCAATACTCTATAGGAAAAGCTGTTGGGATAAAGGCTACGAGTCAACACTACTTCAAAGACAGCATCTAATCTGGACTTTCACAATCAGAATCAATACCAGTTTGTGAGGTAGTTTGATTTTTCTGACCCAAATGTTTAACACATCAATGTTCTCAGCCTGTCAATTGTTAGATTACCTCTAAAAGTCCCTCTTTAAATAGTTTGAAAGAATCTCCTGCCTGAAGGAATGATGTTTTCAGTTCATCGCACTAAAAAGCTGTACTTAAAAACATGTGTTAGCCTAATCCTAAATGGCCACAACACCCAACAGCAGCAAATCAAAGAAAGAAATAATAAAAAAAAATGTGCCCTAAAAATGTTGAAGCGGTGGCGTATCAGCATCCACCTGCCAACAGTCACTCCTCCTCCTCCTGCTCCTCACTGCACCAGGTAGGTAGAGAACGTCTCCTCTGAGAGTTTGAGTCCGTTCCGCTGGATGATTTGCTCAATGGCGATGTACGTCCCTGTGAGGAACCCGACCAAACCAATGACGCTGATGATGATGTTCTTGATGGTCACCAGTGGTGAGAGGCCCTCCGTGTGAAAAGTTATAATCTGGAGCACTGGGGGGAAGATTAGCGCCAGGAAACTGCTGCTGACTGAGCCCACCAACGAGATGACCAAGTCCAGCTCTGGGATGAGGATGGCGAGAGCACCTAGAAGAGGGTAAAAGTGAGAAATGAGTCAAATGGCATGGACTGTATAAAACAAGCCACTTTGAAGCTTAACTATGTCCGACTTAACCTTAGACACAGACAGAGAAGTAGAAGTGAGAGTCCTACAGCCACAAGTCAGCAGCAACAAGACACCCTACAAGTTATTTCAGATAAAAATGCTGCTTTTGAGACTTTTTGATTCTTCTCTAATGCCCTTGATTGTCTGTGGTGATGTTTCATATGTGCATGTCACCTCCAAACGCTCACTCTCTGGACACTGTGTCATGGAGTCATACAGTTCATTACAGCTATTAATGCAGTAACTCATCGCTGCATGTCCGTATTACAAGATTCTTAATTCCCGTCTTTAAGGAATTCCAAACATTTAGAATGCAATTGCCCTGGGGTTTTTTATCATTCTAATAAGAACATCTAGAGATGATTCTGAGGCTCTAAGCGCCTGAAGCTTCCACTGCACTCAGCTGCTTTTTGCAAGGAGTGGCAGAATTTGCATTTAAACCAAAAGGCATGGCCCTCGTTGTGCACAGTTTCTTCATGAGCAGGGATTTTTGGTGCTGCACAGGAAAAAAAAAATCATACAAACTCTTGCATTGTGTTTTGTGAGGCAAATTCAATAGCACCATCTCTCTGGCAAAAAGCATCTTTTCGTATTTAACCCATCCATCCGCCGTCACACAAGAAAGATCACGTGTACTAGAAGAGCCAGATGAGGAAATGACTCTGTTGTTGCCAAGATAAAAGCAACGGTTTCTTCATTTAATTTGCTCTGCTGCACAAATCTGGTGGATAAATGAAACCTACAGTATAATAGAGTGGAGGAGGTTATTAAGATGAGAGTAGAGGAGGGACGGATGAGAAATTAGGTGAAACGTAGGAGGTAATAAAGGGAGAATGCAGGATGGATGAGGTCAGATGGTGAAAAGATGGCAGAAAGAGAAAAAAATTGAGTTTTCAAAGACGAAGTACAGCTGTGACTGTGAGGAGTGTTTTTCACGTGTGGGCTGAAGCGGTCACCACACTGTTATGCCCACCGGGGACCTGAGTCACCTTTATCCGTTGCTGTAGGGACAGGCAAAAACAGCGATGTGCAGCCGAGCCTGGACAAAAAAAAAGCGCCTGCTCCTGTGCCGCGCCACATTGTCACGACCGAGGTGTGTGTTTTCGTTCCTGCTGACAAACTCCAGGTCTGAGCTTAAACCCTGAAGCGAGCACATGGGCGATTGTTACACGCATGGACACACTTGAAAGGAGAGCTGCCTGCTTTGCAACACAAACACACATACGCAGCTCTGTCTCTTAGCATCATCTCCAAAGAGAGTAGAGAGGGTAAGTCGGCTGCTCTTGTTCTCTCAGTGCATCGGACAGCGACTGCCAGCAACTGATAAAAAACTCTTTGAACCATAATCAATTGCACACTGCTGCGTCTTCACAAAGTCTGTCAAATTAACCAACAGGGCAACGGCAAGGTCATGCTTTCATGTGATAAGTAAAGGTGAAAGCACCTCTCCGCCAATCACTTGCAGGGAGTAAACCTGTCACTTCTGTGCAGAGCCCCACGCTGCTGATGGGTGCTCTTCAAACTGCATGTGAAGCCTTCCAAACCATCAAACAAGGCAAGCATGGCGGTGACGCAGGAGGCCCGGAGAAGAGGAAAGGAACACCTAAAGATCGTGTTGAGGCTTCATTGCAAATAAACCACAAAGCTGTAGCTTAAGAGGCTGGATGCTGCTCTCTGGAGAGACAGGCAGAACGTGGATCATCAGGCTGCTTCAAAGACTTGAAGAGAGAACACTCCCAGCACATTAATTTGGCCATCCAACCTCCGATATCACAAGACAGAAAGAAAAAAACACTACTTTCTCCCCCCTCTCAGGCTGCTGGGGCTTTGGTATGCTGGAGAGCACTCCACACAGTGAGAGAAGCCCCTTTGGAAGGAAACCAAGACAATGGAGAAGGGGGAAATGGGATGATAGTGATTTTATGATGTTGGGTAGAGTAAAGAGTGTTTGGCAAGGTGATAGAGTGACCTTACCAGCGGTGAGCCTTTAAGGCTGAACAAAAAAAAAAAAATCAGATGAGTTCAAAGTCTTTGTGAGGGCAAGGAAATTGTTGAGAGAGAAACTCCCTTTGGAAAGAAGTTTCGGGCTTTAAAACCTGAGCCCAAGTTTTAAATATCTCAGGGTATGAACAACCTAGAATTACTTAAAGTTTCTGAAACACCCAAGAGTGGATCACCTCAGCCAAGAGCAAGGAACAGGGTTCCTGCAGGTTTTGGCAAGTCAAACTTAAGACATTTTAGGACCTTTTTAATGCCACTTTGAGTGAAATTTAAGACCAAAAACACATAATTATCGACGGTGGTTTGGGGGTCCTGCTGCATTACAACTAAATAAAAATGTGTCACTTCGTGAGACTCATTCCAGTTTGACTGTTTATTGAACATAAAGTTGCTCATTGGTTAATTTATATATGTCAAAGTGCAAACAGTGACCCATAGTCACTAACTGCCTAACTAGGATGCAGATAAATTATATCAGCTACTTGTAAGACAGTTTTCACACTAAATCTCCTTCGCAAAAAGTCCCACAAAAAACATAGTATCAATCATAAACAAATCCTACCCTGATAAATTCAAGACCTTTGAGTAATTTATCATCAGAATCAGAATACTTTATTGATCCTTGGGGAAATTGATTTTTTAGTATACAGTTACTCCCATTCAAAAAGTGCTATAAATATAAGAAAATACAGTATAAGCATAAGTGTCTTACCCAAAAATTGAAATCTAAGCATAAAAATATAAAAATAAAATAAAATTTGGAATAGAACATTAAGTATGTACATTCTACTTAAGAAGTGTGGTATATACATGATGAGATAGGTGTGGAATATTTCACAGAGTACTGACATAATTATATGTCAGTATTTGTCCATGTTATTGTTGCTTGAATGAAAACGTCCAGGGTATTTAAGACCAGAATATAAAATTTATTGCATTTAAGACTTTTTAAGGATGTATAGGAACCCTGAGGTAATTAGATCATCTCAGAGACAGATGACTACCATACAGAGCAGAAACAGGCCAATGTAGAAGTGAGCAGATCATCTGGCACGTATATTGAATGTGTCTTCACTGATTGCAGAAATGGTGCAAAAATAATTCCACCCATCTATCTTTGATGTTTCTGAGAGTAGACCTGTCCTGAAATGTGTTGTTAGCTTATACATGCAGGACACCACACCGTTCAGAAACTGGAACGTGAACTTTTGTCTTCACTCCCAGTGGCACACAGACAACATGGAAAGCTGATGCAGCTCACATAAAAGAAGGCAATCAGGGAGAGACTCGAATGGAAGGAGGGGACTGTGAGTCTGGGTAACTTTAAATTCTCACTGAGCCTTTCCTGATCTGAGTCCACCCCTGTGAAATCTACAGGGAGAGATCGCCCATCAGCCAGGTGGAGTCAATTACCTCCAGAGGCCAGCAGTAGTGGTTGCCAAGAGATTGCATCAAAGATTTAAATGGAAGGTCTTGGTTTCCTTTTCTCCACAGTCAACCTGCATGTACGGGGCCGCCATTTTACCGTCTCATTTCCTCACCTTGCTACCAGCAGGACTGAGCCACAGAAACCATCTGCTTCAAGCTCAGGACTTTTCATCTGGTAACACCTGGAGTCAACTGCTCAGTGGACTGAGGCTCATTAAAAAAGAGGAGGGGGGCTCAGTCTTCTCAGCAGATTCCAGGGCTATTTTCACTGGGACTAGCAAGCGAACAGTCAAGGTCTGAATATGCTAATGTTTATTAGCCAGGAGTCACTCTGCTCTGCATGGAGCCAGCAACAGCAGAAAAAATAAAAAACGTTGCTGACAGTACAATACAGAGTCCTTCATCTGTACGTAAGAGTATACCCTTTGTCCTGTCAATGCCTAAATCAAAAGTGACCAAGAATCAGGCAACGCTTCAGTCTCTCTGAGCCAAATCTAGAGGCAACAACAGATGAGAAATCTCTGGGTAAGAAAAAAATAACGATACCTCTGCTTGTGTTCCCCTCTTTGTGCTATGATTTTGATTGATACACTCTCCATGTCAAAGGAGGTGTCCCAGCTCTGCTATAAAGCTCTGCAGGAAACCCTTCAGATATGAAATGAAATGAGTTTTCCTTCTCCAATGGTCAACTATTCTAAAACAAATCCAGACTTTGTGAGTTGTCCCCTTTGATGATATTTAGTTTTGAACAAGTGATATTTGAATCAATGCTATTCCTGAAAACACTGAATATTTGTCATGTAAATACTGGTATTTTTCCACCTCAGCATTTCTCTGCATCAGTCTGCAACCAGCATCATTTCGTATAATTTTTTTTTTTTAATGACCACAGGAACTTTCCGTGGAACTATGCTATTCAAATAGAGGAGCTTGGGTCTAAATTAATTCTGGGATAATAAATTGAACCCTAATAACTTGGGCTGTTGTAACTCCAGATGTCCAGGAACTATGGGGGAAGGGGCCTATAAGCAAAAGGTTTCTGATTGGTAAAGCATCCGCAGAATTGCTAGTCTGCTCTCTGTTTCAAGCTTCGACCAGTGACAGTTCTGCCACTAGTGCCTGTCTCTTTTCAAGTATCAAGAAATCCATCTGCAGTGTAATAAAACACAATCGAAAGCAGCACAGGCCGAATATCCTCCATGCTAGCAGGCTTACTGCAGTATTGCACATAATGATGTCAGCGAGTATGTCCCTTTTATGGTGTCATTTTTGCTTAATGGCCTACATCATATTATCACTTTCTTCTGGCATTGCAACTCTTGTACTTTTTCCTACATACACCACTGGCCTGATATGTATAATCTACCCGGGTTTGCAGCCCATGGTGGAAATACTGATAAACAATGTGCCACAGGTACCATTTAGGTTAAAAAACATGTAAACATAATATCAGATTACTGCATGGACTATACTCCCGCAGAGGCTGAATTTGTGTTGACTGAATTCAAAACATGTTGTAAACTGCTGAAAGAATAGATATGAGCTTTAATAATAAATCCAGAAGGCAGCTCATTTAAGCTTAGCGGTCTTACCAGGGCCTCATGGTAGACTTTTTTAGAGTCAAGGTAGACTTGAATATGTGCTAACTCTAAAACGATAAATCCTACCTAATCAGCTCATTGGAGTACATGTATTCACAGATATTGTTTCATCTTTTCTCACAGCTAGCAAATGCATATTGCCTCGAGATGCAATTTTGCAAAACTGATTATTCCACTGTATACAAATTCTGTAATCCTCCCATGAACTTTAGTCCTTGCTGGTGGCTACTATTTAATTTGTTGCTGCTGTCTATTGACCTATGTTATTACACTGCAGAAAGTAATCCACTGCTGATGGCAGACAAAACAGTAACAGTGATTCGCATCGAGAAAATTGGCAGGACTCGTTGAACTTGCAGTAGTTCAATGCTGTGTTTGTGGACATCTTCACAATCACTGGGCAGTGCTTTTCAGTCTGTCAATGACAAATCTATAAACCATGAGGTTGCAAAGAGAAAGACCGAGTTGTAAAACACTGACATAAACTGATTTATACTTTCGTGGATGTTTTTTTTTGTCATTGCCAGAAGAGTTTATGCGATGTCCGGACAGTTATGATCCCTAACGATCATGAGCTTGGCATCAAACATACCCCCTTTGCCCTCCACTTCTCTTTTAAGCTAACCTCTAGCTCAGCCTTTCCCTCTCTCACTACTTGATTGGACTGTTGTGTCAGCAATCAGCTTTTCTCCTCACCTCATGGGCCGACAGATGGTGTCCTCTATCACTCACTTTGGACTGCTTCTTTAAGAATTGATGTTTCAAATGTACTGTGCGTTTTACTGCCACAGAAGGAGAAAGAAATAATGAAGCTGTAACTGTTTCACTGTCGCGGAGTGAGGTCAATGATATGGACCAGGGACATCCATTCAACTACAGGAGCTACAAACCATGGACTTGATGTGGGTATTGAGCTACACAGGAAACTCTGCTGAGTGCAAGAATGTAAAAACACTGGGGTGATAAGTTGGGGGACTTTAAGAAAACAGGTTTTGTTTTCAGTGAACTAGAACAAGCACTTTCTCGTTACAGCTTCTCATTTGTTGTTTTTCTCAGTTTTGTATCTTTATCTTTGCAGGTTGATTTTAAGAAATCCAAGGTGTGATAGATCCAATGACTTGACTGCAACACTTAAGTTGCCCACCATGAAGTTTGATTTTTTGTTTGCTAGTCAAAAAGTATGACATTAAGTCATAGAAAGCCGCCATTGGAGTGGTGTGGGTAGTTCCTGCTAGGGATGTATAGATCTGATCCTGGTATAGAGTATAAGTCCAATTAAGACTTAAAAGTAAGACTGTTGCCCAACCATGAAGTCTTATCCTCAAGTAAAGGAGGAGTGCATGTTGAATTCACACTGGAGTTGGATCAGATCGGTATCAGTGTTGCACCAAAGACAGGGTACCTGCATTGGAACAAAAAAAAGTGGTCGAGAAAAACCATGATAAGTAGGCAAAGTTTCTGTTCGCAAAGATTCATGCCTAAGTATGGAACAGAAACTGCCCCCAAAGTATAAAAAGCTCATTGCGTTGAAGTATGTTGACAACTTTCCAAACTATTTGACAAACTTTGATTTTACACCAACATTTGGGAAGTCAAATGTTGTACAATGTGCCTTAATTTCAAGAGCACACATTCTACCAACACCAATATGAGCAACATAACTCCAAGGCAAAATAATATAAATTTCCATTTACCCAAGAAACCTTACATGTTTGCCTGATGAACAGGTCCTTCACGCAGATTTACAGAAAGCAGCAATAATGCTTTGCTCCTCAATTACATACTCTTGTAGGAAAGTCTGGCTCTCTTGACTCAACTGTTCCTTCAAGAACCTCGACAAATGGCAGAAATTGATAATAATTGAATACAATATTTCAGCCCTCGGAGTGTTTTCTCCAAGTGTGAATATGATGTTCCCCAATCAGAGTGAGTCCAATTCAATTTATCTCAGCTGATGGTTGTTTGAAATTACAAAAACCACCAGCAAATAAAAGCTGGTGTACCAACTTTTCCCAGTCAGTGTAAGGTTTCATTAATCAGGAGGTGACTATCTGCTGCAGGGTTGGTAATCAAGTCTGACTGTGTTGATTTCTTATTTAAGTTTCATTTAACCTTAAAAAACCAGTGCTACCTCGATAATTCCAAAGTTTTCTTTGAGGTTGAAACTAGATTCAGGTAGAAACACATAAAAAAAACGATTAAAGTGATACATGGATGTGGTACTTTTGATTGGAACAAGAAGCCTGTGGCAGTGAAGAAGTTTTGTCCACTAAAGAGATTGGCTCAGGATGTGTGATGACTCAAATGAAAGCACAGTGTTTGTTAACACTGACCCTCAGGTATTTCAGGTAACAGTTAAACTAGTCAGCAATTCAAGCCAAAGAGTTCAGGCTTTTAGTTTAACTCCTAAACTTTTTATGGCTCGAAAAAGTTTTCCTACAAAAATCAAAGCCATTCTTGGGATGTGAAAACTTTAATGAAACCATTACCTTGAGCCAACAATTAAGACTGGAAACAGATTTGTCTGTACTCTGTCCTTCACAGTGCAAAAACTGAACATCTTCTGGAATTGATAATAAAACCAAAAACATCTGCTCAGTATACTGGGGAATTAACGTCTGTTTCTCACTAAAGAAAATGCACTATGTCCACACATCAAATCAAATGTCTGTTGTCAATCAAATATGTTGTCTGTATGGGATACACAACTTTAAACTTTGTAAGGATGACACAGCAAACTAAGCAGTCAGTATTATTCTGGGTATTCATGCCTCCTAAATGAAACCAGCCCTCTGTTATGAAAAATTAAAACAAAAAAAAAAGTCAAAAATGAAGAAATGCATTATGAAAAAAATTACACAAGTTGTACTTCAAGTGCACAGATTTGGTTTCAGAACACAGCAACGTTCAAAAGCCCTTGGGCCACCAATGATTAAAATCAAGAACCGAGCCGTGCACAGCTCCCACTCTATAAACATGTAAGGAGACTATAGAAATGCAAATTTAAACAAAGGTACACACATGTGGAACAAAAAGCTCACTTTGAAAGTCAGATAAATAACATCTTAATGTATCACCTTGTTCACCAAACCAGAGCATAAATCTGTCTGAACTTTGCTTGTGTTGAGTAATAAGTGGTTACGTCAAGGGCACAGCATGTTGTATGTGTGACTGTTTATGTGCATGTCCATGTAAGTGGAACTACGGCAAAATGCAGATGATTGTTTACTTTCTGTAGCGAAGAGGACATTTGTAGAGAGTGATTGCTCTGAATTGTATGGTTGTGGGGGACTGTATGATAAATAAGTATGTTTGCTGCTTGTTTAGATCTTTGTTTCATGAATAAATCCATATCAATCCCTCCTGAAACTGTAATTTTGAAATGTGTGATGCACATCATAGGGAAAAAGGGAAGCGGGACTTGCGGTGAGCAATCAGGTTTCATTGATGAGATGAAAATAAAAAAGGTTCAGCCTAGATTGTGAGGAGGAACCTGTGACATTCATGAAAAGGTAAAGGTGGCCTAGAAGTGGAGGAAAAGGAGTGAGTCTATTTTCCGAACAGGAAATCTGAATGGGGTCATGCTTTCCTTTCCCAGCTCTGATTTTGATATTAATCAAATGACGAAGCATAAAAGGAACAAACATTTCTCTGATCATGGCAAAGTTAAAGTCATACATGTCGCAAAAAGTTTACTTCTGTCAGCTTGTCAACAAAGAGCTCACTCAGTTAAGTACTGTAAGAAAAAAAAGATGAAGTGATATTCTTCGGAAGTGATCATCAAAAGAGCTTTCTAAGCATACACTGGTTAACCAAACTAAAGTCTAATGGACATAAAAAAGAAGAAAGCAATGGATCATTAAAACTTGGGGGTTTATCTATCATGACCCTGGGTGAATGTCTTCAGGAGGTTTTATGAAACTGACCTTTTTTATGTTTGGGTAGCTTTTTTTTTAATCTTTGGTGAGAGGAATTTGGAGTTGGGAAGAGGTAAGAGAGTTACTCAGGTGTTAAATAGTTAAATTGACCTGTTTCAAATGTCTATAAATGAAGTGCTTTACAAACACAGTTGGTTGCTGCTTTAGTAAGCCTGTATTTGCAAAACTTGAATGTATTTCAGGGGGTAAAACAACCCAAAACTAAATGTCATTCAGACCCTAGTCCCACATTTTCCAATACAACACAAAGATCAGGGCTGAACAATTTCAGAAAAAGATCTAATTATGATTTTTCTGGCAGATATTAGGATTTCAATCCAATTCACTATCTTCTTCAAATCAAGCTTCAGTAAAGTTTTTACAATGTACAGAAACATTTACAGACTCGACAGAAAATAACATCAAACCATCTAAACATCAAAAGCATTTACTCTAATGCAAGAATGAAAACTGAAGGTAAGAATTGTTTCTAACTTGTAGAAAAAGGTTAATATTTTAAGATAAAAAGTCAAAATTTTGAGAAATAAAGACAAGAAGTCAATATGTTGAGGTAAAAGTCAAAATTTTGAGATAAAAAAAATCCAAATTTAAAGAAATCACTTTAAATTTATGTCAAAAAAAGCCTGAAATTTCACACTAAAGGTAAAAAAAATTTAGATAAAGAACAGTCTATGATAAAAAGCCAGTTTTTCTTTAAATGAACTGTTAACATTTGAAAATGTTTGAGATAAAAAGCCAGAATTATGAGAAATAAAGACAAAAATAGGTGTTGATGTTGGACAAAATTAGACTTTTCTTAAAACCCTGAATCTAACACCTCCACTGAACTTTAAATTCAATTCTTGTTATTTATAAACTGGACTTCTTAACCATATTTGTGGTGATAATGACTGAAGAACAAAAAAAAAAAACATCTTTGACTCTTAACTTTTAAAAATAATGTAAAATAAATCACAGCTTTGGAGATGACATGATCATCATGCCTGAAATTGCGATTTTGATCAGAAAACGATAAATCTTTCAGCCCTAACAAAGATCTCCACTTAAGATGCTCTTGCACATAAACTGTCCATATCCCCATTATGATTCCATCTTGAGCTGATTTTTTTAAGTCATTTTTTGGCATTGTGTGCCTTTGATCAGACAGGAGAGGACAGTGGATAGAGCAGGAAACAAGGTGAGAGTAGGGACACAAGTTGGATTTGAACCCAGGCCACCCGCAGGGGTGAACATCATGGAGTGTGACCTACATCACTTGGGCCATCTGTGCTTTTTTTGCTGAAAAACTGATGTTTGATACATCATCAGCAACAGCACTTATTTAGCACAGCTCTTCTATCAAGAGAATAACTTCTTCATAAAAGTGTTTTCAAGCTTCCTGAGAGTCTAGTCAAGTTTTGATGTCTTGAAATCAATACCAGCGGCTGAAGGTTGTGCCATCAAAGCAAACAGTTTAAGGCCTTCACTCTTCTTTTCCTTTAAGAAGTCTAATCTGAATTTTTTTTTTTAAATCAAACCCCTTTTTCTATTTTATCAACAAACAAAAGCCGTAGGCACCTTTTGGGGATGCTACAATGAAAATAGTGACAAGAAGAATCCAGCACTGCGGACTCCCACTGGACACCTTACTTTATCTCCCCAGCAAACAAGGTGGAGAATAAACGAGCAGCAGCATCAGAGAGGCTGTTGTCCTTCTGTGGCTTGACATTACATTGACCTGTCTGTGTTTAAGAGCCCTCGGGTGATACTCAAGTTTTTGAGGTGGCCTGAAAGTGCAAGATAGGCTTAACACAGGCTCTTTTAGAAAGTGGTGACCCGTTTGTCCTGCAATACAACAAAACTTTTTGCTCTGTCATGGGTCAAAAAGACACTCTAAAACTAAAAGCTGCAGCAGAGGAGTTTGATACTTCTTAACACAAGTCTTTGGTTCCTTTCCTTAGCAGTGATCAAGAAGCAGTGTGGGGTCACAGTGGGGCAGTTGTCCTGTTTGATGTTCTGCTGACTCTCCTGTGTATAAAAGCTGGACTGCATTCTCTTAACAGTTACCTACCCTGCCGTAAAAGTGCAAACTCTGAAAACTTTAAATTCCAGTCTCATCTTGTCACGACACTAAGCTTCACCCAGCGAGCTCCTATTTCCCAACTCAGCCTCTTTGTGGTGCTTTATTCCAGAGGATACCGAAAAGATAAGAGGAGCAAAGATCAAATGTTGATGACTTGGGTTTTCTCTCCCTGGACAGGAAACTTACTTTTATAATGCAGGAGAGTGAACATTTATTCCTTAAGTTTCAATTTCATGACCCATGTTTTCAGGCAGGATCTGGTAGCAGTGACCACAGTGACATCCAGCTTAAGTGACTCAAATCAAGACAAAGTTTAGCTGAGAAATACCAGGTTACAGAAGAGTTTTCCTCATACAGTCTGCCTGACTTGGACCTGATAAGTACTAAGGCATCTTGTCACATCCTGTTTGTGCTTTTAAAAAAGGGCAAAAGGACACAAAGTTACTCAAAAGCAACAATTTACTTCCTCCAGGAGTTTCATTCAGTTTTTTTTCACAAGGATCTGGTCTTGATATCAAGTCTTGGTTAGGTTTTAAGGCAGAGGTAGAAATCAGAACAGGTTATAAACAGGAGGACAACAGCAGAACAAGGGGGGGGAGTCTGAAGAATAGGCCCCAAAACAAGGAAGAAAACCAACAGCAATACTTTCATGGGTAGGCTTGATGCTTCCTGAGACTGAGATCTTGTCGATTTAGCCCCTGATATTTCATGTAGTGAGGAGGAATTCATCTCAATTAGCTTATGAGGAAAGAAAAGGGACAGATGCTCCAAGGGTGTCCCGGTCCAATATTCCAATATTACTCTGCTTTTTCTGCTTTCTGCTCTTCTCTGCTTTTCAGAACCTGAACTTGGAACAGTACTGTGATTAAACACATAGATATATAATGCTACAGCAGAATGTACATTTTTGTATTATTTATTGTTTTATTTAACCCACTTTGCACTTTGCAACTTGTTAAACTACATCATTTAATATCTGCATCCTTGCACCACTCACCACTGCATCATTATCATATTTTTAGCCTGTAAATACTAGTCTTGTATATTTGCTATTCTTTTGTGTTTATAGTTGTTGATAACACTCTTCATGCAAAATGTTATTATTACTATTTTACCCTTTATGCCTTACCATGTACAAGAGAGCACAGTATACCATAACAAACTCCTTGTATGTTCAAGCATACCTGGTGATTAAAGTTGATTCTGATTCTGATTCTGATATTGACATTGGTCCATTACCAGCAAAAAAATGAATATAGGATTATCAGCCTGTATCTTAAATATCTGATATAGGCACTGTGATACAAGCAGTCCACTCCAGACTCTGCTCCAGTATTTCTATTCAGCAGTACCTTTATTTATCTGTTTATTTACAGTTAACAAACAACAATTACAGTAGTTACAACTAAGGTTTATAAGTAAATGCACTAAAAGTAGCAGAAAGCAATAACAACAAAAACAAAGCAAACAACACAAACAAGAGTAAACCAAGACAAATAACTGAAAAAAGCAAAATGAAAATTAAGAAAGAAGAAGAAACAGGAACCACGTGCTTGACAAGTAAATTCATTTACTACCAAAAATGTGATATTCAGCTGTGCCTGGGTCCAGCAGACAGGCTCTCTTGTGTCATGACACATTTTTTGAATCAAAACCATGAGTTGTCCAAAGAAAAGAAAAGAGCAGAAGTGAAGAGAGATGAGTTATAGGTCAGAGGTTGACCTTCCCTGACTGAAAGAGGTAAAGACACAAATCTTCAGGCTTCCAATAGTTTGACTTCATCTTTTTCCTCAGCTGACACTCAAAAAGAGCTACTGTTTGGAATGTTTGAGAAGAGAAGTTGACATTCAATGAAAGTTCAGTTCAAGAATGAATCCTTGCAAATTCAGACAGTGTTCGGATTTGGTGCAATCTCATTTTTTTCTGCCACTGCAAGTGATGAGTTGACATTTAACACGAGGAAAAAGACAGAGAAATGGCATGTGCAGGAAAGGTTCAAGTTACATCAGGAAACTGATTTAGATAGTCAGAAATATAGCTCTATTAAGAGGTTCAGAAGTTTACCGAGGAGTTACTCACAGAAGTTTGAGCTTGACTCACTGTTTCAACACAAGACCGCCCCGGTGCACAAAGCAACCACCACAGAAATGTTTTTCCATGTTCAGAACTCAACTCTCTCTGGCCTGAACTCCAGCCAACACCTTTGGGAAGACTTGAACAAGCCAGACCTTACTGCCCAACATCTGAGCTTGAAAACAGTAATGGTCTGTGGCTGAATGGCAGCAAATCCCTGCAGTCAGGTTTAACATTTGGTGAAAAGCCTGCAACCAACAGGGTGGAGGCTGGAGCAGCAGAATGTTACATACATGGGTTTGAGTGACTTTTAGCACCATCCATTTCACAGTTTTTCACGCTTATCTTAATAAAATCAAACACTAAAAATCAACAATTCATGACATGCACAAGGTTTGAGTTGCTCCCAAAACACTGCATGTCCCTCTGGGGTGTAGTCTTCCTTTAAACGCTCTGTGAAGTACAAATTCATGTCTACAGAAAGTTTATCACTCCATCAGTCACTTGATCTTTGACTCCTCTACTCCTAACAGATACGGTGTAATCCAGATGAGCCCACACAGCTGCACAACAGCAAAGGCCAAACAACAGAGGTGAATTAGCTCCACAAGACTTAAAGGTGAATGTGTGCAAACATCGTGTTCCTGAAAGGGTAAAAATATGACAGCACCACAGTCCAGCTACATGCAGCATGCATTCCCGGTGGCACGCCACCTTTGTACCACAGTGCTTCAGGACAAAGCTGAAAAAAAAAAAACAAGAGAGGAAGAGGAGGCTCACGCGACATCCTCACGTCCTCTCTTGTTCCCGTCAACAGCTTAACAACACACGCTAGCTGCTCTGCTCAAGCCTGTGGCGTGGTGACTCAGACGACGGCAGAACCTTCAGAGCTAAAGCGAAATGACCAGTGTAGCCAAGAAACTCTGTACAAGCAGGGAAAATGGTCGGTTTCATGACTCCTCAGGAAGTACAGGTAGACGTGACCTGTGTCATCAAGCCAAAATGAGGTGCTGTAGAGAGAAGAATCAGGCTTGGTTCAGGTTTTCTATTAGTGCTGCTATTATGTGGAGAAGTGAGTGTGATTGCAGAATCTTTCAACTGTTCCTCATATCATTAGTTTGCTGTTGCAGATTATTGTAATAGGGTATTCTTTATGTTTACAATAACCTATTCATCTGCATCCTGGGCTCAGACCCAGGGGCTGGAGTGCTTTCTGCTGCACTCTCACTTTTGTGAATTTTCAGAGCATGAAGTTCTGATTGTTCAGACACAAAAATAGGCAGAGATTCAGCTGTAATGCTTGACTATTACCAGTTTTATAATCTTCAGTTTCAAATAACTCAAGATCTATTTATTCATTTGGGGGGGGGGCTGTATTAAGCTCAATATCTCTGAGGATAGGAAGGACACCATCCACATCAAGAGTCTGAGAGTACTGGGCATTATTAATGATTTTCAAGCATTATAAAATGATTTTTGGTAAAGTCACAAGAACTTCCAATTCCTCTCTCAAGGCTTTCTTCACTGTTACCACTGTTGACATCGGAAATTTTAGCTTCAAACTTGACCAAAAAAATTGAAAAGAAAAAAGACATTAAAGCACCTCTTTAACTTTGTATTCTTATGCAGTTTCAAAACTACAGGGTAGCATGTCAGCTGTCGCTGTATGTGTACATGACGCAACTTAAGAAATTGGACTTGGAGCTTAGTCAGCACAAGATTGTTCAATTAAAATGCATGTAAACAGCTGAGTCCGACCAAAAATGCGGGGGCAAAGAAAATGTAATTGCTTTCAGACTGCAGTTAGATTCAGCAGGACTCTGCAGGTCTCAGTATACCTTAGCATTCAGCACAGGCAAATTTTACCCAGAAGAAGGCGTCAACAACCATAGTGAATGGAGTTGCTACACAACATAACAAATAGACATAATGACAAATTTTTAATTGAATGAACCTGAATAGTATCTAAGAAATATAAAGAGCTACAGTAGTACCCATCATGTTTTTTTACTCTTCAAGTGAACTGGAACTAGTTTGATAAGCAAGCAGCTTCGC
The DNA here is from genome assembly GCA_008086565.1 of Thalassoma bifasciatum. Lineage (NCBI taxonomy): Eukaryota > Metazoa > Chordata > Actinopteri > Labriformes > Labridae > Thalassoma > Thalassoma bifasciatum. The sequence continues at coordinate 10,623 of RPOG01000869.1, read as the reverse complement.
TTGTTAAAAAAAGACACCGTGCCGTGGGATGAGCTGTTATCTGCCAGAAGTCTAATTCTCTTTTCTGCATGTGTATGCAGAGATTGAAGCCCCTGCTGTGACTTTACAATCAAGCGATGACCTTAGTCAGACCACTGCCTGCATGTAAACGTACTGATTGACCTTGTTGCCCACACTCACTTAATGCAGTTTTACTATAGGGCTTTGAATTAAGAATTTAAGTGCTCATTTCACATTTTATAGCCTGATCAAACGGCAATTAAAAGGCTTAACCTTTTGGGGAACCTTGTTGAACTCTGTAACATAACAGTATCAACACATACAAAGCTTTAAGAAACAAGGAAAAGTCGTGTAGCATTGGTACAGCTGCCACTCAAAGGCTCTCTGATCCCAAACCCCCACAACAGTACAAGTACACTCCTCTGCCTATCTCTGCTAAATTAGAAAAGAGTGCTTCCTTCAAAAGAAATCTCCCTGTATTGAAATGAACTGACCTTTCCAGCTGGAGCATGAGTCAGAGCTCAGCTAAAGAGAGAGAGAGAGAGTTTGCTCAGGGTCCTTTCCTCTTAACTCTTATCTGACCACTTTAACTCGATCTGACACCACTGACGCTGAAGAGGACTGTTGTGGTGGAGGCAAGCAAGAGAATACAATGAGTAACGTCATGGTCAATCTTACAGTTCTGCTACTTAAAAGCCCTCCTCAGTGAAATCATGTCAACAGAAAAACTTCCAGACATAATTCAATACTCCTGCAACTGTGACATTTTCCACCATTTGTGTCAACAACCTAGATGCTCACAAAGATGCTCAGTCGGCTGATTGATCTTCCATTAAGCAAAGACATTTTCTAAATGTTAAACAACACATCAAGTAAACAAACTGAGCTAAATATTCACTGCCTATTCACTTGACTTTTCCTCTCGTTGGGTCTCTCTTAGAATAAAACATCCTTTATGCAAATGCTGGAGCTCTGCTATTACTGTAAATATCACACTCATCTCTTTGAGATATTGCAGTGAGTGTTTAGTGTTGACCCTCAATGAAATAAGAACTGTTCGTCAGTGGAAATTTTTACTTGCAAATGGCACAGAGGAACAGAGGATATATCTGGTGAAGTATGGGAAGAGGGAAAGTGATGAGTATACACTCACAAACCACTTTATTAACTACATGTTCAGCTGCTGGTTAATGCGAATATCTAATCAGCCAATCAAACAGCAGCAACTCTACTTGATTTGCCCTTTTAATAGATCAGATTTCATGCATTAGACACCATCCTCTTCTTATGTCAAGTGAGCACATTTTCAAACAGTTCTAGAGTGATGTTTACCTTTATGTTAGCAACTTGTTTTGGGCTTAATACTTGTAGAATAAATATGAATACTCATCATAATCTTGAAAGGTGAAATGTCTGATTTAGATTTAGTCTGTTGACAAAAGACACTGAGATTATGTTGTTAACAGTAAGAGAAGCTTAATCTTTTTTAAATTTGATCAAACATATTTTTGATATAGTTTTGAAGTTGCCTCACTCTGCAGTCTGCAAGCAGGGGAAGAACATGGTCTGCGCATGAACTGTAGTGTTTCCTAGCAACACAGAGCTGCCTGTGGATGCCTGTCTGTAAATCATGCACTGGAAAAATATATCCGTGAACCCACCCACATATCGGCTGATGCCTATATGAGTGAAAAACACACAAAAAAAAAGAAATACAAAAATTAGCTCTGCTATATTTGCCGACCGATATATCGGTCTTTTCTCAGTTACAACATTTACCACTCTTTCCCATCTTGTTTTAGTATTTAAAAAAGTTCAATGGATGATTTTAAAATTGAGACCTGTAACACTTGTTATCATTGTGTAATTTTTATTATGTAAATTGAGGGAGACAAAGCAGCACAAGCCCCAATTATCTCCCCCAAAAAATCTGTATCAGTCCATCCCTACTGTTGAACTATGAAAAACACTGGAGCAACTGCCAAATAAAAACTGAATGTGCTTAAAACTAGACAAAGCTAACTAAAAGTATGGTGTCATTAATATCTGGAAGAAGATCCAACACAATCTGTTAAAGTGGGCTGTATCTGCTCTGTGTAAAGCCATTCAGTGCTTTGCTTCTGTACACAGTTGCTCTCTACACTGCACACTCTGATAACCTTGCAATGCAAAGAGAAGCACATCGCTAAAGCACAACGGCAGAAGTAAAGACAAAAGCTTCTCCCTCCGGACGGCCAAGAATTGGCATCGTGTTCTTGATTCAAAGACTCCCAGAGGCCTCCACTCTAAGATTTACTCAACACGTACGCAGACGACAATGCGCTGCTTCAATCTCATCTTGTATTCCGATTCAAGGCTTAAAGCAATCTCCTTCTCGCAGACGTGCATGTAAGAGCAACAACCTCCTCAGGTCCCCTGTCCCTCGCCTTCTTCATTCAAACATGCATCAGTGAGATCCCTCTGGAAGTTAGTCTTTTCTTGTTGCTGCACCGTCTCCACCTTCACTGCATGCGCTTCGCTCTGTACCAGTGAAACACAGAGCTGCCTTGCAAATGACCTGAAGTCATGAAATGGCACATGTATGCATTTATTCCCTTTTATTAGCCTATCAACATGCATGTGCGGAAACCTATACAGCGTGGCAAATTCCATCTGCATAATTCTCCACAGGCTTCAATCACAGCTAATAAAGGGAATGAAGATCCTGGGGCTAACAAGCACTGAGTATCTCTAACTGAATAAGTCTGCCGTGACTTGAGGTTTCATTCCATGTGAAGTGCAGTGAGGGGAGAATGGTAATGAAATGAGGCTGGACGTTTCTTGTTAAGAAAAAAAACTTTCATACTCCAAGTGTAACTGTTAATCTGTGAAAGTCTGATTATTGCAAAGCCATAAACCTGCTGTTGAACTGCTCCACAGTTTTTTTTCAATAGAACAGTTAAATAAGCTGCATACGATGAACATCCCTGCTTCTACAGCAATCTTCTTCGCCGCTGTTCCCCTCATGTGCATCATCTTCTGCATAATATGAATACTTTAAGAACTCCTTTGTGTCCAGAAACCAGCATCTGTATCAAACTCAAGTAGAAATGGCCACATTAATCTGTGATACAGACACTTCTCATCTCCTTACAGAGTGGTGTGAGTTAGCAGTCTTAACATTCATCATTTAATTGAAGCTTTTATGCAAAGCGGCATACTGCTGTAAGTGGTTTGGATGCATAATGACTTCCAAGACCCACATCGAATGATCGACTCAACAAGTTACATGTTGCACTACGCTCACGAGGCAGTAAAATACAGGATTTGAGAGCAGGAGAAAAACACAGGAGAATATGTGCAAAAAGTTTAGAAAAGTAGGACCCGTTTTCTTCTTCATGAACTAAAAACATTAACAGGTTTATCTTCTGAAAACAGCACTCTGAAGTAAACAAACCATAATGCTTCTGATCTGACACCAAGTGAGCACGTCTTCTTTGGAAACTCTGAAACAGAAACATGAGCTTCCATCCTCCTCATTACAAGTAGATTGCTCATTGATTTCAGTGTGCCTGCTGCAAACTCAATTACTTCTTTAGCTCCTTGTTTTTGACAAAATAAGCTGTTTATAAGACCTCATTTAGCCTCTTTTCTTTTTCCTATTTACAGAAGCGAGAACAATAGCGAGGCTAGACGCAGGTAAGTGTAGTGTCAGTTTACTATTTGCAACCGTTGCATCCAAAATGGAATTAGAGCCATCCATCACATTTTACAGGCTGCAATCAAATTCAGGCTAACTGGAAGAATCAATCGAGCAACTGGTTTTAAAACCCACCGTGAGCAAGTGGAGTTGATAACAGCATTTAGTGGCTGCTTTTATTGGAAGCACTTTGAAATACTCTCTGATTTTCCATCACTTTTGCAGCTGGGTTTCACTCAAGGTATCAAGATTATTCCCCCTGCCTCAGACTGTCTGTCTTTCTGAGGTCATTTCCTGGGCTGATTCCAGGCAAAGTGGGGGGGCAAAATCCATAGTTAGTGGGATTTCAAAAAAAAAAATTTTTGCACACACTCTCTTGTCCACAAAAAATTTGGGATATTTTACCTTATCCAGCATAAGTGGCGTTTGATAGCTACTCTACAAAGCAGAGATGGAGCCAAGACTTCAAGACAAAAAATCCAAAATTACCAGAATCATACGTGAGACTGAATGTTTCTGAACTCTTTTCCATTATTTTTTATTCAAAATGGGCTAAAATTAGCCAAACTTGACTTCTTCTGTGAATACAGAGCATCTTAAAAATAGCAAACCTGGAGTCTTAAATATGCCAAGTAGAAAATTCCCACCCCCAAAAAAAAATTCAAAGAAAAAGTTGAAAAGCAGGTGGTCCTGGGGCTGTTAGGCCCACTCATAATGCCGCCCCTGCTATAGTTTTTGAATACCAGTGAACATTAACCTAGTTTTCAGTGCTACTGTAACGTCTTCTTTCCTGTTCTGACTATAGACTGCAAAAATCATGGATGCCATGACAGTCAGTTTGAACTGATGTCTCCACAAAAACTGTTCCCCCTGGTGACTGGCTGCAGTTAAGGTCAAGAACTCCTTCTCCCCATGCATTCGGATGAGAGGTGTTAAAACTTAAAAAAAAAAAAAAAAAAAACATTTCACTTTGTAGAAATGTTCCTCACATCCTTAAGCTGCAGTTATATGAAGATATTATTGTGTTGCACTGTGTTCAAGTTCTCTTTTTCCTGAGGAGTTGGTTTTTCATTAGTTGCGAGATGTTAAAAACTGGGTTATAAGTTACATTTTACGATGATTGACAGCTGACGTTTGTGAGCAGTTTTTATCAGGAATAAAAGAAACTTTGGGAAAGGGAGCCAAAAAGAGATTGGACTTTTGAAAGAATTTCTTTTTTTAACATCTTTTGTTACCTAATTCAATTCAAATTCTCTACTGCACAGACTGACAAAACAATGGCGGCTTCTATGATGGGGCTGTTTTGGCTTCAAAACTGGACAACGGTAAAAGGCAGAGCCACGCTGTCTGTTCTATCCACAGTCTATGGTTCTGACCAGTTTAATGAAAATTCAACTGACTGACCAATCAGTTTGCTCAATAGTGGATCTCTGTAAGCTGACACCATTCTTCACCAGACTGAAGAAGCTGGCATCAGAGATGTCTTAGATTTAAAAGATTCTGTTGAAAAGAATAGAAGAATTTTCTGTCATGACGTCATACACAATTAAATGTGTGGGCACTGTTGAATTGTCTCTATGCTGAGTTTTAACATGCTAATGTGTAAAAGCGTCCGTAAAATGTTCATAACATTTATGACTTCATAAAGATCAAAGTCCAGCTGCATTTAGTGACACTGGAATCTGAAATCTCAACTCTTGCAGCATAAATGTCATCATAATGATCTTCAGTTAAGTGGAAGTCTGCCCTCTACTGACCTCAACGTGCCAGGGCATCTCCTCCCTGAATCACAGCGACCTGATCAGAAGACACGTGATAACAACAGAGTTTAAGGATCAGCAGTCCTCGCCGAATGGGAATCAATAGCAATCGGAGGACTATTCCTGCTATAAATAGCCTGGCAGAGCTATTACAGGGGTGACTGTGTGCGCCGCTGTCTCAAACACCGAGAACGGATGTGTGTGTTTCTGTGTGTCTGAGAGTGTGCGGTGATACAACACGTGGCTGGTAAGTTACTGAGTTTGATTCCATTCACGTGAACCAATGAGAGAGAGAGACACACACACACACACACACAAAGCTGAATGGACACATATACGACTGCTGACAAACAACACTCTCCAATGTAATCAACCTTTAGAAACGTATACAAAAAGCGGTGCCCACCACACACATACTTTCTAAAAGTGCTGATGAACACAAGAAACACACCAAACCAGGAGCTCTAAGGGTTTCTATCCTCACTGTCCCTCATTCATTACATCTCTGATCAAAGCAGCTATTTTTAAACTGTTATCCGTAGTAGTAGGATAAAAAAAGATGAAAAAACTCTGAAATCTAGTGATTAGATATGCAATAATTGTTCTTGTTCTCATCTTTTCTCCTGTTGTGCTTTTTAAATCTGCCATAAAATGTAGTGGCAAAGCAGCTGCAAGTATACAAAGTTTTCATGAAAGCCAAACAAACTTCTATGAATCCAACCCCAGAGTTGCTAGATTTGCCTCTGCAGCATTTTTCAAAATGAGACTGCAACTTAGCAGGAAAACAACAAGACAAATCAAGATAAATTCTGATTTCCTGGTCAGCAGCCAGCTCAGATCACATAGGCTGACTCATGATGACTTACATGTAAAGATGACCAGCAAGGTGCGCAGCATTAGGTCAACAGGCCTCTCCCACCGCTCCGATACACGAGCCACCACTGGAGGGATGAGGATCTCTGCCGGGACGTAGAACTGCAGGGCAAAGGTGATGAAAATACCAAAACAGTAGAGCAGCTTCACGGCCTGGTACATCCTGGAAGCAGAGGTTGAAGAGAGGGGCAGAGACAGAAATAAAGACATTACACAGAATTAAAAAAAAAGTTACTGCTCAACAACCATTAATCAGCATATTTCAACTTGTTCAAAGCCTTGAAATGCATCTAATCAAAAACCATTCATAGAAAACAAAACAAGCATCAACACAAGGCCGTAATTTTCATCCACACAGTGAAATGAGGAGGAATTCATTTGTGGTCCTCGTGAAACAAACTCTCTTTGTTGAGAAGTGACATTTTGGTAATTACAGTCTTTGAGTTTTCAACCTCCTTGAACTGCCAATCTGTATCACTCATTGGTCACATCAGTTTTGCCATTTCTACATCTTTCTTGCTTCTGTGAAGATTCTAACGAATAGTGAGCAGACGACTCCAATCCCACTATTTCGTTTCACTACTTTTCTCATCCCTCGAACTCAAAATGAGCTTAAAGAGGGCACAGAATGAGTACACACCATCCCTGAGCTTTCTTCTTGGACAGAAGGAGATGAATGGTGTTAATCAAAACGGCAGAGAACTAGATCAGAGGACACGCACCAAAGATTTGCCTGTAAAGTTAGTCTGCTTTGTAAGTGAAGATTAATTTTCTAACCCACTTTGTATGTCACGTCTGAATTTCAGATTTATGATTAGCTCTCCGTCTGTGTGTGCTGAGCTTTGAAGTAAGGACACTTCCTTTCAGTACCGAGTAATAATCCCAGACTCATGAAAAGCTATTGTGTATTTATACAGAGAAATATCAATTTAGAAACTAGGCTGCAATACAGATAAAAACCTGTCTGGGTTTCTGAAAAACTGTCTCAGGTGCACAGGAAGTGTTATTTCCCCGACAACTGATGAGTTGATTTTTCAGTTAAAAGCACCGTGTGTGAACAAAGATGGATGAGTGTTGCATATACAAATTCATATTTCATCCTTAACCCGCATAAGCACTAAAGTATAATAGTGAATTGCTGCTCAGATTTATCAGACCGTCTGTGAAGAGTTGCAGGGATTTTCATGGTCTAACACTAGCAGGATGAAAGTTTTCAAGTATCACAACTTGTTGAAACTTAGTCTAATTCAAAGTAGACATTTCGTTAACAAACTAAATAAAGGAAATAAAAGTGTCACAACATGCTAATCTAAGGTTAGTGGTCCTTCTGTCTTATTAAGCTGGGGACATTCAAATTCCCTTTCTTCCAGTTTTTTTTTTGTTTTTTTTTGAGTGACAAACATCAAAGCAGAAATAGGCAGCATGTGGTCTGCACTCCCTCTGATCTGTCACTCTTATCTCTGATTCAAATCGCTTTTTGAATCCAGAGACAATCATGTTATCTTACCAGCAGTTTGGCAGGTTGAGAGTGATGCTCCCTCCTATATGCTCTCCGAAGCACATGTATCCTATGGTACCCAGGCTGATGTAGAGGAAGGTGACAATGCCCATCCCCAAATACAAAACAGGGATGAATTTCTGAGGCCTCTGCATCTTATTCTCCAGTGGAAGAACCTGCACACCCACAGAGACAGAAACACAGCCACACTGTTATCTGGAGTGAAAGTAACAAATGATTTGTGGGTCACACTCTCTTTTGACATTTGAACAACAGTCCAGAGACTTCAAAGAAGAAAACGTCATCAAAGGGGTTTCAGTCAGTTTTTCATTTTAAAATGTCACTTCCGCAGGCTGCCACGTCTTGATTTTGGACATTAAAATGAAGGCTAAATTTTGTTTTGACATTTCAGTGAAAGACCAAGGCTCTACTGCTCTTCACTCAACCCATTAGAAAGTTCAGTCTTCTCTCAGCCCTCTGGAAGCTGCTGTATGAATACAAATGAGGGAATCTATGTGGACTAAAACTTCTGCAGTGATGTCTCATCAGTAGATCTCACAACAGCAAACACAGTTTTTCTTTGAGCTGTATTGTAAGGTTTTAACTGGCTTATTTTCCTTTAGTCTACTCTTTTATTGAGCATATTTTTAACTTTGAATAATGTATAACAAAAACTGTTCCTCACAGGAAAGAAAAACAGATAACTGTGCAACTGCAAAAAAAACAGTCCACTTTGCTTCAACATGTTCTTCACACTAAATTTGTATGATACTTGTGTATTGTGTGATGCATGGTTTCACTCATATTCATTAATAACGTACCACTCCAATTCCTTCAAATGCAAAGATAGCCGTCCCGAAGAAAAGAGGGTAGTCTTTAGCTCGGCCCACTTTTGGTAGGTTAATGGGGTAGTGGATGTTCTGCAAGAAAAGAAACATGAATATAGTCAGTGTTTGTTTCATGCTGGATGCTTTATGTCTAAACACCTGATGCAAAGTCCGCATCTAATCAGGCATCAGGTTTACAGTCAAGAGGTCCATTTGGATTACTTATAACCAAATCAAGCATGAACACTCCGTGCAGAGAGGATGTTGCTCCTTGGCACACAAGGCTTGTTTGTTTGCCAAAGGATTCACATTACATGAGTTTCTAATGATATAATTTAATATCATCAGGTCTTGATATGTAGCTATGAAATAAACAAAGGAATATAAAGGGGACTTTGACTTTGCAAAGCACAGCTGTGTGTAAAAAGTGATATTAAAGCTGATTATGTTGTGTTTTTGTCAGTTTTAACCCATGTTTACAAAAGGTGGGCACCTCTAAGGATAATCTGGGTTTATTAAACCTGGTGTATCTAAAGTCAAGTCCATTTTCATACACACATTTTCTTACAGAAACAAAATCAAAGTATAGCGTCTCACTGAACTAGCTTTGGACTGCTACTTGTATAAAACTAAAGCTCCATGCATTCTGCAGAAACTCAAGAAATTTTACAGCTGACCTCTTTAAACAAATGTTTTTATCATGATGTAAAAATCTGCTACATTCACATGCAGAGCTCATAGATGACATAAAACAAGATTGAAATCATGGAAAAGATAGAAAAGTAAGAAGGATAAGAAGCAGTTTTAAATAGTCTGAATATGAAAAACAATCCTGATAAAATGCAGATTCTGAACAATTCCTGACACATTTTCCTCATATCCTCTTCTAAGAGAGAAAATTTTCCTTGGGATGAAGCAGAGTTTGATGATGTTTACGCAGCATGTAACACTACAGAAAACTGACCACTTATCATCTGGTATCATCAGGTAACTGAGGGACAGGTGAGGTCTGATTTCATTAGTCTGTAATTATGGAACAAGGATGTTTGACAGCACTAAGTAGCTGATTTTTCATTACTTAAAGCAATAGTTAACATATAGACAACAAAATCAAAAGTGGCCATATTTGCAAAAAGTTTCAACACCCCGCGGCTAAAATTGGTGAAGAAAAACCCCAGTTGTCTCAAGAAAGCTGAGTTTGTGAGCCCTTAGTCTTCCCCTCTTATCAGAAAACTCTCCAAACTCTCAGTTTTGCCACCACATAAGTTTCCTATCCTGGTAAATAACTCATCATGAGTGGTTTTCCGCTACAACTCACAAAGATCAGTCAAACTGGCTGAACTAACAGCTGCTAAATGTGTCTCCCCTATAAAGCTGGAGCCTCCATGATATAACACTAGAAGATAGTGTTTTATACTCCTCTTAAAAGAAGGTCATAGAGATGAGCCAAAACCTTAAAACCATGATGTGGAGTCATTAATGATCAAATGGAGGCAGGCACATAAGAACCCCATTTATATCTGGGGTTAAGAAGAAAACGTGAGTACAAGCGGAGGTATCATATCAAACAGTGAGAAAGAAGGAGAGAGAATCCAGAAGTTTTCAGCCTTTCTTCTTCTGCTTTTCCAAAACTCTGCTCAGGTGATTCATCAGCCACAGAAAAACCACACAGGCCGCATACATCTCTTAGTGCTGAATCTTTGTAAGCTTTCTGATGCAAGAAATTGCTTTTTTTCAAGGCAAGGCCGTTTCTCTGGGAACAGGACTGCTATATATCTGTAAAGGGCAGAAGCTGCATGATGAAATACTCCATAACAGGAAACCAGGTAATCTGCAGACTCTGTCACTATCAGTTGTCCTGTTATCCATAACAACCCAGCGACCCAATCAGCAGAGTGGAAACAAAGAGATGGATTATAACACACAGAGCGAAAAGTGGTGCTTTAAAGGGGCCACTTTTGTAATAAAAATGAAGAAAAGGTCACT
>RPOG01000868.1:0-219809 GCA_008086565.1 Thalassoma bifasciatum | reverse complement strand
CTCCTCAGCGGAAAAACAACATTTAATTATCCCAATTAAAGTGATGAAAAAATATCAAGCTTCTTTCTCATTACTCATGTATTAGTGCAATTTTCTACAAGCCTCTGAAGGCTTTGATTCACTGGGAAACTCAGTCTCACTGCCAAATGTAAGAGTTGAGATTTTAAGGCAGGGGAGGAAAATTAATCCTCCTTCAGTCGGAAGAATTCAGGATTTTATGGCATAAATAAGATATCTGGGAGCTCCCTGCCCTTCAAGATATGTACAAAACCCAAAACAAGAGAAGTTGGCACGTTTGTAAATTGTAAATAAAAACAGAATACAATGATTTGCAAATCCCTGTCAACCTATAATCAGTTGAATACACTGCATAGACAAGATACTTCACGTTCAAACTGGTAAACTGTTATTTTTGCAAATATTAGCTCATTTGGAATTTGATGCCTGCAACATGTTTCAAAAAGCTGGCACAAGGCACAAAAAAAGACAGAGAAAGTTGAGGAATGCTCATCAAACACTTATTTGGAACATCCCACAGGTGAACAGGCTCATTGGGAACAGGTGGGTGCCATGATTGGGTATAAAACCAGCTTCCCTGAAATTCTCAATCGTTCACAAACAAGGATGGGGCGAGGGTCACCACTTTGTGAACAAATGTGTGAGCAAATCGTCAAACAATTTAAGAACGACATACTTAACGAGTTATTGCAAGGAATTTGGGGATTTCATCATCTACGGTTTGTAATATTATCAAAAGGTTCAGAGAATCTGGAGAAATTACTGCACATCAGCAGCAGAAAACCAACATCGAATGGCCATGACCTTTGACCCCTCAGCCAGAACTGCATCAAAAACCAGCATCATTGTGTAAAGGATATTAGCACATGGGCTCAGGAACACCTTAGAAAACTATTGTCAGTTAACACAGTTCATCACTACATCTACAAGTGACAGTTCAAACTCTACCATGCAAAGACAAAGTCAGACATCAACAACACCCAGAAACGCTGCTGCTGCCAGTTTCTCTGGGCCTGAGCTCATCTGAGATGGACTGAGGCAAAGTGGAAAGGTCTGCTGTGGTCTGATGAGTCCACATTTCAAATTGTTTTTGGAAATCATGGATGTGGTGTCCTCCAGGCCAAAGAAAAAAAGAACCATCTGGACTGTTATAGGCACGAGGTTCAAAAGCAGCATCTGTGATGGTATGGGGGTGTATTACTGCCCAAGGCATCATGGGTAACTTACACATCTGTGAAGGCACCATCAATGCTGAAAGCAACAGCCAGGTTTTGGAGCAACATATGCTGCCATCCAAGCAATGTCTTTTTCAGGGACGTCCCTGATTATTTCAGCAAGACAATGAAACCAAGACACATTCTGCACCTGTTACAACAGTGTGGCTTTGTAGTAAAAGAGTGCAGCTACTAGACTGGACTGCCTGTAGACCAGATCTGTCCCCTATTGAAAATGTGTGGCGCATTATGAAGCGTAAACTACAACAACGGAGACCCCGGACTGTTGAACTTAAGCTGTACATCAAGCAAGAATGGGAAAGAATTCAACTTCAAAAATGGTCTCTTCAGTTCCCAAACCTTTACTGAGTGTTATTAAAAGGAAGGGCGATTTAACACAGTGGTAAAAATGCTCCTGTGTTGCTGCTATTAAATTCTAAGTTGATGATTATTTGCAAAAGAAAATAAAGTTTCTCAGTTCGAATGTTAAGTATCTTGTCTTTACAGTGTATTCAATTCAAAATAAGTTGAAAAGGATTTTCAAATTATTGTATTCTTTTTTTTTTTTTTTACGATTTACACGACGTGCCAACTTCACTGGTTTTGGGTATGTATTTGCACACTTATTCAGCATCTCATTCTATTTTCTAGTCTCTTTTTATTATATCTTACCTTATTGCTTATTCTATTTTTATTCAATATTTCATTAGGGCCCGAGCAACCGACGACAGGGTCGGCGAAGGCCCTCTTGAAACCTTAAGGATTATTTATTTCTTCCGACACTTTAACCCCAATTTTCGCCCCTTTCCCTTGAAAAAAAGAGCGCCACACTATGTCCTATCCCCCCTGGCCACTGCGAAAAATTTATTATTTTGCCACTCAAAAAATGCTACAATCTTGCTAGCATTTAGCATTAGCTTAAAACGGTAGCCCCGCCGCCTACTTTCACGTACAAGTCTGAAATTTTTTGGCTACCTCAATCATGCCTCGACCTTCAAAAAATTCTCTTGGGCAAACTCTGAATTTCACACAGCAAGTTCGGAAATTTGTCCCAAAAGTCGGAATTTGACGATTTTTAGGGTACATATTTGAACAAACTTGTCCTAGGGTTTTTGTCGGACCAGCTTCAAATTTCTCATGTGTATACTACACACAGTGACGATTAAAAGTTATCAAAGACTCAATCCAGTAGAACCTTTGGGATGTGGTGGAACGGGAGATTTGCATCATGGATGTGCAGAGGAATGTTTCCAGTACCTTGTTGAATCTATGCCACGAAGGGTTAAAGCAGTTCTGAGGGCAAAAGGGGGTTCAACCCGGTACCAGCAAGGTGCACCTAATAAAGTGGCCAGTGAGTGTATGAATGTGTTGAGGTTTAAAAATCTGCACCTGCTCAGTCTGAACATCCAGATTTGTGAACTTTAAACCTCGATTCACATAAAGTAGAATTAACACTCTCTTCTTTCTGCTGAATTCCCAACTGGATTTAATCTCCTCCACCTTTCTCCACCAACACCCAGGCAGAACTTCATCTTCTCTTTGTGCTTTTCCAACAGTGTGAATGGAAACAAAAGCTCAGGGTAAGCAAGGTGCAGGCTCTTAAATAAAATATGCAAAGAAAGGATTAAAATTTAAAAGTGAATACAGATGAAACTGACAGAATCATAGAGAAAAATGTGTGTGACCGTGTGAGCTGAAATGAGCATGTTTGGCTCTCCACAGACAGCTCACTCGCTGCACTATCTTCCATTGCGTCATGGTACTAAATTATATACACCACGGTCCAGGATAATGTAGTTAAAAGCCAAGTGAAGTCTCTCTCTTCATCTCCTCCTCTCCAGCCTGCAGCTTTGTGTCTCCTCATTTCTCCTTTTGCCTCTCATTCACTCTTTCAGCCTGATCTCCTCCATCGCTCCACTTCTCTTTAACTCCGGAGCTGAAGCCGTGCAGCACTTCTGCAGCTTCTGTAGCTCTTTATGATCGCATCCCAGCATGCAAGGGAAGTTTTTGTACAATCACAAAATGAGATTTCTGGGCTAACATGCAGGAGAATGATGCTGGAAAGGCGGCGGAAAGTTTCCAGACGGAGACACAAAGCGACAGAGGTTGGAGACTGGAGTCTAACGCTGTCACTGAGTCTTAACCAACACGGTTCAGGAACGACTCTCAGAGGATTTGGAGCTGTCTGATTCAACTAGGAGACACACGCAAGCACAAATCCGGGTGAATCCGTACAATTTGCAAACCCTTTGTTCGCTGTACGATGCCTGAAAGCAGTCAGAAGATCTACCAGGAGTCCTGTCAGCTCAGAGTGAAAGGAGCGACAGGAATCAACAAGACACAGAGAAAGAGAGAGGAGACGGGATCAGAGTTGACAAAATAAAGCTCATTTCAGTTATGTAGTCAACTACAACTCCCAGGAGTCCACTGGGCTGATGTGAAACTATACAACGAGCTTCAGTGACAGAGAAGAAATGATCCAGGATTTCATTTAACGAGAGAATCTGTGAGATTCGACTGTAAACAGATAAAAACAGAGCAGTATGCACTGTAACCTCTGCACAACTTTTCCATCTCATGTTGGACAAGATTATATCTATGCAGGGTTTAACATCTTTCATAAGTGCATTTCTACAACCTGAATATAGTTTTGGATGATGAAATAATAAGTTGACTCCCTGCTGTGATGGACTTGGTTTAATAACTCCTAAACAATGCTCTTCTTTGGGACCGGTAACATGAATGATGGCACGCACACACATTTCAAGGGGCAGGGGCAAAGGGAAAAAAAGCCCATTGAGTGCACGTTTTGGCTCCCAGGAGGGCAGTTTCATGCAACTTTTGGCTCCCAAGAGGAGGGTTTATCATGTTTTCACCAGCCAAAGGGGCAAATAAGTGTGGTTTGCAGGCCAGGTTGGCACTGTAGTGTGTGTTTTGGCTCCCAGGAAGGCACTTAAGCACATACTTTGGCTCCTTAGAAGGCAGATATTTTGGCCCCTAAGAGGGCTCTTTAGCACATACTTTGGCTACCAAGAGGGCACTTATTTTGACTCCCAAGAGGGCACACAAGCATATTTATGCTCCTTAGAGTGCAGATATTTTGGCTCCCAAGAGGGGACATATTTCAGCCCCTGAGAGGGAGCTTGAGCATATATTTTGGCTCCCAAGAGGGCACCTTAGAACAAATTTTGGCTTCCAAGGGGGCACTTATTTTGGCTCCAGCACATACTTTGTCCCCCAAGCAGGCATCTTATCCAGGCTCCCAAGGGGGGCACTTAAGCACAAATTTTGGTTCCAAGAGGGCACTTTAGATCATATTTTGGCTCCCAAGAGAGTATCTAGGCACTTATCCCGGCTCCAAAAAGGGCATCTAAGCACCTATTTTGGCTCCCAAGAGGGCACTTTAGATCATATTTTGGCTCCCAAGAGAGTATCTAGGCACTTATCCCGGCTCCAAAAGGTAATCTAAGCACCTATTTTGGCTCCCAAGAGAGAATCTAGGCACTTATCCCGGCTCCAAAAGTTAATCTAAGCACCTATTTTGGCTCCCAAGAGAGTATCTTGGCACTTATCCCGGCACCAAAAAGCGCATCTAAGCACCTATTTTGGCTCCCAAGAGAATATCTAGGCACTTATCCCAGCTCCAAAAAGGGCATCTAAGCACCTATTTTGGCTCCTAAGTGGACACCCCTCACATGTCTCGGTGCCCCAAAAGGCAGCTTAGCAAATGACTGTTTGGCAGTTTAGTCTTTTCTGGGTTTCAAAAGGGTACCTATGTTTTTTTTGGTTCCTTAAAGGGCTTTCATGTATTTTTACCATTTAGAGAATGTTTTATCACTCAAGAAGGCACTTGAATTGATTTCTGCTCCCAAGATGGAAATTTGGCACGTGTTTTAGCTCCAAAGAGGGAACCTTGCTTGAAATCTAACTTCTAACCTATGTCGAAGTATCTAAACTAGGTTATGAATGTACTTTCACTAGTCTAACTGCTAGAAATCTAACTTCTAGTCTACTTCAAACAATCCAAACAGGGCTATAATTTTTATCTATAAATAGGATTTTTTTTTTATTATTTTAAGTTAATTTCTTCAGTATATTTCCTCTAAAAAATTATCTCTTTCCTCCTCTCTCTATCCACTCCTTTCGTCAAAGCGGCTCACCTCTTATGTGACTCAGAAACACAACATTTTGAAAACCCTGTAATGACATGTGCCGGCCAGTGCATTGCCAGTACTTTAAACTAAGTACATAACCACATGTCAGGCAGGATATGCTGGGGGGTTCGTTGGGAACCGGAAAATTCTGAGAGGGCATCTTAGCATGTGTTTTGGCTCCCCATAAAAAGGCAATGATGCATGTTTTGGCTCCGAGGAAGGCACTTAAGTGCAAGTCTGGCCCCTAAGAGGGCACTTGAGTGTGCATTCTTCAACAATTGGGCCATGGGGGGTGGGTGATTGCCCCCATGTCCCCCCTTTCTGCACACCACTGTAAAGCACTGATTTCGCTCTCTCCTTCTTTTACTGATTTCATGTGATCACCTTCATCAGAGCTGCACCAACCTCTTCTGTTTTAGCCCTTCATGGAGTTGGAGATGTTAAGCAGGGTGGAGAGGTTTCACCTTCCACTCTGGGATCTATATTTAGCAGTTTTGTCGTCTCTTGACTCGTTGAAAAGCAGGAGATGAGAGGCAGCAGAGAGAGGTGTCAGATTTTAATTTGTTTTCTCTGTGGGAAATGAAACGATCCTTGCAGTCAGCTAAATGCCAGCCCACTGAAAACACTAAAGAGTGAGTGTGTGTGTGTGTGTGTGTGTGCTGGATACTCACAAACACACACACTTACACAACCACAGCTAAACAAATCCCTAATTGAAAGTTGGAGAAGTAAAATGACTGCATCCCTGAAAGTTTGGAGTGGGATGAAGTAGTGATGATTTGTGTTTTAAATTAAAAATCTCTTCCTCCCGTGTGACACCGCCGTGAACCCAGGTAGAGAAATTTAATTAGAAAACATAACTTTAAAGCACAGGTGAGGGGGATAGCTGCACATTTAGGAAATGTGCTTATTTAAACATAAAGTGGGAGTACATTGATTTACATCGTTCTATATTTGTGTGTGTTCAATATGAAGCAGAGGCAGCAGCTTATGAGTTTAGCATAAGGACCAGAGGGGCTGAAGATCCTCAGTTCAAATGTAAAAACTATCCTGCTCTAACTTCCTCTAAAGCTCAACACAACATAGTGATAACTCTTCATACACACAGACACAAAGTTTAAAAATCACTCTCTCTCATCTGTAGTTTGGGGCTCTGTCCTGGATCTGGTCTTATCATCTTGAGGGGCCAATTGTTTCAAAAACAAAAATTCTGAATCAAATGATCCAGATTTGGAAGTCCCCTTATTTTGCTACCCTGGATCAGGTAATCTGTCTTAGTTTCATTTTGATTTTTCACCGTGATCCAGATTTTGATACAGTTTTTAAGATTGAATATATGAATTAGCAGTGCTCGAAATGGGACAATATTTCACAACGTATGTACCAGCTAGATAAAGAACAACAGGTAGAAAAGCGGACATCGGGTCAATTTGAGTGTTTCTTACTTCCAGACAAAACACAAAAATAATATGAACATTAATTTCCATTTATCAGTTCTTTAATGACCCCTCATCTCAGCCATAACAAATGAAAAAATATATATATAAATTTACAATTACATCCTGGGTTAGGCTTGGCTGAATAGTGTATCACGAGTTAAGCGTTTCATAACAGTCGATAATGATAATAATTGATCATTTTTCTTGACCTTTTTAAAATTAGGGCCAGGAGAAAAAAGACTGAATTTGGATTAAAATTATTATTCATAGTAGTATTACTATGTGAAAAAACTGCTCACATGTCAATATTTATCAGTTCCTAAATTAACAATAACTCTCACAACAGTGATGGTGGCATGAATAAATATTTAAACATTTAACATTTATTCATCCGGATATTTATGATATATTTGTATTTATTGAGTGTGGGCTCACATTATTCATGCCCACTGATGCATAAATGGGTCAGGGCACCCCAGTCTAAAATGTCTGGACACGCCCCTGCTTGTCAGCTCGATCATTGTTGCAGGTTTGTTATGTTGCTTTGCTCATTAACTGATGGATTTATGCCAAACAGAGGGTTCAGTCTGTGGAATAAACAGAGTTACAGTGAAAGACGAGACTCAACTGTTCTCCAGGTAAAAGTCAAACAACTTCTTTAGCATTTATGTCCATGTGCACCACTCTCTCTTAAACAAATGTCGATCGCCCATCAACGACCGTATTTCTCCCAGCTAATATTTGCAATCATGATTCATGATCCATCCATGACACCAAAAAGAGGATTTTCTTCAGTAGAATAGTAGTGTTCTGGGATATACTGGTGTGTATTTCTTCATTTTCTAAAGCAAAAAATGATCACAGTTTTATTTTTGAAGAGCAGCAGGTTTTACGCACGTGTGTCATTTACACTCATAATAATCTACCAGTGAAATAGAAAAGATCCTGGCTTCATGAATGTTTCAATAAAAGATCAGAAAGAAACTCCTTCAAAGTGCCAGAGGCTGCAGAGGTGTAGTTCTGGATCAGATCAATGTTTTCTGAAAGAGTTCAATAACATTATTGATCATTCTGTCAAACCTATTTTCTATTGATATTGATCATGGGTTTATGGAAGTAGATATTATTGTTTTATCTCTCAGCCCTATCCTGGATACTCTGAAAATGTCTTCTTAAAATAAAAGGCGAAACAACAAGAGACTGACTGGATGTGTAGTAAGAGATGCAATTGTTAAAAATGATTTGCTCCTTTTAAATTAGTTTTTTGAATTAGTTTTTCTGAATGACAGAAAAATTAGATTAATTATATTTTTGTCTGTTATTGAAATCTGCCTGGAGGACTATTTCATGGGGACAAGATCATTTTTATTTGATTTTGACTTGACTGAAAGGCTTAACTGGCTTAAACTTAGTATTATTTGACTATTTGACTTTTCTTTCTGAAATCCACCCAGAAATCCAGCCCCCTGCTGGGATCAGAATAATATTGTTATTTGATCAGTTTTCCAAATTCTACTGGAATGTTTTTAACAACACAAAGTGAAGGTTTGATCCAATCTTATAACCATAATCCAATCACATTACTTCTTAAACCCCTCTCTGCTGATGTTTTCCATTTTTTACTGATTTCTCCTGTTGCTGGGAGTCATATACTTTCCATCAAAGTGATATCATTTAGATCAAAGGCTTTTTTTTTTTTTTTTGATGGTTAACCTTCTCATGAAGCTTTATAAACCGTTATACTCTGCAAAACTTCTGCTGCCGAAACATAGCTGTAACTGTTTCCAAATAATGAATGGGTGTGTATGTGACTTCTGGTGTTTCTGCAGCCAGCCTCTAGTGGACACTAAAGGAACTGCAGCTTATGGCTCTTTTCCACTGACCCGCCCAACTCTACTCGACTCTACTTGGTTTGTGTTGCGTTTCCACTAGCGCGGTACTACGCGTCAGACGCCAGTTTTTAGTACCTGCTCTACCCTGGTTCCAAGCGAGTAAAGCCGATACTAAAAGGTGACGTCGACGGACTGCCAGCCACTCATTGGTCAGAGAATGTCGTCTCCGAAGCTTCACTTTCTGACTCTGTACAAATCACTTACAAGAGACAAACGATTAAGTGAGCGACAGGTTTTTAATGACATTTAGGGTGAATTCCAATTCCTGTCTTAACCCTCAATCTCAAAATGCGCACTCCCGCGAAGTGTAAGTGCTGTCCCGATTCTCAGAATGTTAAGGTTGAGGGGTAAGACTGAGGCTGTATCTCCCTCAATACTGACATTCTCCGACACCACCCTTGGGACTAAGGGACATCCAGAATGCATTGCGTATTGTCGGTAAATAAACATGGCGTCCAAAGCGGCAGAGAAGGCGAGCTACAAATATAGTATTTTCTTTGTTAATGGAGATATAAATATTACCAAAACAATTGTATTATCTTAGTTTAGACCCATTTTATGGATTATTTACCTCGTTGTTGCATAACATTTATTTTTATTTTACAATCTTTTGTCAATAGCGTCCGGTGCGGACAAGCCATGTTGCTTTCGTTAAAGTTAGTTAACGTTACAAAATGGTCATTTTTCTCCGTGGTAATGAAGTTGTTTATCAAGATAACAGCTATATAACATGCTTGTGCCGATAATGGTATAAGATGACTGGGCTAATGTCATCTCCTGTAGCCGCAGAGTTATCTAACGATAGTTATAGCTGGTGTTTACCTTTCAATAAACTATGGTATGCTGTGACAGCTGAATATGTCCGTGGTTGTGTTATTTATACGGATATTTTTTTGATAACACTAACCGACGGAATAACTGACAGACAGTCCACAACAATTTCATTTGCATTTAAGGGGTGTCCCATTTCTAAGTCACAAGATAGCCCTTAACACTTGGTTTTGAGGGCTACTAAGATTGAGGGTTGAGCTTGAGGGTTAAGATTGAGGGTTAAGAAAGGAATTGGAATTGGGCCTTAAACCCGACGCCACAGAACCAGACTGAATGAACACAAACAGCCCTAAAATGCACCTTCATGATTCCTAAATAGGTTAAAAGTCCTTTATTAAACAAAAAAGAAGTTCACAGCAAAGATAGTTCGGTTTAAAGAGTCTTTTAAATTATATCAAAGTTTGTCGGCGCAGGAGCGATCTGTCTGCCACGAGAGTCTTTAAGCACCAATCAGTCCATTAATCCACAGGGAACCAAAAAGGAAAAACAGTTCAAAGAAGAATGATTGCTCATCAAAAAATCTCTGGTGTATCAGGCCCAAAAATAAAGCATTAAAGTGATCTCACTGGATCCAGGGAAGAGTTGATGTCAGGAAGCAGCTCCTTTGTTTCCCTCCGCGTGCAGCAGCACAAGGCTGTTGTTTACCTCCGTTGTCATGACGCCTGACATTTAGCCGCTGTATTACTTTAATGAAATCTTTTGAAAGCTTTGTTTTTTCCTTTAAAGACCACGGTGGCACACATATTAGTACAAAATTATGTTTGTGTTGCGTTATAGATGACATGCACGCACTTCTGCGCAGCACTTTAGCGCACCAAACCAAACCGTGTAGAGCCGAGTCGAGTAGGGCTGGAATTGTATAGTGGAAAAGCGCCATTAAACTCCCAATCCACATCTTCGTCCTCTATATTTCTGCAGATATTTTACCATCTATGAGATCTTTAGGACATTACCACAGTAAAATTTAGAGAATTGCTTCTCAACCCAATGATATCAAGCGTTTCTGAGCATCAGTGTGTCGTGCCTTTGCAGAGTATTAGCACCTTTGTAAGGAACATCGGGCGTTTTTGTTTGAGAAATAATCCTGAAAGCTGAAATGATGCGCTTCATTTTCACCATGCGTCTGAGTAGATATGTGGTGAACAAAGACCTCACACATACAGAAAGGGGAGCGGGATGGAGGGATGAAGTGGCCGGCTCTGATTTATCCATTCTTAAATGATGAAATGAATATTTCGTTGAGGTGGCCTCTAAGTTTGCGCTGGAGCCCCTGCAATTTTAAAGCCCTGGGGCTTCAATTATTCAGGTATCATTCCTCCTACAATATTTTTCCATCACAGGGCGATTTAGCCAGGTAGTAAAATCTGGACTTTTCTGTAGCGTCCGTCTCTGAAAGCACTCATCTCAGCGTGTGAGGAGAGGAACACATCCACATCTAGGACAGAGACACCACAGCTAAGGCGGGAAGGAGGGAACAAAGGCGGGAGAGAGGGGGGAGTACGGGGAGAAAACAGGGAAAGGGGGAGGATTTCATCTTCAGATAAACGCTGTTCAGTCAAGCGCCTCCTCCATGTGACTGACACACCTCCACTCTCAGCGCTGCTTCACTGTTTGAAGGGTTTGAACTGTAAGGATTCTACTTTTTGTGACTTATTCTGAGATTAATAAGAATCTGGAGTTTGCAAAAGCCAAGAGTCCAGAGTGTGTGTACACAGCTCAAACACAGCTTTACCTGCAGAAGTCACCACCATCTGCGGGATATCATCCTCCACGGTGCAGCAAAGCCCCCTGGGAAAGCAGTGAAAAAAAAGAAAAAAGGGGTTGAAAGGCATGACATCAGTTTGAAGTGGCTCCTGTAAATGAGATCTGTCTTCATTCACACCTGATGTCACTCATTACTCCTGCATCTGTACAACCCAACACTTCCAGACCATGCTCTGGTTATTGGACTCAGACTATGCTCCAATTTTTTTTTTTCTTTTTCAGATTTTGTACAGAAAATGACAAAAATCTGCATAAAAGTGACTATAAGGTTGAGGAAAACACTGATTAAAGATGCAGTTTCTCTTATGGAAACTGCTCATTGTTCATGCAGCAGACAGAAAAAAAGGTTAACATGAAAGAAAAAACTGCACCTTTCAGGGCAGAATGTGTTCAAAATTGAGCATCATGTCTAATACAGGTGTAAGGGAGCTATTAGGAAGATAAAACCCTGGATTAGTACTTTTCTGAGCTAATGTTGCAACTGAATAGTCGACTGGAGGTCAATTTAGCAGCTGTTACATCTCTGATTAGCTTCATTTTCTCTCAATTAAGCGGATAAATTGCTGCGCAGAGCCGGGAGGAGGCGCACGGATGGTTGTCTTACCTTCCAGGCTGAGGGGGGGATCTCAGCAACCTGTTCCAGAGCCCGTTTGTCTTTTTAATCTCTGCAGGAATCGTTCACAGATCCACACACAGTCTCCTCTGAAGTCTCCCGGTCACTGAAGGCGCACGGAGCCCCCCTGTGTTCGCGCAAACGCCGGAACCATCACGTCATTATCCGCGTCTCTCTCCCCCTCTCCGGTTCACTCACAGCCAGGTGCCTGAGAGGAAAGGCCGGTGCTGGTGCTGGTGCTGGTGCTGGTGGTGATGGGGGGCTCTCACGGCATCCTCCTCCTCCTCTGTGAAGCAGCAGAGGCGGATCTGAGGAGGCGGAGGTCCGGATCATGTCGCGGCATGGCTGCGTCCTCAGCGCGGGCTGTGAGGGGAGGTTTGGCACCCTGCTGCCGCCGGTCCCGGTGGGGCGGGGTGGGAGGAGAGGAAGGGGCTGCGACAGTGATACTGCTACCGGAGGACGGGAGGGGATGGTGGAGGTGTCAGCTCAAACCACACCGAGGAAAGAATCTCTGAAAACTTTCTCTGCCTTCATTTTCATATACAAAGTCACCAAGAGAAAACTTTGAGCTTGTGCAAGGAGCCTTCATCATTTTATTTATTCATAAATATCTTTTCTCTGCAGCTTTAAAATGTCTTTTCATAAAAGATTTTGTTTAAAAACAAACAAATAATTGTACGAAATATGAAGAAAGCCAGACAAAAGCCAATCAATTAAGACCAAAATTTTAAAGAGGGGTATTGTGCCTTTTTTATTCATCAATATTTTTAGTGACGATGAGTTCAAACACCTAATAATATGCATAAAGGAATCAACAGAGTGATAATATTTACATTCCTGTGTCAAAATCAACACAGACTGAAAGTTTATCACAGCAGCTTTAAAGAGGATAACTATGTGCATTTCGAACTGTTTCTTTCGTGCCCCTGTTGTATGGTTTAATTATTCACTGCATGTTAAAAACCCTATTCTTTTCTCTCACTGCTGTTTTAGAAAACCCTTGTATTAGCTTCTGATTGGAATGCTTCATTTAAGCTGCTATCTCTTTTAGGATAACCCCCTTCTTGGCAAGCCCTCTGAAGGTTGGTGTTTGGAGGATGAGTTCAAACACCATTTTAAACACAAACAAAGATCAGCAATGTGATAATGTTTCTACCTCCAGGGGGCATCAAAATCAACACTAGCTGAGGGTTAATCTCAGTCACTTTAAAGAGGGGTATTATGTGTTTTCTTTTTTGTTTTTTTTTTTAATTTAATTTTTTTTAGTTGTCCTGCTGGTGCCACTTGTCAAAAAATGTATGCTTAAGTTCCCTCCTAGGTGACAAAACGTGGGCTTAATGCACTCTTGGGAGCCAAACTGGTGCTTGAGTGCCCTCCTGGTTGGAGAACCACATTCATCTGCCTCTTTGGTTGGTTCAAACATGATAAACTGCCCTCCTAGGACCCAAAAACACTCTAAAACATATTTTTAGGAGCCATAATATGCTAAAGTGCCCTCTTACAAGCAATGCCCTCTTGGGAGCAAAGACATGTTAAAGTTCCCTGTCTCACATTCAAATGTGCTTACGTACCTCCTTGGAAACAAACTTTCACTTAAGTGCCCTCTTGGTTGGCAAACCACACTCATCTGTCCCTTTGGCTGCTTAAAACATGACAAACTACCCCCCTGAGACCCAAAACACACACCAAAGCATCCTTTTTGGAGCCAAAACATGTGCAGAATTGCCTTCTTGGGAGCCAAAAGCCAAAATATACTGAAGTGCCCTTGTTGGCGTCAAACTTGCGATGTGCTTTCTTTGGGGCCAAAACATTCACTAAAGTGCCCTCCTGGTTGGAGAAGAAGCTTCTACTGGTTAAAACATGATCAACTCCCTTCCTAGGACCCAAAACACACTCTTTGTGTTCCTTACTTTTTTCTTATTTTAACAAGATTACAAGATCCCTTATTTGATCACACAGCAGTAAAATTACATTTCAGTTTCATCCTGTCCAAGAAACATTAAAAAGACAGTGACATATAATAGTGAGAGGACAAGAGCAGGAGGACTGTCAGGACCAATGACTGTATATAGAATGGAAAGCGTGCTCCCGCCTGTCACCGTTCTACGATTTTGAAAGAGAAATATTTATTTCTTCTTCTTCAGAAGGTTTAGTCTCCTTTTGGCTCTTTCCCGAAGTTTCTTATATCCCCGGTAAAAACTACTCACGAACGGCAGCTGTCAACTATCGTAAAACAAAACTTATATCGTGGTTTTTAACGTCCAATAACTAATGAGAAACTAACTTCTCAGAAAAAAAACACCTGAACACCATGCAGCCAAATGACATCGTCATACCACCTTAGCGTAAGGATGAGAGAAACGTTTCTATGAGGTATCGTCATTTTTTAAAGTTTTCCAGGCTCATATCTGGAATACATGGGGAGGCGGAGCTTTTGACCTATACTGCAGCCAGACACCAGGGGGCGGGGCTTATGACCTATACTGCAGCCAGACACCAGGGGGCGGGGCTTATGACCTATACTGCAGCCAGACACCAGGGGGCGGGGCTTATGACCTATACTGCAGCCAGACACCAGGGGGCGGGGCATCTGCTGGAGGCTTCAGTTTGAGCCGAACGTCGTTACGTCCACTCATTATACAGTCTATGGTCAGGACAGCCAGTGTGCCTGGCGCCCCATTTCATTAGTTAATGAAAAGGAGAAACAACAGGGAGGAAGAGGGGGAAAAAAGTAAATCTCAAACAACGTTTTAGGGTGGGATTAGAGAAAAAACACCTCAGCACATAAGCAACATAATAAAACATCACGACAAAACTCGAAACTTGAAGACTTGCACATGTGTGTGTGTGGGGGGTGGTGGGGTGGGGTGGGGGGGTGCAGCACATGCGGCCTCACATGGATGTGTTGCATCAATCCTTCAACAGACTGCACTGTAATGAGGGAGGGGAGGGGGTGGGAGCCAAGAAGGTGTTGAGTTGAAGGGTGTTTGTATAAGCCCATGTCTTTATCTCCACCCAGACTTCTTTGTCCTCTGTCCTTCACTGTAGCGTACGTCTGTGTGCACCTCTGTGTCCTGTAAATATTCAAACTTTAAGCCTTTAATAGCAGCAGAGACAGCTGCACCAGAAATCCTTGTTTACAAAATGTGCTTCAAATAAAAGTTTGATAAAAAAACTTGTCGTCTTCTTTCCTGATTTCAACACTGACATGTCATAAAGCTCCTCGGCTCACTAGAGAAAACACTCATTGGTTGATTGCAATCTGCTTTCTTTGGCGTTGAAGTTCACTTAAAGAATCAGGGAAACTCTCAGCCAATCAGCTCTCTGTTTGCACATGTATATAAATGTGTGTGAGTGAGTGTGTGTGTGTGTGTAAACGGGGGATTATTTCAAAGAGCTGTTTAAAGTATCTTCATCTTCCAAATTCCCAAAGCAACTGAAGCCAACTGTCTCCAGCTACTTCTACAAATAAGGTCCATCTGGAGCCTAATTCCCCAATAAAGAGGAGATTTATCCCCGCTGCACTTGTTTAAGTCTAATCTTGATCCATAAAGTGGCTCATCTCTGCTTTCTGGTGGCTAAGTTAAGCTAGCCGTGTAGCAGGGGGCTGATGAAGGCGGAGCGGTGGGAGGCCTGAGATTACAGCTACAATTGAATAAAGAAGTCGACACATTACAGCGGCTTAAACGATATGCCCCACTGCACCGCTTCATCTGAAACCAACGCAGAGTCCAGCACGGAAACAGCCAAACAACGCCCAGACAATACCATCTTTTTCCTCCTTTTCCCTCACACACACATGGCCTAAACACACACACACTGACTCACACACAGCACTCAGCGTGGCCCCTGTCTCATGACTTGACTTCATTATTGCCTTGGCAGGGTTTCTCAGATGAAATTAGAATGACAACAGGACTGACACAGAGTGTAGCAGCGCAAAGTTTACACAGGGTGAAGTGGAGTGTGTGTGTAAGTGTGTGTAAGTGTGTGTGTGTACGCTGAACAAATCTAATCTTCTCTGATTCATGGGCAAGCCTGTCTGCATGCATTTGTGCTACATTTCCTCTGCGCGTATGTACCCGCTCTAAGAGATGGAGACGGCGAGCGGCGATGAGAGAGAATGGCTTGTGACAGCAGAAACACAGCGTGAGCGCCGCTCTCCGGGATACAGTCACAAAGCTTCTCTTAGCGGGACCACCAGTTAGTGTTGACAGCAAAGGCTGACTTCATTTACTGGCAATCCCACTTGTGACACAGTTTCATGGCCCAAAGGCTGAAGCATGACTTCCTGATCCAAAAGAGCGGCGGGACACTGAGCGCTCTGCTGAACGGGCCGACAGAGGATACAGGCGGTCATATTTCTTCAAAAGCAGAAAAGAGATGATAACACACACATTCTTCAACCCGATATTTTGGGGTTTTCTGATTATCCCTATGATGGGGAATCTCTTTGGCCTCATGGTTAATGTATGCCCTTTATAAAAAAGCTGGTCTATGCTCTACTGCATAATATCTTCGAATGATTTACACCACAAAGTAAATCTCTATTTGGGGTGCAGATGCCCTACTGGATTAGGTTGCGCACCATGAGTTTCGCCCTCGAGCGAGTGGCCCTAGTTTGAATCTGACCTGTGGCCTGTTTCCCACATGTTATTCCCCACTCTCTCCCCCTTTCCTACTCTATCCACTAAAAAACAAAAGTAAAAATCTCTGTTTTCCTTTGCTGGTGTTTTAGAAAACCCTGCCTGTGTCTGAAACACTTTGTTTTAGCTGCTGTCTCTGATTGGTCTCTGGAGGCCTATCAGGGGGCGGGTTATAAGCAGGCCTTGGACTCACAGTAAGAGACAAGTGCTGGATGTTACTACTATGAAGTTCATTTTTATAGTCAAAAATAAGAATTCATTATATTTAGGATATATTGAGTTTGTTATGTTTCTGTTGAGAAAATAATTTATTAGTACTATAGTTAAAACCGTATTTCGATATTTTTAATTATTGCATACTGTGGCTTTAAGAGAGAAAGCACTCCGGTTGTTTTTTTTTTTGTTTTTTTTTAAACTTTTATCCAGTTTCGCAGGTTCAGTAGAAAGCTAGACAGCTGTGGAGTCACATGGTTTTTGTACTTTGTCATCCATTTTTCAGCATTTTGTATGGTAATTCAGGTAAAACCCATCCCTGCAGATAATTTTCGTGCTATCTTTTTCAATAAAACTTCCATGTTTTTACCTACAGCGACATGGAGTGGATGTTTACAGCACTGACATGGACCTGGACCAGCAGCTAGCAAAACTGTAACCCACCCTTCAAGTATGTCATGAACATGAACGACATAATAAATGGACGTAGTCTCTGTGACACTTGTCTGTTAAACAGTTGTTTGTCTTGAAACATCCACACCACATTCTTTCAGAGAGTACTGTATTTCAGCTCAAGTTCTTTCTGGGTTTTTCTTTGCATCCAGAAAATTTCCTGGCAGTGGTAGCTGAAATTTTTGTTCATCGGCCGGACCGTGGTTTTGTTTCAGCTGAATCCCTTATTTTCCGTGTTTGAACACTGCATATTTGCATCCTCAATTTCTTGGATATCTTCTTATATCCCTTTCCTGTTTTATACAGTTGGATTACCTTTTCCCGCGGATCCTTTGACAATTCTTTTGCTTTCCCTATGACTCAGAATACAGAAATGTCAGTGTCATGGCATTGCCTTGTGGGCCAAAAATAATTGTACTGCAGGCCAAATTTGGTCCACGGACCAGAGTTTGACATCTATGTTCTATACACACACACACTGATTACAAGCAAATAGTTCACGGGTGAGGATGGTTACCTTTAGTAGACATTCAAACACATTTCCGTCAATGTGTGAAAGTTATCAGGACAAAACCACAAGGGGATGTGAACTTTTGATCAGAGTCATTTTGGAGGCTTTTGTTTTCATTATGATTTAAATAGAGTAAACACAGTTGTTTATAAATGTCTTCACCCAACCACTAAGCATGAGTGACAGAAAAGATTTTGTGTTATTTTTCATAAAATGGCCAAAAATTGATAAATTCTGCCAGGGTATGTAAACTTTTGAACACAACTGCATCTTGCACAAATATCTGAAAAAGATCTTTGTTCAGGAACCTTTACTAATGAGGATCTTTCACAATTGTCTCTTGTAAAGATCTTTAGTGAAGATTTCTGGCAAAGTTCTTGCAAACATCCATAGCAAAAATAACTCAAAGAGATTTTGAAAATATCCCTCATGAGGATCTCTTGCAAAATTCTCTTTCACTAATTTAGAGTAAATTGTTTTGATGAGTTCACAGACAGATTCAGGGATTTCTACAACATATGAAGATGTAGAGGTTTGAAAACCTGCAGTGTAAGTTCCTTATGATCATGATTAAAATGTGAAGATGCAGAATTTTACAGCACAATTTTTGCAGCTAGAGAAACATTTCTGCAGTGAGGAGGAATAAAATCTGGAAAGAGAGGGCATTGAAATGTCAAAGCGTTTTCTCCTTCAGGGAGAAGCAGAAACAGTCAGCCTCAGTAAATCTGATGAAAGTGAAACCACGCTGTGATTCATTTCTCAACGAAGGCTTTCCTCATAAACGGAAACTCTCCGGAAGACCAAGTGAAGAAATGGAAACGTTACTTGTTCATGGAGAGAGCTGTGAGTCTGCAGCTGTTCAGCAGGTAGATTTACACCTGATCCAAACAGATGTTCTCACTGTGACACAGGTGTAGAGCTCCTCACAGGAAGAGCTGTTGCAGAAACCAAATCTTTTCTTATCGGGAGTCAAGGAAGCTCATGGACGCAGCAGCTTTTTTTGGTTTGCTGTAATAAAGACTCTGGAGCTTCACTGAGGATGATAATGAAGCCGTGGAGGCAGAGCTCAGATAACAACAAGAAACTAAGAGCTGGAAAGATCTGTTGGTCATCACAGAGTCACTCACTGGGACTGTGGAGAAACTCATTCTGTTCTCCTGTGAAAAAGAATTCAGTGAAATATTATTAAAGAGTGTGAAACCATGAGGAAGATTCCTCTGTTTGTGCAGCTCCAGTCCAATGAGCACAATCACACCTCAATAATCTACTTCAGGTGAGCTTTATTTGAAGCAGCTGAGGCTACGTCTTTATTTCAGGGGAACTTTCTTTACACAAACTGGAAAAGAAGACACTATAAAATAAATACTATAACAACAATTAATAAACTATGTTAGTTATATGAGCAGGATTAGGCGGTGCGTTACTCTCCTTGATCTGATAATCTTGATAAAATCCTGTAGTGTGAGCTGGTCTTTATTTTCACATTCCTGGTGTGTGTGAGATTTAAGATAAGATAACACTGGGGGAACACAATTTTTGTTGAGTTAAGTCTGACAACTGTTTGTAACTAATTTTTGGGTGCAGAATCCAAAACTGATCTGTTTTTCCTCCATCACGTCAAGTTTTTGAACAATAGGATCTCAGTTTTCTTAAAAACACTGGGGAACAATTTGTAAAAAAATCTTTTGAGTTAGATTTTTATGGTGATTAAAACTAAAATTTGCATGCTGATGCTAAAATTGCAGTCAGTTTAGTCAGTTAGTTAATAGTTGAATTTTGCTTATCTGGAGGGTAAGCTGTGGAGAAAAAACTTGACGTGCTAGAAAAAAAACCTGACTGCTACTGTGGAACTAGCATGCCAATCTTAGTTTTGATCAGGATAAAAATCTAACTCAACAATTTTTTTTTCAAATTGTTGCGCAGTGTAATCGGTTAAGATTCTCCTTATGTTTGTGGTACAACCAGATTTTAGAATCTTATAAGAATTTTGAAATCCTGGACTATGAGCCAGGCTTTAGGTAACTTACATGAAATTGAAGCCTTGAAAATCCATTTCGGTGAAACCATGAAGGCAGCCATGTTGGAAGTGGCACAGCTCTGGCATTTGGTGGGATCGTGGGAAACTGTTGCTAATGCACAGCTAAATCCTGCAGTGGTACTTCTAAGTAAAAAGGCTCATAAAATATGAATCTGAAACAGTTTCCCACTATCCAACCAAATGCCAGAGCTGTGCCACTTCCAACATGGCTGCCTCCTTTGTTTCACAGAAATGGATTTTCAAGGCATCAATTTCATGTAATTTTCACTAACAACCTCCATCAATTTGAAACCAAAACTGCATAAGATGAATCCTGAATATATATAGATACAGTACATGCCAATTAGTAGATTTGATCTCCTCTAGGTTTTTCCCTAAGGGTAGCTTTATTTCAATCTACCACATCCCAAAATGCATTGCATGTGAAGGTCTCTATAAAAAAAAGTCAGAATTATATATTACTACCTTATATGATAGTTTTCCCCAAATATCTGATTTTTTTTTCCTGTTACTAAAACTTAATTTGAGCCTGAGAGGGTTAATAGTTATGACAGAGTTTGCTGCCTGGTTGTAACCGTAGACTGTATAATGAGTGGACGTAACGACGTTCGGCTCAAACTGAAGCCTCCGGCAAATGCCCCGCCCCCTGGTGTCTGGCTGCAGTATAGGTCATAAGCCCCGCCTCCCCATGTATTCCAGATATGAGCCGGGAAAACTTTGAAATATTACGATACCTCGTAGAAACGTTTCTCTCATCCTTACTCTAAGGTAGTATGATGATGTCATCTGGCTGCATGGTGTTCAGGTGTTTTTTTTCTGAGAAGTTAGTTTCTCATTAGTTATTGGACGTTAAAATCTGCGATATAAGTTTTGTTTTACGATAGTTGACAGCTGCTGTTTGAGGGTAATTTTTATCGGGGATAAAAGAAACTTCGGGAAAGAGAGCCAAAAGGAGACTAAACCTTCTGAAGAAGAAAAAATAAATATTTTTATTTCTCTTTTTTACTTGGCTCAACCGGAAATTCTCTACTGCGCAGACTCTGGCTGCACAATGGCGGCTAGAGAAACGTTTTTTTTGGCTTCAAAAACGTAGAACGGTGACAGGCGGAAGCACGCTGTCCATTCTATATACAGTCATTGGTTGTAACATGTAGCTTCACTTTGAGGAAAGCGCGAGTTTGACGCAAGCAGAGGAAATGTTCAACAGAGTCAATGTCCGCGCACACACACGCAAGTGTTTTCTCTTTTAGACAGATTGTTCCTGCACAAAGTGTACAGGTAATCATTTTCTGTGAGCAGGTGAAGACTTGGCCTCCCTCTGGGCACATTAGTGGATCCTGTTAACATGCTCTGCCGTGCTGGGCTCCGGATTAGTTTTTAATTACACTCGATAGTGCGGAGTCACCAGGCACCAGCCCGACAGCATCACCCGCAACAACCTTTTCCCCAAGGAGAAGAAGGCAGAATGTGTGATTGATGTACAATTTACACATTAATTAAAGCGGAGTAAATGAAACAGCTCACGGCAGACTGAGTCACCTGCATACAAACACCTCTGACTCCAAAAGGACCTCGCTGTTCATCACACCCTGCTCTGACGCTACAGTCGCCTGCTCCTGATGTGACTCGTATGTTAAGTTAAATGTTCAAACTGTGGGAGAAAAAGCACAAAATGAAGCAGTAAACTTGGATTCTTTGGTTTCACAGGTGTGATTTTTATGAAGAAGAGGTCTCAGAGTCGTGTCTCATGTAGTCAGTTCATTACTTCATTGATTCACTCATCACTCCTTGGTTTATTTTGTTCACAGTTTCATCCTGCGGTGTGATCCAGAGAGCACAGAGGAGTTTGAAATCCAGAACACAACCAATCAAACACACACACACACACACTCACACCTTTGGAGTTCAAGGGATTCAGCAATTCTGCACTCTTCACAGTTGATTTGTGTTTTCAAACTGCGTTAGTCTCACCGTGGGCTCCAAGACAAACACAGAGGATATGCAGGAGGTTTTGGAGCCGAAGAGCCAAATAAATGAGAATTTGATCCAACGATCTTCCGTCGGAGCGGGATAGTAAAACAGATAAACACTCCCACACTCTCTGTGTCTCAGGATCCAAAACAATGGAGTGTGAGACAGCAGAATGGATTATCATTTATCACCTTCAAGAATCATCACATCCAGGCGCTTTGCCTTCACACACAATCTGGGTAAAATCTACAGCTGCAGCCCTGAGACAGGATCCAGGTCCAGAGAGGAGCCGCTCCAGCCTCCACCACCTCCACCACCTCCACCACCTCCACACCTTCAGAGCCTGCATCTCTAATGAGAGGCCCAGAGCGCAGCCATCTGTCTCTGTCACGGCCTCAGCGTGGCGCCGTTACTCCAGTATCTTGTGGTACGGGAAGAGAGGCAGGTCTTTAGTGAACGCAGGAATGTCCATGATGGAGATGGAGTCGGACATCTTTGAAGAGGCGGGGAGGAAGGTGAGTTTGGACACCTCGCCGTATGCAGAGCTGCTCGATTCCTCCTTTTTGCTTTCCTCTACGCCCTGTTTGTTGTCGCTGCTTTCCTCGTCGTTTTCCTCGGGACCGAAGCCAACCACCTTCAGGAGACAGGAGACAGGGGAACGTTAAACATTACTGGGAGGGTTAGAGAAAGTGATGTATCACACTTCCTGGATCAAACGTGGCGCTTACGTGCACGCTGAGTTTACGACCGCTCTGTCCTCGATGCTCCTTAAACCAGGAGACCAGCTCAGAGCGGGTCATCAGCTTCAGGGCGGCGATCTGAAAACACAGACACCAATGTGAGTCAGGGTGACAATGATGATAAACTTAACGCTCTAGCTAATAAACAAAACTACATTATGTGATGTTGCTGTTTGTCTTACTGCCCCCTTCTGGTCTGGTTGTGTTTCCACCAACAATGAACCACAGGAACCCTTGAGCACTGGGGCGTGTTTCAACACAACTTTAAGGTGCTTTTTCAACCAGAAGTTCCAGGAAATTTTAGACCAGAGTCCTGAATCTCTCAAAAGATTCAGGTCTCTAGGTGTTTGAGAATGAAGCAAGTACACAAGAAACTTTCTATTCTTTAAAACACACAAAATACGCACAAAAATGATTATTTTAAATCACCCTTGAAATATTTACTCTGGAAAACGTGTTGCTATGGTTCCCTTAACCCTTTAACTACCTCCTCGACCAAATGGTTTAGCACATTTTGAGTTATTGTATTTCAGTAAGGGGAGTCCTCAACCTAACTCAAACTGATTTAACCATCTCTAATATTGGTAGAAGTATGCAATTGATCTTGAGTTTTTTTTTTTTTTTTTTTTTGGTTGCACTACAGTCAAGTTGTTGTGATGACATATTGAAGTCACACAAATGCGCCTTTGTTTTGCACTTTTTCCTTATAGTTTTTTCATGCAAAATGAATGTTTTTGCACAGCAGCGTTCAGTCACAAGTTCAAATGAATGTGAAAATGATAAGTTATCTATTGAAGCCCGTTTCTGCCAGTCAAAAAAACATATTGAAAACTTGCTTTGCTGAGATTTTTTCATTGTTGTTCATATTAAGTCTACATTTTGAGATGATCTTTTATCTAAAAATTTGAAAAATAATCTCAACAAAGAAGTTTTCCTTTTCTTTTATATATCCTTTCAAGCAATTAACTTTGAGGACTGCATTGGCTGTATCAAAATGTAAAAAAAAAAAGAAAACAACAAGGTATGTTATGTCACTAACGCTGTGTCGTAAAAATTTGCAAGTGGCGGTAGTGATGTCATCAACGCACATGTGCAGAACACATCAGGTTGCCGGTACAGATCAGGTAACGACGGTCTCCTCAACCAGCCACAGTGTTTCCTTATCGTTAAAGTAGTTCTTTTGTCTTAACTTTGATTATGTTTTCCTTCTAGTAGTACATAACTGTGTTTCTACTTTAAGGGGTTTAGTTAGTTGCTGTTAAGTATGTTTCTATTCGTTTTTTTGACTCTAATGATTTCAATTAAGACGGGGTCGAGGTATGCGTCAACCCTGTCCGAAAATTCCATTTTTTTGGAATTGAGATGTTTATCAACCCTTTTAAGAAAAACCATAAAAAAAATATTGCTCTATCATTTCATTCATGGTACATTTCTTGTATCACATTTGACATACTGGGTAATTTTGTGAACTATTTTATCTATTTTATCAAAGGTTTTTTAGAAGTATTTCATGCAGAAAACACTTTTTTTTTTTTCAAGTAACTATTTTGATGTAGTTTTCGTGCTGCAACTTCTTGAAAACAAAGCAATGACTTTTCTGAAAATATGTGAGTGGATGATTTGATGAGAGCAGGCATTTTGAAAAGGACCACAGTACAACTTCAGCTGACTGTAGTGACATGACAATCCTCAATATTTTCCACAGGCTTTCAAGAAACTATTTATCATTTTAATAAGATTAAGGTCTTTGAACTCATTAATCAAATCTGATGCGTTTGACTTTATAGGGTTAAAAGAGAAGTCAGTTATTTTGGTGTGAGTGTGTGGCTGGTGGCATCCTGCTTTGAGACTGTTTTTGTTTTTTTTCCTTTTATTGGGTCTTCAGTTATGTTTGATTAGTTCACTACGCTTTGATCAATAGAATCCACCTCATTTGGATGCTGACCTCTTGGTGATTCTTTTTACTTTTGGCTGAATCTTCTGTTTCAAAAGGACACAAAAGTCCCTCTTTACGTTCAGTTGAAGGAGTTATCTTACAGTCAGCCAACACAACAACTCAGTGTAGATGATGCCAGACAGATTACATTCCAGTACTCTGGACCAGTGTTTCTCAACCTTAGGGTCGGGACCCCATGATGGGTCACGAGATGATTTGCTCGAGGTCGCCAAGTCATTTTGGGAAAATTCTATTAAACGACAATTTTTTTTGTTTAAGTTGTTTTCGGCTTCATTATTTTTCCAAAATGTGTCGTATCAACTAAGTTTCTTTGATCTTAACAGTTGTGTTTTTCCTGAACGAGTTCGATGAGCGATTGTTCACGAACTCGTTGAGGTTTTGCCCTTGAAAAACTGAAAGGAGTGAGTGTTTGTCTTATTTTCAGTAAAAAATTGCCTTTTCGTTCTTAATATGTGCCACATTCAACTGACCAGTCCAGGAAAAAATGACTTATTTCAACTTCTTAAGAGACAAAAATGAGGTCTGAATTGCTTGTAACAATTTTTTAAAAATAGAGTAAGAAAAAAAGAGTCTTGTATTTAGACATTATTGCATTTCAAGGAACTTGACGAGCAAATTTTTCTTACTCCATTGGCAAAAATTTTTGACCAGTGAACTGAACGTATTGTATTTCTGCCTGATAAGATTCATAAAGACTCCAAAAAACTCCTTACACAAAAATGGGAAGACAAAAATGTTGACTTGTTCTTTTTCACGCCCAAAATGAAACATGAGGCTGTTTCTCTCCCCACTTTTTTGTTAAGATTTTAATTGGTTTGTGTTGATTTTTGTATCTGGGGATCCCAGATATGAGTGTGTGTTAAATTGTGCATGTAAAGGTTGAGAATGGCTGCTCTAGACAATACAACAAAAGCTTGAGTGAAGTTTTATGGAAGCTTGGTAATGAAGTAATCTCAAAATAACATCAATAAAATCTCTATTTGTCTGATATAAAATTGATGTCACAGGGTTTGATTTATGTTTTTGACCAAATTACGATGGTCGATGTCAGTGTTTGATGTCATACTGATGTTAAATTGACATCAGATACCCACTGGGTTAAAGTCCACCTCCTAAAGTCCTTGTACCCCCAAGCAGAGGTGTTTTCTGAAGTCACTTTATCCCACAACTAAATTTGGACCTTTGTTCACCCCTTATCTGCTGATCTTTTCTAAACATAAGTGTGTTTTTGCGACTTCTTGATGTCTAACACTCAGCTCACAGTGAAACCTTGTCATGAGAAATTTAAACAGAGTGGATTAAAGCCTCCTGCTGTTAACGGCCTTGTCTGACACCTTCCTGCTCGCAGCGTTTACAGGCGCTGAAAATAACTTTAACAATAAAATCAATCTGGTGGAAGCAGCTGCTTTGGCTAAAAACTCCTCGCAGGGAAACTTAACGTTGATTAAGCTGTTGAGGATATTTAATAAAAGCTTGAAGGAGTGTGTGTAATTCTCTTTCTCTCTCTTGTGTGTGTGTGTGTGTGTGTGTGTGTGTGCACGCACCTCTTTGTTGAGCCTGTCAAACACATACTGCTGCGTAACCACCTCGCCCCAGTTTCTGTCCACCTCCTCTCCCAGGTGTGTGTCCTCGCACTGCTTCAGCTTCACCAAAGCCGTCACCTTTACACACACACACACACACACGCACGAGCGCGCTGAGTTGCTACTTCTGGTCTCACATGGATAAGAATCTCGTTATTAAACTAACTCCAAACTAACTCCAGCTGCAACTTTGTGACACTTCTCCAACTTTCAGCTTATGTAAAATTTGCAGGAAACTTTTCTTCCTTTTCCATAACAATGAGAAAGGCACAAATACACAAAATCAGAGACACACGCAGACACAGACCTGAGTATTAAAGGCCTCCTCAGTCAGCGAATCCAGTTTCTCCCCAAATGAAGCCAAGAACTCTTCAATCTTTAACTCCACCAGCTCGGTGCTGCGAGAGAAAAGTTCAGCAGAGGTAAGAGATATATTACATGCTATAGGCTGTATTTGATTCCTTTAGTCGTTTATCAGCAGCGCTCGCTCTCTTCGCAGCGGCCGCGCAGATAAATCGAGCGTGGGTTTTGGGTTAGTGCAGAGATATATTACACCTTGGTTTTGGGGGGGAAGCGTTTAAGATAAATCCTATCTTGCTTTCGGGCGGATGAAAGGTTACGATTGTGTTGCAGACTCACTTGAACTTGGTGGCCTGTGTTTCCACGGTGACAGAGAAGCCAAGAACGCCTGAGGTGTTCCTGCAGGTGGGGTAGACGTGGTACCTGCAGAGCGCGACATGAGAGGAGAGAGACGGGGGAGATGTTGAGAGGCAGATAAACACAGAGAGATCAGAGCGGCTACATGAGGACAAACTCTACCGCGTTCGTGACTGTTTTTAACTCTCACTTCCAAAATGTGATTCACAAAAGCAAAACGCTCTGACTGTGGATGAATCAAATGTTTCACTGTTTCATGACTGAATTCAGATCTTTGGATGAGTGCGATGACTTCTAAACCTTCACTATTTAGACTGTTGAGATTTTCACCAGACTTGCTGAAATGATGAGGTCATCACATAAGGATCTCCTATGACACACTGGAGGGGTGGGGCCTCAAACACCAAGGTCTGCCCATAGTTATCACAGTGGAGCAGGAAACTTTGAAGCTCGATGTCCAGGGTCAGTGAGGACCCAATTTGTACTCCAGTGACAACGCTAAAACCCCAAACCCAGACCCCATAAATGGCCACTGGGGGAGCTAAAATGCCCTAAATGTGAATGGGACACAAACCAGATATGGGCCACCAAGACCCCCACATTTAATCTGCAAGTTCTTCTTGGAATCTTATTTACCTGTCCACTAAAACTCAAAATTGAGTGCCTCCTCCAGCACGCTTAAAGCCGTCACTAAATATGCCACAAAATTGTATGAATTCAGTATTTTCATGCTGGTATGTGCTCCATAGCTGGCCCCTAGCTGAGCTACAGGTCTGAAATTTTGGTGCAGAACCATCTTGTCTAGACCTACAGTAAAAAGTCCTCTTTGACCAAAGTGAATTCCAGACGGGAAGCTCAGAAATTTCTTTCTACCCAGTACCTTTAACAATTCTCGGGATACGTGTTTGAACTAACCCTAACCCACATTTTTTTCTTTTTCGGATCAACTCCAAATTAGATATGTGTATACACAGACACACTGACGACAGAAAATTATTAAAACGTTCTTTTGCTTCTCAATGGGAGTGGCCACAGGAGGTGACCAAAGTTGATGATTTTTTCATCAATGTGCAAACCTGAATGGCTCAAATGTGCAGCCTTGGATCAGGACCAAATGCACACAAATGTTTACTGCCATAGTCTGAGTGTGAGTGTGTATGTCTGTTTTCTCCAATTATGTAAGGCCCCGCCCACTGGCAACAGGAAATAGTACGTTTCTTACAGAGACAGACCTTGCTGCAGTTGCCACATGCCCTGATGAGCTCACAAAGCCAGAATCCACTTATGATTTTACCCACTTTATTTTGTTGTTCATTTTACTTTAACCTTCTTAATTTCACTGATTTTCTGATACCTATTACAACTGATTATCTTGTTGTATTGCACCACTACCTTTTTTAAGGACTCTCCTCTCATATTGCTGATATCTGTTCTCTGTTCTTTTGTAAAGCACCTACAGGTGCATGTTTGAATACATGATAGATGATAAAAATGATTTTAAGTAAAATGAAGTGTTTCAGACTGAGACTGAAAGGTTTTCTAAAACAAAAGGGACTGAAAATAGGGATTAAATAATGAGAGTATATTATGGGGACACCAGAAAGTCAAATTGAAAAACACACTTCACCCCCTCTTTTAAGCTGCTGTGGATAACTTTTAGTTTGTGTTGGTTTTGACGCCCCCTGTGGGCAGAAAAGTACATATAATCACTGTGCTGATGTCTTCCTGTGCAGTATATGGTGTTTAAACTAATCCTCAGTGTGAAAACAGACATAAAAAGTGCTATTTATCCTTTATTTAATCATAAAAAATGCAAAAAGAGATGAGGACTCTCATCTTTGCACAACCTGCCCTGAAAGCTGAACTTCAGATCTTCTCTGTCTGGTTTCTGAGGTCTCTTTGGTTTTTAGACCTTAAAGAAGCATCAGAACCAAAGTCAATCTGTTTCATAACCGTGGAAAAACTCCTCGCGGGGGCTTCAAGGAGGTTATTAAAGCACGACATCACTCACCCTAAAGTCTCTTTGGTCCTGAGGAAGTCAAAGCACGGCTCCTCCATGTGCATCTGAAAGACAACAAGACTTCAGTGGAGCACGGAGGCGGAGGAGCAGGAGGAATAAAACAACATTTAAACAGAGCAAAGGAAGCACACATACCACTAACAGCTCCATCAGCGTGTGCTCCCTCAGCGCCTTCAGGCCAGACTTCACAAAGCAAGAAGAAGAAAGTGAGGAAATTAGAGTTAAATTGTTCAGTTTAACTGTTTTATTTTGGTTTATGATGCTTAGAGTTTTGTAGAAGTGGTCGTACCTGGTAGTAAACGGTGACCTCAGAGTTGGCGTCTCCTTTATTCAGAGATTTGACCTTACAGATGTGGTTTTTCTGAGGAAGCTCCACCACTCTGAACATCACTGGCACCTCTGCTGGCAGCTTGGAGAACTGCAGCTTTCTGCACAAACAGGATTCAGGAGACAGGTTAAAGAGCTGCATGAATTGAACAAGTGCAGCTAATGCAAATGACAGGGTGTGGAGGCAAACAGATCCATGAGATGATACAGTGTTGGTGTTTCATTAGGGGGTTTATGACTCACTCTGTGACATACTGAAGGAACTGTTGCGACTCCTGCAGAGGAAATACAATAAGGGATAATGAAGAGGCAGAGATCAGACAGACAACAACGACGTGAGGTGCTCTCAGGGTCTTCAATCGACTCATTGACTAATCAGATAATCTTATTTCTTAATCAATCTGCTTGTCTGCGTTCACTCACAGCGCTGCTGAAGTTGCCCTGCACCAGACCCTCTGCGTACAGCTCGGCCCTGAAGCTGCGGCTGAACGCCATCAGCTCCTCGCTGCTCAGGCCGGCTGTCAGCGCCTGGTACTTCTCCACCATGGACCAGCGAGAGTGCTCCAGGATGAGCAGGCGCACGTCCCTGAGGAGGAAGAGGAGAGAGAGGGGGGCTTTTCTTTCCTCGTCTCACCACTAGAAGGCATCACAGACCTGGAGATAAGAACACAAAGGAAACAAAGACAAACACTCACTTCCCCAGTTTCTCAGGTTTGATGAGGATGTTGAAGTAGGTTTTCTTGAGCTGCTCTGCAAACATGCTGAAGACGTCAGGAGAGGCAGAGAAATCAGCCAGGTGGTCGATGATCAGGTGGAACAGCAGCTGTAAAAAAAAGAGACAGAGAGGAGAATTACCGTAATTACCATACATGAGGACAATACAAACTCACCTGTGTCAGAACAAGTGTGGTCACTCTGATTTAGAGGTTCTCACACTGGTGACCTGTCAGAGTCAGGTTTCAAAGAGCAGTTTAATCCTCTGGGAAACAGCAGAGACTCAAATTGACATGAGTTTCACGTGCAGAGGGATGCAAATGTGATGTCATAACCATGAATAGGGGACAGGAATAAAAAGAAGCTGGC
Source organism: Thalassoma bifasciatum (assembly GCA_008086565.1). Lineage (NCBI taxonomy): Eukaryota > Metazoa > Chordata > Actinopteri > Labriformes > Labridae > Thalassoma > Thalassoma bifasciatum. The sequence continues at coordinate 189,685 of RPOG01000868.1, read as the reverse complement.
TTTGAGGAAAGAGAGGGAGAGTGAGAGGGATTATACCCGTCAACAACCGTTTCTCATGATTTGAAAATGTGAAAGTTCAAAAGACTCAAGACCAGATTACAGCTCTGGTGAGGAAAAAGCAAAAAACTGTTGCATAAAAATGCTTCAAAATGCATTACATGAAATATTTGAGACTAAAAATGTTGTCAGTGGATCAAAACAGCCAGAAAATGAAAAACAACTCTGATAAAAATCCAGATCCTGATCCTGCCATAAAAATTTCCTGACATGTTTTGCTCATATCCCACATAATGTAGTTAAAATCGATCTCATATGGAGACGACAGACTTGAAAGAATCTCTCACAAAATTCATGCCTTCAGGTGTTTGAGAATGAAGCCAATACACACAACACTGTTTGGCTGTTAAACACAAAATATGCAAGGAAATGATATTTTTCAAATTGCCTGAGCATTTTTGAAAATATTTACTCTGGAAAATGTGCTGATATAATTTCCTTGAAGCTTCTGACTGATGCAAATACGTAAAAGGTATTTGATATTTGTATGCTGTAAAAACTCTGATAAAATATAAACAGTAACAGAGCTTCAACCCATTTTTATCCTGTTTAGCAAACACTTTCACATGAAGAAAACCTGAGCTCTGAAGTTAGATTTCAGGGTAAAATAGAAATCATGTTTCTCTTTACAAACCTCCTGCTCATGAATGAAACTTCATAAACTGAAATGTAACGTGTTTTTAGCCCAACAGACTTATTCTCTGACTTACAGTCTATTATTAAGAAAGAGAAGTTCCAGGAAAATAAATACGGGAAAAAACTGATCACAAATTCAAATTTTTGCTCTGTTTTATTTAACGATATGAATTATTGGATGATGAATCTGACCTTAACAGTTATAAAAACTCAGTGTTGATCTGTTTTATTGATTTAATGACAGTTGTGTTCAGTATTTCGTGCTTCAAACTCACATCAAACATGTTTTTAATCCCAGCTTTTTGACTTGATTCAGATTTATCCTCAGAGACTGTTTTCAGCTCTGACTTTTCTCTATCATTTAACTCCGCTGATGTGAAATATCAGAGAAAGTTTCTGAGCTGCTGCAGAGATTGTCATCCCATTTGGGGGCGTGTCTGTTAGTGAAAAGACTTTGGCGAAGGCAGCTCTTGTGTTTCCTCAATTATCTCTCTACCAATCAGTTTCCTCCATCCTTTCTCCTCTGAGCAAATTAAGCCAAATGGGACAGCCTTCAACATGGCAGAAGAGAGAGCTTTTTTTGGAGTTATTAAAGCAAGTCCATCACAGCTGGGGGGCATCTTAAAGGCAGGAGGTACAGGAATTTTCTATGGGTTTAGTTTATTAGTTAACACACAACATCCAAACTCCTCTCCTCCTCTGTGGTTCAGTGTCAGCTGTTGCGCATGCTCACTGCTCACTTATGAAGCTACGACCATAGCCAATAGCATGGCTAATAGTCGTAGCTTCATAAACACACCATAGACGGTAAAAACAGCCTTGCCAGCAGCTGCAGCATCATGTGAGAGAAACTCAAGAGCCGTACACCTGACTTCCTGCAGGTAAATGAGATCAGCAACACACAAAGTCACTTGCGCACTGGGCGCGCTGTTATTGGCTGGTCATCACACATAACAACTCCTGCTCTCCACCCAGAAGTGTCCTGAGTAAAACAAAAAAATCAAGAAAACAAGCGAGGGAGGGGGTCTACAAGGGGGTGAGGCACACAGACACACAAATATAGAGGCACAGGAAAGACAATTGAGCAGGATTATTCCTTTAAAAACTAACATCTCATTTTTTAAGAAAATTCTGCATACTCTACCTTTAATGGGGACAACAAATACTGTGGCTGCCCCACCAATCAGAGATTTTCAGCTTGCAGGCTCCTCCTCCCTAATTTCTTGAACCTAAATTTCTTCCCTAGTTCTGATGGTGATGCATTTGGCGTTGTTTTATTTTAAGAAAGCCAACACGTTTCCACTTTTTTCTATGACAGCTTGTTATAATTATGTAGCTTTAATTAGTGATTTAGTGAAACTCAGGTGAAGTCAACCTCATTAGAATGAGGCAACAATTTTTGTTTTGCTGCCAAAAGAAGTGAATTGCATGGAGCTAAAATAGCAGGAAGATGATGAATGTTTGTGTTTTTGCAGTTGGATTCACTCACCGGCAGTTTGTGGTTGAAGCCTTTAACCTTGATGACCAAACCGTGCTCGCCAGCCACCAGTTTGTACTCCAGCTGGGCCACTTCAGCTTCGTAGGCCGGCTCCGCCAGGTTATGGCCCAGGATGTTGACCAGCAAGTCGAACAAGACCACGCTGAAAGAGAGAGAGAGAAGAGAGAGAGAGAGAGAGAGGGAGGGAAATGATGGGAGATGGGTGAGAGGGATGAGTTTGAGGGGAAAGAGGTGTCGCGGGCGAAAGAGGAGAGGCAGTAAAAGAGACAGGAGCGATAAAAAAGTGAGGCGAAGGCGATAAATAAGAGCGAGGTAAGTACGGGGGGAGGAAAAGAAAGGTGAGAGAGGAAACAGGGAAGGACAGCAGGTAAGAAGTGATAAAAAGACGGGAAGAGGATGAGAGACAGAGCGGAGGATGGAAGAAATGTAAATCAGTGTTATAAACTGTATTTGCACAAGGTCGTATTTGAGCCTGATCTTACTTCTTGGCAGATTGCTGGATTACAGGAGAGATTATGTGGAATCTGATGTAGGCTGCAGGAGGAAAAAAGGACAAACGAGTGTCAATATCCTCGCTAATGATACCAGGAGTCAAACATTGTGCATGCTAAATCACACACACACACACACACACACAACCATACACACACACAGAGGCCCCTGGTTACCTTTGGGGATGCTGAATTTGTTGTCCTTCTTGTACCACAGGCAGCCTCTGTCGCTGTCGGCGATCCGAACAGGAAGCTCGGTGTCTGGGCAGTCTGAGGGCTTCAGGGTGAAGTCGGTGGCTGAACAAACACACAGAGAGAGAAAAGAGAAGCTCACACTCAGTAGGTACATCTCATAAATAATGCGTGGGCTCAAAATAATTCAGGATAAACATGCTGCGAGGTGTCAGACCCCAGAGCTGGACCAGGGGGCCTGTTCCCAATGTTTGGCCCAAAGTCTCAAACTCTGCTTCGCAAACTTCTGTTGTTGTTGTTGTTGTTTTTGTCAGCTGATTATCGCCTGAACTAATCTTTGACAGGTAAGTACACCGGTCTGACACACTTAAGATCATCCACAGCTCTACCAAAAGTTGATTACAATTAAATAAAAGGGTTGTGAAATGATTTCTGTGTCCACTGAAGACAACATGAAACATAAACGGCACAACTGCTCTGTGAAAGTGAGGCCAAAACATTTAGAGTGCCCCCCAGTGACTTAATGTACTACAGGTCTTGAAACTGGCCTCAAAGGACTCGCACTAGAAATAATCTCAGACATGCTTTCAGTCAGACCTTTTGATGATTACTGTGTAAATATTCCTTTGACAAACAAGTTAAAGAACTTTTTTTTTTTTTTTTTTTAATAAAAAGGGGACATGATGTCATGATTTACATCTCTGTTCACAAGTTCATGTCCCTCAGGTCTTTTTTATCCATAGTAACACGGTACTGAACTAAACTGCCAGACCAGTAAAATTTTTTGTTTTGCATGTATTCTCCTTAAATTCAAACTTAAGATTTCTGCATTCAATGGAAGACTTCTTGTTTCATTCTGAGAAAAAGTCAGATCTATGAAATTAAAGTGAGACTACATTGAAAAATTCTGATGTACAAATATGAACTATGAAAAAAAGTTCACATTCTGACTTCAGTCAATGATTTTAGGAAAAAAAGCTCAATTTTGATATAATTAATGGAAACAAAACTAAAAAGATTCCTCTTTTTGACTTAAATCTATGAATATAAGTGAAACAATTCCAACTTTTTTATGGTCACTAAAGAGCACAGCCTGTCTTTGATCCCTAAAAATAATGATAAAAACTTCTACATTCGAACTCAAATGTCCAAATCCATTTTAAGAATAGTTGGAACAATGTAATTTAAGTCAGATTCAAGAGAAGAACACTAAAAATTCTGATCTAAAACTCCTGATAATGAAAAAAATCCAAAATCTTCCCGGAGTCTTTGAATTTCAGAATAAAAGCCCATTTTTGAATGGGGCTCCAGAAATTGAAACGTATCCAAATTTTGATTTTAATCTTGGAAAAATAGAAGTAAAGTCCTGATTTGAATTCCTTACATAAAGAACTAAAGAGGTCAAAGGACTTAAACCCACGAATGTACAGAAAAATAGTGCAAAATCTGACTTTAATCCTTGAAGAAAAAGAAACAAAAGGCTGAATTTGGATCAAATCTCATAATCCTTATTTCATTCTGAGAAAATGTCAGTCATAAATTTAAAGTGAGATAACAGTGAAAACTACTGAAAATTCTGATGTTTTAGTATGGGTTATGAAAAATGTCCTAATTGTGACCTTTTCCTGAGAATAGAAAGAAAAAAATAGATTTCAACCTTTATCTCCAAGTATAGACAAAGAGGTCCAATGTTAATTCAACATCTAATTAAATTGACTTAAGGGGTCCAAATTTTGATTTTTTTTTCTTATTTCATTCTGAGATAAGACAGAATATTTGAAGCACTGTTAGAATACTGAGAAAATATTCAAAGCACTGATTTTAAAGGCCAAATTACAAGATATAAGTTGAATACTGACCTTAATCAATGTGACATTTCATAAATCTGCTCACAATAACAGGCAAGCACAAAGTAAATCTCAGATCATTTCAGGTATCCAAGTCCTTACTGTCAATTCTGAACCAAATGAGCGTTTGAACTGAGCTCTGAAAATTAAAAAATGTCCACATGTTGATGTTGATCTTGACAAATGAAGAAAAAAAAATAAAATTCTAGCTTGAACCTCAAATATAAAGAACTAAAGAGGTCCAAATTCTGACATTAATCCATGTTTCTGTGATCTTTGAAGGAGGTTTAGGGTCAAATCTGGCCTCATGTTGCCTCTTTAAGCGTTTTTAGTGAGTTCAAACTGTGAGCCTAAATCTTCTTTTCACTCAGAGCGTCACAGATGATAGAAAACATCGACATAAACGCTCCGTTCCTCTAAGAAAGTTCGATATATCTGCTCGGTCTTTCTGCTGGACGGATGAAGGGAGAGGAAAGGAACAAACTGTTGGACCAAGTCCTGTTTACCATCGTCTCGTCAGACACTTCTTAGATACTTTTTCACTCACCGATGAACTTGTTCTCGACGGGGAGGTGAAGGTCGCTGTTCAGCTCCAGGTTTCCCGTCCATCGCTGCATCCACTCCTGCTGGATGTCTTAGGAGAGAAACAACAACTTTAAACAGGTTTTACACACTAAAACTCATTATTTGTTACATTAAAATGAATATTCAACTGCTGGCTGCAAAATATCAGGCTGAAAATCAACACATAAAGGGGAGAAGACAATGAATGCCTTTACTGTGGGAGGAAACACTCACACACACTCACACACACACTTACCCTCCACACTGTAGTGAGTGCCAAACCACTTCTCCCTGAGGGGACACTGGCCCTCATGTTCTGGTGACAGCAGCATCAGGTTAGCCTTCTCTGGGGTGAGGAGGCACAGAGGTGCTCTGATAACCTGCACACACACACACACACACACACACACAAAAACAAATTACTTTTCCATTCTTTGTCTCCAGATCACTTAAACATGAGACGATCTGAGCTTCCAATTACAGTAGGATGCAGCCAAATTGAACAAAACTTAAACAAAATATGCAAAAGCGCAATTACTCTGCAACTTTTTGATGAGAAATAATATCCACCAATCAAAGCAGAGACAGCAACCAGGACTCCAGCAAATATCAGGCAGATTTATGCATGAGCTGTAAATTCTCTCACATTCAGGACAATAAAAACGTCGACTTCTTCCAGCTGATCTGCTTTATTATGGTCTTTAATCCAAAAATAAAAAGGTAAAATATGACTTCAGAACTGGTTCACTCTCTGAATAACTGAACTACTTACTTCTGGCCTGAACTCAAACAGCAGCTGATCCCCCGTCAGGAAGTCTTCTTTGGGAAACAGCTGCATGTTCTCGCAGATATCCTCCACGTACTCGATGGGGTCGATCTGCAGAGGAAACAGCCGCAGCGTGAGGTTTCTGTCCGTGTGAAGAGCCGTTCGTTCGGCAGCAGGTTAATATTTGGGCTCTCACCTGCTCCTGATAGTGAAACTCGTTGGCTTCAATCTTTTGGATCTCTTCATATATTCTGAACAGATGAACACACACAGACTGGAATATGAGCTTTGGTTTTTTCAGACAGACGTAAAACATCTACACCTCCTGAGACAGATCAAAGAGGAAAAGCAAAACTGAAATTATGAAAGCTACAGTTCAAAAGTTTAAGAAAGAAAGCCACATTCAGCACATGCATTATACCAGTCAGTATCTGGTATAATGTACGGAAGCCTGGAGTGTCAACTGCACTAACATGTTATACTCCAAAAAAATATTTCACTAACTGCAGTTTAGAAAAAAAATAAAAATATGATCTACTTAAACATATTTTTGTATGCGGATTGTTTCTTTTGATTGGATGATTTGGATTTTTTGACAACTGCTTGTGATCATATCTGCTTTTAGAAATAAAAAAAGACTTAACTTTTTGAGTAAGGTTTCTCCAGTTATCCCTCAGTCAACATGTTATTGTGATCTCATGTATAAACTATTATTGTACTGTTGTACTATTTCATTGTATACTTTTCAATCGTTGGATTTTTCACTTATTTCATTAAAATTCTGTGTGAAGTGACCTGGAGCTTGAAGATTAAATTTATTACTATTACATTAATTTTTTGGTGCATATTTTGAGGAATTGTATTTTCCATATCCAAAATATTTTTGCCTTTTGTAATTTTTTTTTTACAGTTTCCTGGATTCATTTATATTTACATTTTATTTTTTGAGGGGTTTTGCTGTCACTATTTTTTCCATCTACACTTTTATTTGTTTCAAAGATTCTTTTCTTTTCTAAATTGTTAAATATTTTTGTGATAAAATCATTAGTCAGATTATATTTCTTTAACTTAAGAACATTTTTAGCTACCTCATATTTCAAATTTTTCAACAAAGAAGAAAAGACACACACACATATAAATATATTATAACTGTCTAGTGTGTTTATATTATCTATATTATTAATTTTGTTAATTTGTATTCCATTTAAGATTCTTTTGACACTGGTTATCATGCTATGGAGCTAAAAAACACAACAAAACGTGTAATATAAAAATTAAGTGTAATATGACAATATCGCTATTAGGCTAACAATTTGTGAATTTCAATAATTATTTTCATATTACAGAAAATACTTTTTGATTTAGTTGATTTAATGTTCTCTTCAGGTAATGCTTTACTACCATTGTGGATTGTTTTGTGTTTCAGGAAATATATATTTGAGTTATTTAGAATTGTTCCTGCATTTAAAAATGTATATATTTTTCAAGAGCCCTACTGTGTCTCAGGATTTTTTGTGAATTTTTTAAGGAAAATTCTTCTTCATGTTTCTTGTATCAGTGTGATGATATGTTTTATCAGCCAGTAAAAATGTTTTTTTGTTTTTTTTAATTTGTTTTTTTTCAGAGGTGAGTTGTTGTTTTTTTGCATCATTAAATTTGTGCAGTTGACCTTTAGAGCCACTGTAATAGAAAATCAAACATACAAGCAGAGTTTTTTGCCTCAGGGATAATTTTTCAGCCATGTGCCTCCCTGCTGTGCTGTTCTGGGAGACTGTGTGTATTTGTGTGTGTTTGTGTGAGTGGGGTTGTGCCTTTGCTGTGGTCCGAGCGTCTGCAGCATCTTCAGGTACTGGAACACCAGATGAGTCACCTGAGAGAGAGAGAGAGAGAGCACAGGGATCCAAATGAAAACTTCAAAGTGCTCTGGCCCCAGTGAATCATTACAAAGTACAGTGAGCTGATAGAAGTTCAGTGAAATCCTCCTTTTGTTCTCCACAGTGATCAGGTTTACGTAAAACAGACGCTGCTTAAACCTGATGCAAGGTAGAGGCAATCTTATTGACCGTGGTGGTTTAATTATTCTTTAGAACGAGCCGTGAGAATGGGATAAAAGGTTTCTTCATTTAAGTACAGAGAGAGGTTTCTGTACGGTGCACGGCTCCTTTACATTAAGACATGTTGGGAAAGTGCTGCCTCTCCTTTTCGTGACTGAAGAGTTATTATTACCGGCTCAATAATAGCTTTTACCAATCAGTGTGGGAGAGAGAGTCGTGATTAAGCCTCTTTTCAAGAAAGCAAACACCCCAACTCCCATCAAGTTGGGATGTTGTTTGAAACATAAATAAAAACAGAACACAATGACTTGTTCCTCTTCTTCCTTCTTCCTGTTTAACCTATATTCATTTGAATACACTACAGAAACGAGACATCTGTTGTCCAACTAACAAACTTTATTGACTTTTAGCAAACAATCACTCATTTTGAATTTGATGTTTGCAACACATTCCTGAAAAGCTGTGATGGAGGAAAGTTAACAGGAGCAGAATGTGTCTTGGTTTCATTGTCTTGCTGAAATAATCAGGGACGTCCCTGAAAAAGTCTTTGCTTGGATGGCAGCATGTGTTGCTCCAAAACCTGGATGTAGCTTTCAGCATTGATGCTGCCGTCGCAGATGTGTAAGTTACCCATGATGCCATTGGCACTAACACACCCCCATACCATCACAGATGCTGCTTTTGGAGCTTTGCGCTGAGAACAATCCAGATTGTCCTTTTCCTCTTTGACCTGGAGGACACCACGTCCATGATTTCCAAAAAGAGTTTGAAATGTGGACTCATCAGACTTTTACACTTTGTCTAAGTCCATTTTAAATGAGCTCAGGCCCAGAGAAAGCAGCGGTGTTTCTGTCTGTTGTTGATATCTGGCTTTGTCTTTGCATGGTAGAGTCTGAACTGTCACTTGTAGATATAGTGATGAACTGTGTTAACTGACAATGGTTTTCTGAAGTGTTCCTGAGCCCACGTGATAATATCCTTTACACAATGATGTGGGTTTTTAATGCAGCACTGCCCAGGGTCAAAGTTCATTCAATGTTGGTTTTGGGTCTTGCTGGTTACGTGCAGAAATTTCTCCAGATTGTCTGAATCTTCTGATGATATTATGGACTGTAGATGATGAAATACATCAATTCCTGAAGTTTTAAGTTGAGAAACATTTTTCTTAAATTGTTGGACTGTTTGCTCACGCAGTTGTTTACAAAGTGGTGAACCTGGCTCCATCTTTGCTTGTGAAGGACTGAGTCTTTTGGTGATGCTCCTTTTATACCTTATCATGACACTCACCTGTTTCCAATGAACCTGTTCACCTGTGGAATGATCCAAACAAGTTTTTTTTTCGGAATTCATCAACTTTCTCAGACTTTGTTGCCCAGCAGCATCAAATTCAAAATGAGTAAATATTTGCAAAAAAACAATAAATTTTATCAGCTTGAAAAATAAATATCTTGTCTTTGTCGTATTTTAATTGAATATAGGTTAAAAAAGATTTGGCGAATGACTGTATTCTGTTTTATATATGTTTAACACAACATTATAATTCAGAAGAATAAGTTCTTCATTCAAACATTTGCGGGTTTTTTCTCTAACAGGAGCAGCTGGAGCTTAAACACGACCTCCTGAACAAACAGTGTGAAGGCTTTCGCTGCATTAATGAACCAATCCGAGCAAAACTTTTCCAACAAAGTTCTTAAGGTCGGAACACTGTCCTCATATGTGACGCAGAACAACAGTGTCCCTGTTTGACACCAATGTTGTCGTAGCAACTGACGATACAGGTTTAGAACGAAGGCCAGTTAGGTCAATACAGAGCACGTTTAAGATACAGTTGGTTTATCTTCATTGTTGAACGTCTTATTTGTAACACATAGAAAACTAATGCTCAAAAAATAACTTTAAAGAAAAACAAATGAATTAACACAAATTGACTTTAAAATGCAGGTTTTTCTTCTTTACCTGATAGAAGTTTTGGAAACCCTCATCAGTGAGAGTGATGGAAATGGAGAAAATGGAGTAGGTGGTGTTTTGATCAAAGCCGGTTTCACTGTTTCCTCCAAACAAAGCCAGCGCCCAACACCTGCAAACACAAAGACACACTTCAATTAAGCTACACTCATTCCAAATAAATCAGACTCCATCCACAAACTGAGCATGCACAGGAAGTAAAATATAAATGACTGCATGCATCTCTGCTTGGCCCCTCAGAGGCAGCCAGCTCTCAGAAATCCCAGAGTGAAGAAATAACATGGATTATTCTGCTCTGCCTCGCTCAAAGCTCTTTCTTCATCTGAAAATGAAAAACAACTTCTTCCAGAGATTTAAAACTTTCTCCAGCCAGTCAGAGATTTTCTCCTCTGCTTTTATCTGCATGACCACATGTTTGAGTGCAGAGAGGACGGATGCACTTAAGAGGGGAGGCTGGAACAGGCCGCACTGCGTTACCAACCAGAGATGATGTTAATGGTGATGGATCAAACCGAGTGAGCATTAAACCTCAGAGAGTTTTCATTCTGTTCTGGAATGAAGTAAAAACCAGTGTGTGGAATAAAAAACAGGAAACATTTGTAGTTTGTGCAAGACTTTTTCTGCTGTTGTGGTTTTCTAAAAGTCAAAGTTTAATGCTTTGTTAGTAGATTTTTTTTCACATCACTACTTCTTCACTTAGTCAGATGTCAAATTTCAAATCTTTTTGATTAGTTGTGTCCCAATTCAACCTTATCACTTCTGAATAGGGCTGGGGGATACATCAAATATACTGGTTATATCGTGGGTTTTTGCAGGTGGGATGTATAAAATGACTATATCGTGACATATTGTCTGGTAAGTGTTTCGAGGCGTCAGAATGTAATTCTCTTCATAGATGCCTTATTTTCACTCTCTGCTGGTGCTTCTCACAGCAAACAGCCCCCCCCCCCATCCAGAGAACTCTCTTGGGCGTGCACTTTTTTGTATCAGGGGATGAAGAGTGCTTGCACATCTCGCCAGTTGCAGGTTGTGAATTTTTGGGCTTGTTTTTTCTAAAGTGTCGCTTTGAATTTGGTCTTGTTTTGCTGCCTATGTGATCCTCGCCTGATTCTCTCCCAGCTCTCAACGACTAAGAAGAGAAACAAACTCGGCATGTACTTAAGATTCAGTTTCCATATGAGCTTCATTTGGGCATTACTTACAGCTGAGTACCAAAGTACTGCAAGCTGAGATGTTTTCAGAAAACAAATAGAGTTTTGCAGCGTCACCACAAATGTATACATCTAACAACACACTAAAAAACAAAACTCCGAGCTGCAAAGTAAACAGAGGAAGGAGGAGAAACCTGAAACTGTTGTGTTGTACGTTAAAGATTTCCAAAGACGGTTCATAGAACATTCATACCATAGATATATATATGAAGGCTAGATGCCTCATGCGCGCTGTAAGCCAATGGGAAGTAACGTCGTCACATGGCAGCCATCTTTGAACAGGGCTGCTCAATCACTCATTACATTACAGTCAATGGAGCATGGACTTTGAAGTAACTGTAGATTGCTCAATTTTCAACTGATTTTCAAACGGCTTGGTTTGTTATAAACATCAGAAATTTAGCTAATTAACTTACAAACTTAAGAATATTAAAAAAAAATCTGAATTAAAAACTCAGCCTGAATCATAGCCATGTGAATTAGGTTTGTAATAAACTAATCCGTTTGTAAATCTGTCAAGAATTCAGCCAGTTATGAGTGTTTTAGTGAGAAAATCATCATCCTTTCCATTGACTACAGTACAGAGCACCAGAGCAGGCCCGTTCCAAGATGGCCGCCACGGTGATGACACTGCTGACTCCACCTTAAGACATCTAGCCTTCTTATATATATATATCTATGATTCATACATCTCGTTCTATGGCCCAACTAACTTCCAGTTATGAACCCATCTCTTTCAAAATAAGAGCACACTGTACAACTAATGTTACACCACAAAACTACCGCAAGAGCCCAGGCTCAGAGGTAGAAGTCACAAACAGAGTCCTTTCAGCATGAACAACAATATCCAGGTAGCTGATTTATTGGAATGAAAGTTAAATGAAGTCATCCCTTTAGTTCATGTTATTTTCAAATTTTATTTCAAACTTCAGCCTTTTTCCCTCCAGGCCCTTGTTTTGAATGGTTAAAAACATGTAAATAATTATCAATATCGCCTCAATTGAAACACTTATATCGTGATACATTTTTTCAGACATATCGCCCAGTCCTACTTCACATCATCAAAAAACTCCTGCATGGTCCTTTAAGCCTAGAGTGATCTGCTCAGCTGTGCCCCTGCAGCTGGTGTGATGGACACACACATGAACACACCGTCCTTCAGCCTCATGAGAGGACTAATTTCAAACCAGCACCTTGACGCCCTTCACACTTTGATTTTCTGGATTCAATAAAAACTCAGTGTTTCGCTCCTGTGGGGAATTGACAGTGAGTACTCTCAAAGTTTCACTCTTCTCATTCATCAACAATCGAAAGCAGCACGGGCAGTAAAATGGGAGGATTCTATCAGAGGCTCCGAGTGCCTCTGATGGGACAGGGACCACTGGATGGCTCTTGGTGCATGGGGAGTACAGAGGGTTTGGCAAACCACTTTGCCACTTAGCAACAAGAGGCTGAAATGCTCTCATGCAACCGCATTCAGAGAATGTGCGAATCATCGCGTCAAGTGGGCAGCAGAGTGTAGAGTTTGAAGATTGGGCTTGGGCTCTCAGGGGCTCGCTCAGAGCTTCAAAAAGCTCATGCATACGTGGCAAATTGAAGACCTTTTAATTGGGTTTTGGAGAGCTCTCCAATCCAAAAAACAAACAGACCCAGGCAATAACACTCACCTCTTCCTGAGCACGGAGAGGATGCTTCCTGTGCCCTCGTGACCAATCAGCCAGGAGATGTAGTGGAGAGGCTTCACTCTGAACAAAATAAAGAGGAACATGAAAATGATGCAATCCTCCTTCAATCAGGGCAGAGCCTGGTTAGTTTTTGACTCGTCTAAATCCATGTTTACACAGAGAGACATCACTCTGAGGAATCCAGACACTGTCTTCATGAATATTTGAGGAGAGCATGGTTTGATCCCTGGATGGAAGATCTCTGTATGATAGCTTTACACCTCAGCTCACCTGTAGTGTTTCTCCTGAGGGGGGAGGGCCCAGGTGATGTTCAGGGCGTGAACTTTTCTAACAGGAACAACTGCAAACAAAAAATGAACAGTTACAAAACAAGTGGACACCTTAAACAAAATGATAAAATCCTATGACACTTTCATAGTTTGCATGTCTGGAATCAAATGTGCTGCATCACAACCTATAATATGCAATATTACAAACATACCTCCAGATAATGTAACTTCACTTAGAGTAAGATTTAAATCACTTTAGGTAACCTAACCCTTCAAATCAGATATGTCTGCACCAACACATTTGCGCAAGCCCACTTTCGATGTCCTTCATTCCTAAACCATTTCCCCAAGTGGGAAAGCTCCAACAGTTTGTGAAAGCTGAGGAGTTGCTAGACAATACGTGGAAATTATGATAATTTCTCTCAGGCATTCAAAGAAGCCTGTGAATACACACAGAGAACAGTATGGATGGATGAAAGAGGGGAACAAATGCCAAAAAGATGATAATCCCGGGTCACAAAACCTCCACATGATTCTGAAAGAAAAGGAGCATCTGAAGGAGCAACTCCATGTGAGAAAAGGTAACATTAGATGGGATGAGTTTCAGAGTCGATGAACCTCTCTATCAAGTTCTTACTTTGTAAATGTGATTGTTTGTGTAGACTGTTGCTTGTATGGTGTGTTGACTTTTTTAGAACAGTGTACCAAGTGTTATTTGTTCAATACGTATGCATATTTCAATAATGATGATGCGTAGTAGCCCTTTGGAGCAGAGTAATAGGCTATGTTTGTACTGTTTGTGTTTGTGTCACACTGTGTGCGATATGGCACACTTATTTTTAGTGCTGTGTCAGAAAAGTTTACCAAGTCTTCTTTTTACTCAAGTGAGCATGATTTGAGGTTTGTGTTGTTGCTAACCTTCGCAAAACAATGTGCCATGCCTTGTTTTTGCTGTGCAGTGTGCGTAACTTGCTGAATATCTTTCTCCTCTTCTATCAGTTTCAGTTTTTGTCTCATGATGAGAAGAAGCCATCTGCAAATGACAAGTGCAAGGAGAGGGGGAGGCCATGGGATGTTGGAGGTTTTGGTGATTCTCTCAGGGACCTTTTTATGCAAGAGACAAAGACTCAAAATGCTATTGTAAATATGTTTGTCAATGTTCAAACTATAAGTTTATCCTGTAAAATTGGTTTGCTCTGTTTGATTGCAATGTTTTTCTTTCTCTGAACTTCTAAAATCCAATTCCAGGTTTGTGTTTTTCTTCAGTTTAAACAATTTTTCTCTCATATAAAATGCAACAAATTGCAGATACTAAAAGTTCCAATTATTCCAGAAAAAATGGGCCTAAGCACTGACTCTCAGGATATTTTGATTTGATTGTTTTACAGTCAAATTTAGCAGAACAGTCCAGGCAGGCATTATAAGGATTAGAAGGGTTTACTAAGTTTCATGTAACTCCCCAAATTTCAGCAACTCTACTTGGCAAAACTTTCACTTCTATAACTGCACATAAGACAACTCAACTTTACTTGACGAAGGGATCGGGTGAACAATTTTGCAAGGCAGACTGGAGTAAATTGCAGTGTCCAGATGTACAAGTCTCACTGAGACCTGTCCACACAGACTCATGCTGTGATTGCAGCCAAAAGTGCATTTACAAAATACTGACTTGAAGGGGGTGAATATTTGTGTAATCACTTATTTTATGTTACACATTTTTATTCATTAGTCATGACTGAGTAGAAATCATTTTTCAATTTGACATCAAAGAGGATTATTTCAACACTTTTTGGGTCACAAAAGCCAAATTATGTTGAGCATGATTAATTTAAAAAAGCAATAAAAGGGTAAAACATCCAAGGGAAGAAATGCGTTTTATGGGCACTGTATGGATTATGTTGTATCATGTCATCAGTGATTACAAAGTACAATTAGTATTCAATCCTATCATATGTGATTGTATCTCGAGGTGCTAACCTAAATTATATTAAATCCTATCCACGTCAATCGTGCTTCAACCAAAACACCTCTGAAATGACAAAGTGAGGCTGAAATCTGGGAGAAAGTCTGAAGAATATAAAACGAAAAACCTGTTTTTCTGACTCACTATCCTTAAAGGGTCTTCTGACCCCGCTGGTTTATTTAGAGGTCGGCCTCAGATCCAGATTACACCAGAAGTGTTTTCAAAGCAGCACAAGCAAGATTGATTTGTACCTCTGTAAAGCTTGTTGAAGGCTGGCGTGTCGAAGGGATCCAGCATATCTGAAAAATCTGGCTTTGGCAGATTACTGTGGAAACAAAAAGATGAGAATTATGTGAAGCAGTGTTGATAATACTGGAAACATTTCAATGTATCTCATTAAAGAGGTCCCACACCCACTGTAACGCTTCATAACAAAACATTAAAGAGGGGATGGAAAAAGTTTTCTGGAGGAAGATTAAAGATTACTGTCTCACATTGTTAAATCCTTGAATGTAATTTTTCAAATGCTGTTAGTTTGATAAAAGTAAATCAAGGAAGTTTAAGAGGCTTGGGATTTTTCATGAGCTCACACATAAGAGAAATTTCATCAAGCCATTCAGAAGCATGTAATCCTTTAATCAAAATAAAAGCATCAAAAGTGGAAGAAATGTGGTTTTCGAGCTGCTGTGATACATCTGCTTATTCTCCTGAAGATTGCCGCAGTGACGCATAAAACAAACAGCTGTGTAAGGAAACAGTAATTCAGCTTGACTTAAAGGATAAATGATTCCTTTCAGGTGTAGGATGTCGAAAAAAAAGCTGCAAAGGGATAAAAAGATGCGAGGAAGAGACGCAGTGAAGCGCTTGACATTTACATCTGAGCAAAGTCTCAAAGGATATTCAGACTCAATCTATATCACAGCAGCTCCTCATCATCGCAGTGACTGAGAGAGCCTCTTCTTCAATACTTACTTGTTTGGCACCTTGCTGAAGATCTCTTTCACCCACTCCTCCAGAGTGTCCAGCTTCTCTAAAGGACACAGTGAGTGAAGGAGGAGAAGTTAGAGATCAAGAGCGGCTCAGTAATTCCGGCTAAAAGTCACAGCTCTGGGCTCGGAGTGGAGCCGAATGTTTGTTTCATTCAGCTGTAAAGTCGACTACAGTCCGAAACGCATTCAGCTCATTCAAGCTTCTATAAACTACTGCTGTGTTTAATACACTCAGAACCAGCCAGTGCATCTCCTAAAACAGCTTATCTGAGAGCAAAAGAGGTGATTTAAGGTCAGAATTTATCAGAGTATTAAATTACAATCTCGAACTCCACATCACAACTGGCAGAGTCTCTTTTCTGTGTGCTATCCAAATTACTCTCACAAAGGCCTCACAGACAAAGATGGATGCATGTTTATCTGATAAAAGCCTCCCTTTTAACTGAGCACTCTACTACTCTACGGGTAGGATCCCTTTTTGGAGCAATTAACACTCGTCTTTGTGCGAGCGTTCTTCGCTTGAAGTGAAACACTCCTACTCGGCACAGCATGATGGAAAAAAGCCAATTATTGACTTTATTCTTTCATAAAACAACGTGACGCGATGAATCCTTCCAGCTCCTTTTTTGTTTAGCTGAAGCAGAGGCTGCTCCAGGCGACAAAAAATCGATGCTCTTGTCATTTTGATTGAATCTTGTGTAGTTTTTGAAACACTCTGGCGGTTACCACTGACTGCAGCTGATGTAGGGATAACAAGGAATCTTAAAAATGATCACTTGAAGCTGCAATAATGTCATTTATCTGATTGATCAACGGTGTACCAGAGCAGGAGATGACTGAGACTATAGACTGGGGTGGTGTTAACTTTGGGAGCTGTCTTAGATTTCCTCTTCAGCAAAAAATAATCTTAGTTTTTGTCACGGTAAGTCTTTTTAGTCCAATAGTTTTTTGGCTGAAAAACTCAGATTACTACCAGGGTTTCAATCAGCAAGATTAGAATAACTCTGCCATTGTAACTCACACCAATCACTTTTTTCTACGACAAAGACAATCAAAAGCTGAAACGCATGGCATGGTTGAAATTTTGGCCAATGTATGCTGTGTTTTCGTCAAAAGAAGATATGTTAACTTGGGACTGTAAAACATTAAGAATCTATGATAGCTGTACAAAAAGCTCTGATTTTGTGTGTCTGCCCCTTTAAGATGCACTCATGTTTGATGTAGCACATTACGTGCCTCCTAACCTGCACTTGCAGTCATCTTTGTTGAAGCCAGAGTTACCAATGTTAGCTGCCTAGAGATTCATAACTACCATAACTATAACTACCCCCGTTGATTTGAGTTCCTGTTTCCTTCATCTGTGATCCTGTTGTAAGTTCAGAGTCATTGACAAAAATCAGAAACCAAAATGTGTTTCTGTTCCTGTCAACAGGAGTAGCTAAATAAGTTAGCTGCAGTGTATGATTCAGCTAATGGTGTCGGGAGGATTAGGCGACAGCACCGCTATGTGTGAAGTGATGTAGTGATGTAATGATTTTCTATGGCTGCTAGTTCTACTGTTAAGTGGAATACTACTGGATCAAAGTTCAGTTCCAAGGGAAATTGAGTCTCCAGCCATCATTCCTGTGCCCTGACCAGCACCCCATCCTGTTTTGCTGTACAAAACTTAAAAAGAACACTCCTAATACCCCACAAACACTACCCTCATTGTGTGTCATAACTGTCTAAATAGAAGCAATTCATCCCAGCCTGTATGGGGAGACAAAAGCCCCTGGCCCCTCTGCCAAAAAGAAGGTGGCTGGCTCGCCAATTATGCTGTGGATTTCCTCAACAGCAAACTTGACTCAGAATCAAATCTGTAGCCTTCTGTGGGGTTTTCTGAAGATATAACATACAGTTCACATCTCTGAGCAAACTAAGACAGTTAGACTTCTACTCTCAGTTCTTCCCCCAAGTTCTGACCCTCAATGATTTCAGTGTGGCAACTTTTCATGGAAACAAAACACTGGAGTATCTCTGAACTCTTCCCTGTTTTTGTAAAACTTAGCTTCCAATGAGACGTTGTGCTATCAGTCTCCAGTAAAACATGTTTACAATGCCAAGCATTTGGTTTCAAATACCTCGTTTCAACAGAGCTGTTGCTAGTGCTACGTCCAGGTGCTAGTTCTGTGCCTGACTTAGTACCGGCTCCACCTGAAAAAGGACTGTCTCTGTGTGCTTGAAACTGGTGCTGAGCAAGCACCAACTCTTTACTGGGCGAGGGCGAAGCACAGGCATGTCAGGGGGCCAGAGGAGGGTTTTACATGACGGACAATCAGCTGTGGAGAACAGTGAGTCATCTGTTGTTTTGTAGGTGTTTCCTCATTTAAAACTTGAAATGTTGGCAAAATTAGAGCAGTGACACACTGCTTTTCTCATGGATCAGGTCTATACCTTGATATTTTATTTAACAGACTGAAAAGCTTTATGGCATCTATCTTATTTACATGCCTGATCATTTCAGCCTCATGGTCGTGTGCTCACAACTCTCCTCTGCTCTCTGTATTGTGCACAGTGGAGTTCCGCCCCAATGGACACAGACACAGTGACAAGCACACTCTGTATGGTGGACTGAGAGCTGAGAAAACCACCACCAAATTATTTGCTTTCTTAAGTGCCACCTATATGGAGATCAGCTCATTATGTCAGTTTTTGTTGTAGTCAGGATAAAACCATCTGATTGACTGGAATGGAGACACAACTGGTGGATTATAACCTAACGCTTGTAATCTAAGTCTCATTGAGCAAGACCATTACAAGGGACCATGAAGACTGATGGTTGACACCAAAATATAGTTAAAAGTAGAGGAGTGCATTGCTTCCTTACTCTAACCCCAACATTTTTTTTGTTCTACTGGACTTAAAATGAATGTTCCTTTACACCGTCAACACTTTTACAGCTTGCCAGCATGCCTTTGTGACAGAAAATATAGTGATTTGTTGAAGTGGCTTCTTAAACTTATGATCACACTTCAATGCAAAGTTGATGGTCTACTTTCAGCTCTGTCACTGTTTGTGTTCTTTATTAGTCGCCGAATGTCTTGCAGTTCCAAATAACAATGACAGTTTGAACAGAAAGGAATAAAGTAAACAGTTCATCAATTAAATAAAGATGATTATTTTTAAAATGTCAACACTTTCCTTCATTAAATGTAATCTGTAGTTAATTAGCTGTGTGATATTATCCCAGAAACACTAAAAATGTGCTTAAATTTCTAATTACCTCTGAGTTCCTCTCACAATGTGACTTGTTTTTTTCTCTCAGAAGTGATTAACCACAGCTGGATGAGCATGGATAACATAAATCATCATTAGGAGAGGAGAAATAACACTTCAAATTGTCCGTTCATTTCAAGATTGCTTCTTCAATTAATCAATTTATTTGTTGAATGAAATAATTGGAATCAATTATATATCTGTCACCCTGTTATTGAAGCACTTCTTGATGTTTAATAAAGGGAAATGGATTTTTCTGACCTTTAGACTGCACAGCCAGCGTCATGTAGTGGGCAGAGTAGTGTTTCTTCCAGAAGGCACGCAGACGCTTGTAGACATTGATCTTATTCTTGTTTGGCTCGTGCTTCAGAGTCTCGGCATTACCTGTTGATGTTAAGAATGAAGAATCAATCTGGCAGCAGAAGACTGAATCATCTTGAAAATGTTTGACACATGCAGGAAATTTGGGCCGGGCATCTGTTGCCTATTTCTTAAAGCAGAACACGCCCTAAGGAGGCGCTGTGCGTATGAAGCGTCCCAGCAGTTTGTTTACCAACTCACCCCAGCAGAACTTGCCCATGGGGTGTCCAGGTTTGGCCAAACTGCCAAACAGCATCTCCTTCCTGTGGGAGTCCGACGGCTTGGCCAGCTGGTACTCTGACAGACAGAAGGAGAGACAGGAAAACTCCAGACGACAGAGGAAGATGGAGATCAATGGTGTGCGAAAGAGCTGCGAAAGGAGAGCTCAGAGAACCGCTGATGTAAAGTTTAACTCTGAGTCAGACGTATAAAAGCGTCACTCTGAGTAAAGAGCCCAGACTCACCACTGTCCACGGCCTCCACCTCCCTGTCGATGGCGTCTCGGATCATCAGGGGGCAGATAAAGAACTGAGCCCACCTGAGGGGGTTGACAGGACAGAGAGGCTTTAATCAGGGGCCACACGCCGGCCGGTGACACAGGTCAGAGTGAGACAATCAGATAGAGACAGTTTAACACCGCAGAACACGGCTTAATGTCGAGCGGCTGATTGAGCTCGTAACGTCTGTCCGAGTTATTACCCAGCGAGAGTCAGGCTTACATCCTGAAACATGAATTCAGGCTGTGACAGACTGCACAGATCTTTCATCAGTTAACTACCAACAAGAAGCTGTGCGGAGTAAAAAGAAAAAAAAAAAAAAGTTGTTAACTGGGGATTAGTACCCGTGCCTCAGTGTGACATTTATATTTGTTCTTGATTTGACTAGTCTCTAGGAGAAGACTGACATTTGTTTTTATCTTGGATAAACTTTAACTTGCATAAAGGAGCCTTAAGATACTTTGGCTTATTGTAGCTCACTAACCAGAACCACAAGGCTAGCACCAGCATCACAAAACCTCAGTTCAAATGTAGTTGGGAAGTTGTGTAAAATGTAAATGGGGACAGAACACAGTGATATGCAAATCCTGTTTAACCCATATTCAACTGAACCCACTAAAAAACTAGATACTTAATGTTCAAACTGATAAGCATCATTGATTTTTTTTATTCCAAATATTCACTCATTTTGAATTTGATCGCTTCAACACGTGAAAAGCTGACAAAAGACTGGGAAAGTTAATGCTGTAAAAACAGCTGTTTGGATCATTCCACAGGTGAACAGGTTCATGAGAAACAGGTGAGTGTCATGATTGGGTATAAAAGGAGCATCCCCAAAAGACTCAGTCCTTCACAAGCAAAGATGGGCCAGGTTCACCACTTTGTCAACAACTGTGTGAACAAACAGTCCAACAGTTTAAGAACAATATTTCTAAATGTACAACTACAGAAATTGATGGATTTCATCATCTACAGTCCATAATATCATCAAAATATTCAGAGAATCTGGAGAAATCTCTGCATGTAAGCAGCAAGGCCCAAAACCAGCATTGAATGGCCGTGACCTTTGACCCCTCAGGCAGCGCTGCATCAAAAACCAACATCATTGTGTAAAGGATCTTACAGTGTGGGATCAGGAACACTTCAGAAAACCATTGTCAGTTAACACAGTTCATCACTACATCTACAAGTGACAGTTCAAACTGTCTTTGTCATGGTAGACCATGCAAAGACAAAGCCATACATCAACAACAGACACAAACGCTGCTGCCAGCTTCTCTGAGCCTGAGCTCATCTGAGATGTACTGAGGCAAAGTGGAAAAGTCTGCTGAGGTCTAACGAGTCCATGTTTCAACACACACATTGTGCACATTCTGAAGCGCAAAATACCACAACACAGACTCCGAACTGTTGAGCAACTAAAGTTGTACATCAAGCAAAAATGGAAGGGAATTCCAGCTGTAAAGCTTCAACTATTAGTGTCCTCAGTTCACAGACACTCGTTGAGTGTTGTTCAAAGGGAAGATGATGTCACAGAGTGGGAAACATGAACCTGTTCCAGCCTCTAAGGAACATGCTGTAGGCATTCAATTCCAAATGAGTGAACATTTCCAAAAAGCAATTGTTAACTTTATCAGTTTGAACAATAAATGTCTCGTCAAAGTGAAACTGTTCCAAGATCACTCAGATCAGTCCTCACACTGACGTTATTCTCCATTGCAAGTAAGATCGATTACACTTTTGGAGGGCAGGCAGTCAGTGCAAGGACAAAGTTTTACTACATCAAACTTTTCCCTTTTATTATTATTTCATCCTTAAAAGAATCAGAGACCATGCCTGGAGACCTCATCTTCCCCTCTTTCAGAAGCTGCTTGAATGTTCTCTCTTACCCAAATAGTTGAAGAGTTACGGTAATTTAGAGAGCACTTGGAGAATGAGAGCACAAACACTCTGAAGGGTATTAAAGAGTTAAAGAAAGTTACAAACACTGAAATGAAAATCAATTTTTCAATTTTTTTCATCTCCATAATGGACTAATTCTGCACCTTGATAACTGAAAAAGCCACTAGCATTAGCTGACTCATGCTTTGATTATGGATGCTACCGTAACATTTCCCAGTCTTGTTTGCCCATGGAAAGATAATTTAAGTAACCTTCAGCTTGGCGTAGCTACGGGCACAAAGAGGGATGCACACATGTTGTTTTAAACGTTTCACATTAACATAACATGTAAACCTCCATGCTGCCCATAGACAAACCAACCACACATTTTTTTTGTCTGTACTTGATGGAAATCACACTAAAATGCATGTTTGAGTTGGTTCTTAACACCCAATTACACAAAGAGGATTCAGTGCAGAGGAGACAAACAGTGGATGTGTCAGGACAGTAAGTGTGGTTAAAACAAACAGTTTAAGATGGAGAAACATTTTGTCTCTATGAGAGGAATATTCAGATGAGTCTCTCCAGAGGGCCATCAGCGAGCTGTTTGTAACAACTATTCTGACGAGTTATTTTGGTTGTTTGGTTTTTGTACTTTTCTCAAACCTGTGTTTTATGTTTGTCTGAAAGAGGTTTGGTGGTTATGAAGACTGCCTCTTGAACAACAAAAAAAAGAAACTTCTGATCCTTTTTACCTGTCAAGAGCCTCTTTGAAGTTTTTCCTCTGGATGTCAAACTGGAAGACTGTCCTCTCACAGTCGGTGGAGGCGTTGTCGCTCCCGCCGTGCTTTTTGAGGAAAGCATCAAAACCGTTTTCAGAGGGATACTTCTCGCTGCCCATGAACACCACTGGGACATAACAGAAAAAAACACACAACAGTGAGAGGAGAAAATAAAGAAATAAAATGACTTTGAAGGTAAAAATCAAGCACTGATACTTCGGTATGTGCCTCGCATTCGTGGTTTTGTCTGTAGCAAAGCACAGACGGAGTGGCTTTGTATTTCCAGCAAAGCCACAATAGAATTTAATACATTTTTTTCTCTCCGTGCAGCTGTAAATGTAATCCTAAATACTGCTGTAAACATTTGGTGACAGCTGTAAGAATGGCAAGGTTTTCTTTTTAGACAGACCTTTTGGGAGGGAACAATGCTCAAAAACCACATCTATCAAAGAGGAAGATAGAACAATTTCTGCTCAGACAGACACATCAGTAAAAACAGAATGTGATTCACAACATCTGTGGCATGTCAAGAAAAGAGGGGGAAGGGGAAGAGGAGGAGGAGGAGGGCAAGTTTTGCTTTTGTTGGGAGTGCAAAAAACTTCAACGCAACAAGTTCCCTGCCTGCGTGCCTGTCTGTGGCTTGTTGGAAGGATATTCTGGGAAATGTCACAAATTATTAAGCGGAGTAAAAGTCGACAAAACAGGTTAAGGAAAAGAAGGTACACTGAATTATTTAAAATAGCAAAATTACTCCTTGAATCCAGGGAGGTGGGGGTGTTTCAGCCTCTGAGGCAAACTTCATTACGTAACTGGAGGCCTTATAAATAAAAATCGACGTGACTAAAGACAAAGAACACCTGTGAGTGAAAAAGAGGACTCTGTTTTTTTATACTCACTGTGTTCCAGAAAGTGAGCGAGGCCGGGGAGGTCAGCGGGGTCGCTGAAGCTGCCCGCTCCCACACACAGAGCCGCTGCAGACTGACACAAACACACACACACATTAGAGCTGCTGGTTGTTCTTTTCTGAACAGGTGTTGTTAGAAAGTGTGTGTGTTTAACAGCGCTATAAATAGTTTCTCACTTTGTGCTGATGCATTAATAATCTCTGCGTATGTGATTTTCTTTCCAGGATGACTCAGATTTTGTGACTCTTCAGAGACATTTATCACAAGTCAAAGATTCTCAAAGTTGACCAATCTCCCGTTGTCGTACCTGTTTCTCTGCACCTCTTTTCTTCTTACTCCCTTCGTCATCATCATCATCAGTGCCCTGCTCGTCATCGCCCTCTTCCTCGGACTCGTCCTCCGTTTCATCTCCAGATTCATCCTCCTCCTCTTCCTCCTCCTCTTCACCGTCCGAGTCATCGTCTTCAGACGGCGCCGGGCCGCTAAAGTCTGAGATGAGCAGGGCCCTCAGCCCGTTCTCCAGCTTGATGTACCTGCAGGGAGTGAGCGGGGTCAGGGGTCAAAGAGCTTAGACAACTCTGAGTGCGTTACAGTTTGTTTTGTTTTGTCTCGTTGTTAAATCAAGCAGACTGCCTCTTAGACCCTCTGAGACTCTCTGGCTGTATGCTTCTTCACAGCACATTTCTTTGTGTACGCTCCACAGAGGCCTGAGGCACTGGTGTGTGCTTATAGCATGAAATCATCTCATCACACCACAATAATGCTGCTGGAAGAGCGGCTCCGTATCACTTTTGGATCTGGGTTAGTGGATCTGGGTCATTTTCCCGGCACCTTCTGGTTTTAGATAGCTGCGTGTAAAACGGTGCTGGAAACAATGACTGAGGATAAAGAGGAGAATCATGTAACAAGACATTCATGAAGGAGACTGGGTTGGGTAACAAGGACCAAACTTCCAATCACGGAATTGATGAGAATTGTGAATTTTAATTCTGGTTTTCGGCTCCTAACAGCAACATATGTCTTTGAGGGTTAATTTCATTGAGAATCTACCGTGTACACAATAGTCGACAAATGAAAATGATCATGGGGGACCACAACAACCACTCTAAAGTTTTGCCAAGCTTTGTTTAAAATGCTCCCGAAAAGGCACTTCAGCGCATCATATTTTAACCAGTCAAAGTTGTAGGTTAGTGTAGTTTCACAGGAGAGCAATTTAGAGTTTTGGCTCCCAAAGGGGCTACTTCGGTGCAAGCTGGCAACCTGGAGGGCACTGTAGCAAGTGTGTTGGCTCCCAAGAAGTCAAATTTGGCACCGAGAGGGAACATTAGCATGTGCTCAGCTCATGAGAGGCCACACCAGTGTATTCTGGCTGCCAAAAGGGCACTATAGCACATGTTTTGGCTCTGGGTGGACACTTCTTTATGTGTTGGCTCCTACAAGGGCATTTAAGCTTGTATTTTGGCTCCTACAAGGGCATTTAAGCTTGTATTTTGGCTCCCAGGTAGACAGTTCATCATGTTTTTTGTTTTTTTTGTTTTTTTTGGAGGAGGTTTTATATAGTTTTTTTTCTATTATAATTATTTGTGCTATTTATTTATAACAATGTGCTATTTCAATTTCTAAATCCTCTTTTTTTGTACTGTCGCCTGGTTGAGGAATATAATTTTGTTTCAATGGTGTAATCCTTAGGATGCCATGTGAAATGACAATAAAGTCTATCTATCTATCTATCTATCTATCTATCTATCTATCTATCCATTCATCCATGTTTAACCAGCCAACTGGGTAGCTTGGTGAGGTTGCTCCAACCAGGAAGCCCCTTCAGTATTCCTTTTGGCTCCCAAGAAGTCGTTTCTGCACAAGTTTTGAGTTTCAAGGAGGACACTTTGGTAAGTGTTTTTGCAGAGGGCTCCAAGCTACCACAGCTAGGATGCAGCCAACACTTATTTTCCTCTTGAGTGAATGATGTTTAGATTTGTGATTTCCTTAAATTACCCTAATAAGAATGAGTAATACTGAATGATCACAATGATAATCTTTCTCATAGTTGACATAAACATTTATAACTTCTTATAAGGCACGTGAAGGTTTTGGCAAGTTAAATTTTAAGACCTTTTCAATGCCACCGTGAATGAAATCTAAGACCAAAAACACTACAAATATAATCAATGGTTGGGGGATCTTGCTGTATTACAACCCAATCACAGCATGTATGTCACTTAATGAGACCCAGTCTGGTGTATCCGTCAGATTGTCAATTTTTCAAGGTTACCTGAATGTGTTTTGAGGGACGAACGCAGCATGTCTCGACTGAGCAGAGTGGAGACGGGAGGATCTCATCAACATTGTTTCCATTCTCATGCCCTCTTTGAAAATTGCAGAAAATAAAGAGTTTGCTCTTGCTAAATTCTGTTAATCAAGCGAGCCCTGAATGATGAGCAAACATTCTGTAATTGCACTTGGAAAATTCTTTGAACTTAGCCTGAACCCACAAAGTTACAGGACTTTATATGACAGTGATAAATGAGCCCAGTGAGGAAAAAAAGAAAAATCCAGACATCAAAATTAGTAGATTCTTTGAATGGAGCTCCACCACCAATATTTTTCCTATGTACCTCAAAATGTTTTGTATACACTAATTCCTTTTTTTATTTTAAAAGGATAAAATCAGAGAAAATCAATGTCTCTTTTTTGTATTCCAGTGATGTATAGCTTCTAAAATTTGTCCCACTGCATGAAGATATAACTCATTTAAACCATGGTTTTCCTGGATCTACAGTGGAGCAGGACTTCACTGTGGAGTAGAGCCCGACCGATTAATCGGACACTTAAAGCATGTCACCCATTAATCAATATCGCTCATTATGTAGCCGATGTAAAAAATATTTTTTTTCTGTGTGGAGATTGTGTCGTTCCTACTCCTGTGTGTCTGTGTCAGGCTGCATGCTGCTCTCTTTCAATGATAAATGCTACTGTTAATTCACACGTCCACCATTACCTAATATAAGATTATAATATGGCACTCTGATGTCGTGGAAGATTCTTTTTTTGCAAAATAAACAGAGACAAATGCTCTTGTCAATACACATGTCCATCCTTTTCTGGTAAAAGACTATAATACGGTGTTTTAAAGTTGCTGTGTCATACCCAAAATCATATTTCGGGTATTATAGCAATTTGTGTTCATGATCAGTATATATCCAGTGTATACCAATGTTCTTATTTTATGTATCAGCAGATATGCGGGATATCGGCCAATATGTTGGATATAGGTTTCTTTTGTCCCGGTATCGGCATCAGTCTCAAAAATCCCATATTGGTGAGGCTCTAATGTGGAGTGAAAAAATACACCACGGTGAGTGAAAAAAAAAATCAAAATAAAACAAACAAACAAAAAAAACAAACAAAACTGCTTGGTGTCTTGGATTGGTGGGGAGTCTTCTGATTTGTCAAAGTCAAATGTTGGTAGGTATGTCCTAGTAGAAGAGTGTATACCTGTATTGTTTGGGGTCACTGGGGGACTTGATGATCTCATTGTCTCCAACATTGTCCTCCCCTCCTCCTCCTCCTCCTGAGTCCATTACAGTCCGGTTCTCCTCCCGGACATCTCCAGTCTGGCTTGGGCCTGGAGACCCACATGTTGGGGGGGTTTTGGGTTTGTTCAGCATCCTCTCCAGAGATGATGATGATGATGGTGGTGGTGATGATGATGATGACACTCTGGCACTGTGGGCTGACAGCAAAGCGCGACCATAAACAACAGGATAGCTCACTGCCACCGGTAATTTAGCCCTCAGCAAGGCAGCACACCGTGTCAGCCACAACACAGCTATGATGAAGAGCCTCCCTGACAGACAGACAGAGAAGTACGGCGTTATAACAGCTCAGACAGCGGCACAGATTTCACCGAAAGCCCCCTGTGTGTGTGTGTTTTAGAGAGAGAGAGTGTGTGTGTGTGTGAGTGTGTGTGGAAGAGGCCTCGATAGGTTTGAACCTGTGCTGTCAAACACACCAGCCAGCAGCCACAATGCAGCTATTCACACAGGCTGTCTGGTGGTTTCGCCCTATTCAGAGAGATGTCAGCTAAAATACCAGCTCCAGAAACAAAACCTGAGCCTCACATCCGAGCTGCAGCACTTAACACACACACAGAGGCGGTTAAAGTGTCCTCTAAACACAGAAACTAGCAATAAAACCAGCAGAAGACTCCGAGTAGGTTTCAATATAAACAAATGACTCACTTTGAACGAGCTTCAGCGATAAAAGTGAAGACAAACACCTCAATTTGAGGACCTAAAGCCGGTACAGTAACAGAAACAAACCTTCACCCTGCTGTCAGAATATGGGCCTCACAACGATGACATCTCCCCAACAAGCGCTGTGATTCGCTGACAGGACCACACGCTCTTCTTTCCCGCCTCCTCATTGGCTCTGAGAGTGAAGAGGCGCGGTTAGAGTGCGCGCACGTGCTCCAGTGCAGTCAGCAGCCGTTGGAAGGATGCAAAGTGTGAGGATGATGATGTTCCACCTGACACCTGCACGGACCCGGCAGCTGTGAGCCATCTGGAGATGGAGGGTGTTCAACAGACCACTTGTCAGAAGCAGTAAATGTCATAATTTGTCGTTTTATTTAATCTGCTCCGTCAACGCAGCCGCTCAGGATTGAAGTGACGGTGGATTGTGTTAGTTAGTCACGTGACACCCACTTTCCTCAAGTGGAAATTTGTCCCACGCGCCTCATGGAGCACCTGTGCAGGGAGACACACCGGGAAGGTTGGTGTAGGGGGCCGCTAGGTGGCAGGCTGGGGCCACGGGGGGAGGTCGGGCAAATGTCACTCACATATCCAGACTGTGGGTTGAGATTAAGAAGGCCAGCATGACGTCTGGGGCAGTGGTCTCAACCTTTTGAGTCGTGACCCTCAATTTAAGATGAGATGCACTAGTATGCACATTGCCATTGTGACTAGATAATGGAAGGAAAAAAAAAGTGCACAGGTATAGTGTCCTGAAAACAAACTCAATTATGTACTTTGAGTTCTTATTCTGCATGTTTTCAATAAAACCTTGCTTCTTATTTAACTTTAATGCCAGGAAGAAAACTTGAAAGCACAACTAAGTGAAGTGATAGTGGACAAGTGAGAGAAAGAACAGAGGCAGCTTTGTATCTGGGGATGAGTAATATGATGAAAAACATGCACACTAGCCTTCATTGGATTCTTGTTTTCATGACATTCTGCCTGAATTCATAACTTCTTATGTTCCAAAGCCCTTCCTGTTGCTTACATGCAGCCTGTGTGTTCAATAAACGACCCCTGACCCCCTTCACTGAACACGTTCAAGCACAACACTGAAGTTCAGACATCGTACAAACTTATTTGATGTGATGAATTTTGTAATAATAATGGAGCAGAAAACAACTAAAACAACCCCCTGTCTGAAATTCTGTGATTTAATATTAGTTATATTTTTCCAGTATGATTTGGTGACCCCTAGAAATCATCTCACGACCCCCATTGAGGTCAGGACCCTAAGGTTGAGAATGGCTGGTCCAGGCAACATGCACTGACCATATTCTAAAAACCCCAAAACAGGACCCTGACCCAGCCTGCTGGAGATTCTGCAGATACAGACAAAGATATTCAGAGTTGACAAAGTAGCTTCTTAACCCCTACATTTATTTAAACACTCCTTTTCCGTTCGACAGGAGCACTTTTGATAATGCAAACAATAAAAAAAATGTGTGTAAGACCATTTCTACCCCATGAAGATATATAAAAAGTAAAAACCATCTTAGTAAGGATTTGTTTCATTGCTCATAAAAAGTCAAAATTTTGAGATGAGTCATATGAAGACACTTTCATTTTTACTGTATCTATAATTTTGCCTGTCTCCTCATTATTTTGGAGTTTTATCACAAATTTTGACCTCAACAATTTTATCTGAAATTTTGACTTTTACCAAAATGTTGACTTTTGATCTAAAATTTTGACTTTTTTTATCTTACAATTTGACTTTTAATCACATTTTTTATTCTCATTATTTTGACCTTTTACCTGAAACTTAGACTTTTTCTGGAAATTTTGACTCAGTCTCAAATTTTTGACTCTTGGTCTTAAAATTTTGACTTTTAGCTCAAAATTGTGACTTTTTACCTCAGAATTTTAACTTTATCATTGTAATTTTTACCTAGAGACCTCAATATTTGACTATTTTGGTTAAATTTAAACTTTTAACCTTAAAATTTTGACTTTATCGTTTCATGATTTCCTTTTTCAGGGGAAAGTTTGTACTTTTGATCTTTAAATACTTTACTTTTTTTATCTCAAAATTTTGACTGATCTTACAATTCGGACACAGCTCTGACAATTTGGACCTCTTTTTTTTATTATCTTGACTATTTCAGAGTTTGACTTTCCATCCAAAGTTTTGGCTTTCATGCAAACATAAATAACCCCTAAAATCTTGGTTCAAGTAAAATTTAGATTTTGAGGCATATAAATTTTCAGCTGACACATTGGTGCCAGCTCTGCAGACAGTACACATAGCCACCCACCAGTCAGAACCAGGAGGGAAAGAGGAAAGTAGTGTATATCTTCTGTCAAAGTGCAGTTCCACTTGAGCATTTTCTGTCTGACAGTGTAACTTTGCAACAGTCAGAGCATGTTTTCCTGCTCAACATCTCCACAGGTTGGTGCATCAGAATTATGACACTTGCTCAGAGCAGCTTTGCTTTATTATAAATATCAATAGTCTGTAGAACAAGCTGAGAAAATCCTGGACATTTTGCAGAATTTCATAGAATCCGTGGAAATAATTTAATGACCAAAAAGGAGGACATGTCTGGGAAAAAGAAGGCTTTTGTTCACCCCAATAAAACACAGAAATGATGCATTTTGCTCACCCAAAGGGAGGACTTCCTGAATGAAACTGATAAATTTGAGTAGTAAACTCTGCCTGAAACATTTAAAAAGCAAATCTTATCATGAATAAGCCACATTGACATTTGTCCAATGCCTGTCCTCTGCCTCCCCTCTGCAGCGTGCTGGCATTTCACCCCTCCGCCGTGCCAATATGTCCTCCCCCTCACTCACCAGCTCTCCCTCTGTCTGAAGCCAATCTGATTTGCCCCTGGGCTTCTGTCGGCAGGAAAAGAGGTGATAAACACCGCAGCCATGACAACCGGTGAGCCAGACGAACGCCTGAGTTCCTGTATCCTAATGGCTTTACTTGGCATCGTCTGCGGCTTTAATTCATCAAGCCTCGCAGCCCCTACCTGGCCTGATATTAAGACAGCCGGGACAGATGAAGGCAGCGCAGTTTAAGCTGTCTCATCCTCGTCTTTTAAGATAAACAGCTGGACAGCATGTGAGAGGGAGAGAGCAAACACTAAAAAGCTGCACATTTCTTAAAATAGAGCCCCTGAATAAACATTTCCTGGGTCTAATCAGAATTAACAGAAATGTGAGCGTATTGATTCCTCTGAAGCAGGCTCTGGAGCAGCAGACAGAAAGTGAAAGAGCCAATCTGATTCCCTCAAATATATCCTATCGATCCCTAATGGAGCCTCTGTGGAAACTCGGGGAATGATGTTTTCAGGGCAAAAGTCCCAACACTGAGCCAACCATTGGTGCAGCTACAGCGAGGATAAGCAGCCTATTAGAAGTGTGTGAAAGTGCCTTTACATGCCCTGCTGCGTGAG
Source organism: Thalassoma bifasciatum (assembly GCA_008086565.1). Taxonomy (NCBI): domain Eukaryota; kingdom Metazoa; phylum Chordata; class Actinopteri; order Labriformes; family Labridae; genus Thalassoma; species Thalassoma bifasciatum. Next base: position 158,119 of record RPOG01000868.1, on the reverse strand, counting down.
AAAAGATGACCGCCTTGTGTTGGCGATCGATTGGTCAGGCCTCCTGCAAAGCATGAGCCTGCGTTTAAGCACCGTCACATGCGGCCTTTTCATGGTTAAGTTTATATTGTGTTAGCACCATCGTAATTCCTCTCTTTTTCCCACTTGGCTATGACGGGGCACCTCGGGCCTCTCCTGAAAAATGTGTCTGGCTGAATCACTGCGTATGAGGAATTTGTCCTTTTAGAGTCATTGAGGAGGCAGCAGCAGCAGCACAAGTCTATACCTTAAGTTTCCAAGAGGGCGAGGTTGGCCGAGGAGCTGATGTGAATCCTAATTAATACAGGAGATTCGATTAATTAGCTGGAATGTGTGTGTGTGTGCAGTCATGTGTCTCTGTATGTGGCATATGTGTAGGAGTTGTGATGCTCCTCTTGAGTCACGGTGCATTTGTGTGTAGCTGTGCTAAATGAGGAGGGGGTGTTATATCTCTGAGTGTGTGTGTGCCTGGGGGGGTAAGCCTCTGAATCACTTCATCGTCTCCAACATGTGTGCTCTCATGTGTGTGTGTGTGTGTGTGTGTGTGGAGCCTCCTGGGAGGCTTGTCCTTGCCTGCGGTACCGCTGTGTGAATCAGAGGTGAGTCCTCTGGAGTTGCCCTCTGCTTTAATCTGGAGCTAATGACAGAAACACCTTCCCTCCTGGCCACCTCTTCACCCCAAACCCTCTCCCTCTTGTCTCTCCTCCTCACATCTCATCCAGCCCCCCCAAATTCCCACCCCGCATTCCCTCTCTCCTTGCTGTTTTCCTTCTCCACCCTCTTTTTTCTGTCTTTCTCCTCTTTCCCACAGAGTGCACACTGCCCTTGCTCTCCTTCCTGATTGCCTCATCCCGCGCCGTAAGGGACCGAGGGGCAGCTCTGGGGCCCCCACTGAAACTCAGACACGTGTTGAGGGACAGCACAACAGTGTGAGAACAACGTGTCGCCACAAGGAGATACCCTGACCCTTGGATTAGCAGGGGGGAGGACTCGAACACGCTCCCGCTCTTGTCAGTGCGTTTGATAGTCCTCCAGTCTTGAGTGTTTTTGTGCGAGTTTTACATGCAAGCTCGTCCCAGTGGAAAGGTTGCGAAGGAGGAAAAAAAAGAGAAGCGTAATTGGAGAGAAAGAGATGACCACTTCCAGCAATGTTTCCTCAGCGGAAGAGAAGAAGAGGGGAAGAAAAAAGAGGGAAAGAATGACATGTAAACAAGTCTGAGTTGACAAGAGCACACGGGAGACTCAAATAAGGAAGCGAAGGAAGGAAAAAGATCCAGAAGAAGGAGGAAGCTGAGTATTATCTGACAGAAGTGATCCAGATGAGAGAAAGAGAGGAAGGAGGAGGAAGAAACAGTATGAGTCCCCATCAATTTCAGCACCGGACAGCTCCACAGACAGCACCAGGCCAGTATAAATAGATCTCCTACTTTACAGGCCGCATCACAAAAACTCAGCCCTGAGCGTGCAGAGCAGAGAGGAGCAGAGAGGAGCAGAGAGGAGCGGAGCGGCTCCTGCCCCTGGAGAACAGACATGCAGGTATCTGATGGTGCCTGATAACCATCTTCTCTCAGTTCCTCTCCGTTTGTTTTCCTAATTTAGTGAGCCTCCACGCTTCGACGACACCGCGGTGAAGGAAAGCGGGTGTTTTTCTTCCCAGATTCTCCGTCACGGGGCATTGTTCCACTCCGAGGTAGACGATATATCCTCGGGCCTGCATGGGATCACATTACTCCGGCCACGGATCTGGCAGCACCGATCATAGATGCTGGAGGAGAGAAAATAACAAGTGAAGGAAAATACACCAACACTCCTTTGCTGCAGAGGTGACCCGCGTGTCTGTAAGCAATCTGCACAAATGCATGTGAGCATGCATGCCCTGAGCCTGCCAGCCTGTTTCCATCGTAAGCCAGCGTTAAGTAGCCTTGTGGGGAGGCTGTAATACACACTAATGCACCTGAGAGCCCTGAAATCTATAACCATCATCTACATCTGCACGATATTACTGGAACAGTCTCTGTTACTGTTTCTGATAGGAATCTCCAGGGAGAGCCCCCCACCCCCACACGCCCATGGGGTGAGGTATGAAACTAGGGAGAGAGAGAGAGAGGAGAGAGAACGTTTGTGTGTGTGTGAGAGAGAGAGAGAAAGAGAGAGAGAGAGGAGTCATGCACCTCTCCATTCCCTCAAGGTGATTCACCTTAATGCACGCTGAAATCAATGTGAAATTGAACTGAAAATTGAACTTTCAGCTCAGTAATGTGGAAGACATGTTGTTATTAAATCTTTTCCTATAGCCATGAAAGAGGCTGACTGATATTTGGAGGCGCCGGGATGCTTGTTTTCAGGAGTGTGGCACCTCGTGTCCTTGATGGAGAGCCTGTGTATTCTGCACTGGGGGCCCCGGGCTGCGTGCGGGGCCTGTGCCTGTCACTTTTAGGCAGAATTGATGGAGCAGCGGCCACCCATAGGCGGTGATTAGCCGGAGTAGGAGGCTAAACTCAGCATTAGTAGGGGGGGTTTCACTATGCAGAGTCTCGTGAGGCATCTGTTGCTACCACCTCCTCCATTTGGCGGACAGGTGTCAGTGGCGCCTTGAGAATTTTTTTTTTCATCAGAGTGGCCAGATGGGGCTACTGAAAATCTTAGGGTGGCACACCAGAACCAAAAGTCTCAACTGAATTTCAGGAATACTTTTATGCTATTGTGGTACATCCACTTGTCTAGAACTTTGGTATCACGAGAATCAGCAGCTAATACACACTGGTTTTATTATTTCACAGTCTGCAACACAATATGTGTCTGGTGTCCTAAGTTCCAGCAATCCTGTCTGTATATGTTTTAGACATGCTTCCCAGTTTTTTCAAACCTAGAGCCCACTTTTATATCTCAAAAATGTTTGCGGCCCACCTTATACCCCATGAATACAAAAGCCATGTAACGCCTTCTCATAGCACTTATTTCTGTATATCAACATTTCAATATTTTTGATATCCTCCAACATGTAACTGAGTTTGAACATTTAAAAAATTGTTTTGTATACCTGTATCTTTATACAATCAAACCCCTGCCCTCTGAAAAAGTATGCAATTTTGGAAATAACTTGGTGGCCCACTTGCAATATCTCCCTGGTCCAACAGGGGGCTGCAGCCCACAGGTTGGGAAACACTGTTCATTAATTTGAAGGAGAACATTAATTTGTAACAAACAACATTTAAAGGGAGCAAATCTACTCAAAATCAGAAGCACCATACAGTTAACCTCTATGTTTTCATCAAATAAATACCTATAACATCTGAAGCTGTGTTTCCATTACACTGAGAATTTGGCAAAACTTAAATAATCACATTGAAAATTGGTAACAAACACTAAAGTTTGGAAAAAATCTCTCAAACTTTGGTAAAAAGTTTTCAGGGTGATTGTCAAGTTGACATGCATCACTGATTTAATCAGATACCAAATTTCGTGTTGAAATCTATTTTGTAGCTGAGCCAACTTCTAATTAAGCGTTATCACAACAACTTCAGTGAACATTTGTCATTCTGACATAGAATAATATGCTAATGAATGTGCAAAAAAATGAATTTTACAGTGCATGGTTACAATTCTCCGTTCTTCTTCCGCATTTTGCAAATTGAGTCTGGTTTGCCAAGATTTTGCGCAATTCATTTCTAGCTGTAATGGAGACACTGGAAATTAGGCCCAATTGTACTTTGTAAAAACTTCAGAAATACCTTTTTTTTTTTTTTTAAGTGTCATGAAAACGCAGCTTATTTGTCAGGAAGACAGTGCCCCCCCACCCCCACTCCCACCCCCCATGACGCCACTGACAGGTGTGTTTGGATGCATGCCTCGCGCGCCTGTCCTTCCTCACCTCACCTCAGAACAGACCCCACACTTTTTTCTTGACTGATGCCGCACACGCGCGTGCGTGCACACCCAGCGCGTGTCAGTGCGCGGTGATGCCAGCTGGCACGAGTCGCCATGGTAACACACACCGGTTTCACGAAACCCGTCTGCGCTTAAGGGCACGAGGAGAGATGAATAAACTAATGAGATTATAAATTATTGTCGGTATAGCTGAACAGTCGGGGTATTTTTACCAGACTGCATGCGTGGCCAACGTGAGGAGAAAGTTTATGGGGCCCATTATGTGTGTGTGTGTGAGAGTGTGTGTGTGTGTGTGTGTGTAATCTGTTTACGAAGAGGAGCTGAAGTGAAGCCACCCCGCGCGCGCTCTATACGCCTCGTGTACAAACGAGCAGGTTGCGTTGCTGCCTTATTGCATGCTGCCTCCGTCCCCTCTCCTCCTCCTCCTCCTCTTCTCCTCCTCCTCCTTCTCTTTATGAATTAGCCGGTTGTGTCTGAGATGAAGAGCGGCTCCTCCGTCTCCACGCAGCCGGCTCCGCGTCCTCGCTCTGGCCGCCTGTCCAGCGGTCCAGTGCCGCAGCTCCCGCGGGCTGCGCTGTGGAGAAGAAGCGGACCTGCATCCTAAAGCCACGCGTTTCTCCCTCTTCCTCTCTCTCTCTCTCTCTTGGTTTTTATCCTCCACCTCATTGCAGTCTTATCACGTCCCCCCCCTTCCCTCTCTCCTCTCTCTCTCTCCTCTCTCTCTTGCTCTCACCCCCCCTCTCCTTCCACCTCCCTCCCTCCCTCCCCATCCGCCTGAGCCGCTACAGGAGAGGAGAGAGAGGGAGAAGAGTGCGGCTGAATGTGAACGACATGTCGACAGTCAGCCTCTAAAGTGTTTTCTCGGTCGTTCCCTAATTCTTTGGCGGCGGACTGAGTGAGTATTACCCGCATCCCGGCTCTGCTGAGCGTCGCTGTGTGGATGAGAGAGGCTGCTGGGGAGAGACAGACAATGGGGAGTGCAATTGGATTGCGTTACTCTGCCAAGGATTTTCATACATAGCCTGGTAAATGTCTTAATAGGTTCTGTTAATGACTCGGCTGTTTAATTAGTCATGCTTTAATTCTACTAACTACCACATTGTGTGTGTGTGCTGTAATGTTAGAGGCTAATTGATTTTCTTGGAGGGGCTGTGGGCTATCCAGGCGGCTCTAGCCCCCCTAACATTTCATCTGTGATGCTGCTGCTGCCTTGCTTTGCTTGCCTTGATAGTGCGGCTCTGTGTTTTGGGGGGGAGCAGGGGCCCGTGTGGAAAAGCTCGGACAGAGAGAGGACGGTGAGGTAGACACTGGAATTATGTGACATGAATAATATGCAGTGACCGTCATCTGTGGTCCGCCTGCGTCAGTGTGCAGGTCTAGAGGAGAAAAAGGAGGGATATAATAGGGGGAAAAAAAGAAAGACAGAAAAGTCCGAGAGACTTGAGAAAGACAAGGAAGGAAGCCACACCTGTGTCAGGCCTGTGTGCAGATGGATGGACACTTTGAGATTACGCTGTGCTGAGTCCTCTCCTTTCTTGTTACCATAATGATGCAGAGCTATGCTGACTCGTCCACTCGCCTGATTGGAGAAAGGAGGCTCCAGTGTTGACTGTGTTTCTTCTGATTAAGGAGGGATGGCCGTCCACCAAAGCGGACTCTAACAGGAGGGATCCCAGTGGGCTATCTGGACTGGGTATTGATCTCCCCACATACAGGACAGGACGGGGAGGGGGGGGTCAGGCCCGGTGATAAACAATACATTTCCTCTGATGAAGACGAAAACCTTCAGGGACCGTAAACGGCCTGTTTTGTGCATCGTATTCCAATTCGACAAACACTATCGAGCAACTTGGCCTAGATTGTTTCTTCACAGACACAGAGCAGTTTGTTAAGCCGTGATATTCTTTTTCCTCTCCTCCACCGTCCAACAAGTATTGCAGCAGCATCTCTCCGGGTTGTTACAAAAGCACACACTCATCTCCACGTGTCTCGTACCTGTTCCTGTACTTGGCAGGCGATAAAAAGCACACTTTTTTTTTAGATATGCTTTGACCTTTCTTGCTTTGTTTCCAGCTCTTTCTTTCTATCACACACACACACACACACACACACACATCCACACACATACACTCACAGACATAACTTGGCTCCAGCTCGGCGTTCGTTCTGTGTGAGGCGGGCGAACATTGTGTGCAGGGCGAGAGGAGGGCTTTGATGTAATCAATATCAGATTTCAGCTGTTTCACTGTGAGCTCTCATCCTGAGTGGCAGCCTTGACTGACTTCTTAGCGCTTATGCAATCCCACTCCTCTCTCTCTCACTCTCTCTCTCTCACTCACTCACTCTCCCACCTCGCCCCGTTTCCTCTCCCCTCTGTACCCCTCTGTATCTGTCCGTCTCCTCTCTCCATTCCTTCACCTCGTTCCCTGCTCTCCCTCCTCCTCCTCCTCCTCCTCCTCCTCCTCCTTTCCCTTCGTCATAATCATCTCTGTGATTGCTCTTCCTCTCCCGGGCGGTGATGTTTTCGCTGCTGCCTCCTTGTCTAACTCGCTGATGCTAGATTATTGCTGTATGATTACAGCTACCATACCATGGTGATCATTATTGCATTCCGCGTAGCTCTGTACGAGCAGATCGAGACGCTTTATCCAATTTAGATCTCATTAAGACTTGAGAGGAAATATCCCCCCACGATGCCCGACTCTCATCTCAGCTGTTTTCTCCTTGTTTTTTGTTTCCAGGACTGCTGCAACTCTTTCTCTTCTTGCAGCGCCGTCTCATCATCGTCATCACCCTCAGCATCAGTTCACGTTCTCGCTGTCATCCCCTTCACATCAGCCCTTTTGAGTTTGGATTGGCAGCGATGCTTTCACTCCACTGTCATTATCACAATAATGATCCTGACGGGACTCGATGGCTGTTGATAACCCAACACACTCTGCCGATTGTTCACTCGGCCTGTTTTGTGCCTCTTCGCTCTGTTCTCTGATTGCCATTCATCTTATTAACTGGAGCAGTTCATTAGGCAGAAAACATTATGTCTCTGATTTGCATCTTCCCATATTCATATTGCATACATTAAAAGAGCACACGCGTGACATTTCAGCTTCGCCGGGCATTTGGAAACACAGATGAATATATTCATTAGAAGCAAACCCCCCCTCCCTCCTCCTTCTGTCCAAAAAGCCGCTCTGAGAATGATAAAAATGTGATTCACAGGTGAGGTGAACTTGCCCACGTGTTTGCCTTTTGTTTTGCATTTTCAATGTCAGTGTGTGAGTTTTTTAATTCGTGTCATAACAGCGCGCGGAAGCGGCAACGGCGGAGGGGAGAGATTGTTCTGCTTGTTGTTTTTAAATCAATATTTCCCGCTTTGCTGAACTCTGAAGAAACAAAGCTTTGTTTTCCCCACGCTGAGTGCATCGTACATATGTTGAGGTTCTGCTGATATCAGTGCGTACTGTGGCCTCCAGCCGGCCTATATATCATTAAAGCATCGCACTGCAACAGATCCCCCGTGGCACTCGGTCTGTGTGATTTCACTTTTATTTTCTGACTGCTTTATTATGCCTGTGATGCATCATCAATCTGATTCATCCTGAGCTGACTTTTGCTGTTGCCTCCCTGGCTGTTAGCCCTTTTTTCACCGTGTGTGTGTGTCTGTGTGTGTGTGTGTGTGTGTGTGTGTGTGAATGTGAATGTATGCATGTGCAGTGCGGTGAAGGGCCGATGCCGGGCTGTAGCCCCAGGCTGCTGAGCTGAGAGGGAGACGCAGCAGCAGCAGCAGCAGCATCAGCAGCAGCAGCAGCGGGAGGATGCAGTGGGTCGCTCTGGCAGTGGCCCTCGGGTGCGTGCGTCTGTCCCGGACGTCGCAGGGCCCCACCCCCACCCCCACCTCCACTCACACGCCTCTGGTGGACAACTCCGAGGAGGAAGTGGACGAGCCGTGCTTCGAGCCGTGCACGTGCGAGGTCAAGGAAGGAATCCTGCACGTGCACTGCGATGGGCGGGGCTTCACTAACGGCAGCCAGGTACGTCCTGTCTCCACTCTGCTCCGCTCTGCTCTTGATTACATTTCGCTCATTAACGGTACTCATATCCTGCCTGTGACGTGTTAAAGTCCTGTAATTAACGAGATAACTAATCAGACGTCCAATTAATCACTCAGGTGTCACATTCGTGGGTCCGCCCTTTCAAACTCAACCTCCAGAGGAACTCTCTGAGGCGTCTCTATAGTAACGGGTTTCAGCACCTTGGCAACGCAGTGTCGATAAACCTTGGCAACAATGCACTCCAGGACATCCGAGTGGGAGCTTTCAACGGGCTCGCCAAACTCAGGCGCCTCTACCTGCACGAGAACAAGCTGGAGGTCTTCAGAAACGACACCTTCGCCGGCCTGGAGGCTCTGGAGTACCTGCAGGTAGGATTGAGATTTTAATCCAGTGGTATTTGCAAGATCTCCTCAGATTACAGCACATGCATGCGACAGAAATAGCGGTAGAGCAGGCGGCCAGAGCGAGAGAATGTTCTCCTCTCTCCTGCCGCATGCAGCCTCTCCTTCAATTGCAGCAATTATCTCCATCACATTCTCTCCCCTCACCTGCAGGCCGACTACAACGTGATCAAACGCATCGACAGCGGTGCTCTGAGGTTCCTCTTCAAGCTCCGGGTTCTCATCCTTAACGACAACCTGATCCCCATCCTGCCGGCTCATCTGTTCAGGTCGGCGCCTGATTATTTCTCTGCAGAATCTTTTGACTCACAGTGGGACTGATCCACAGAAACACCAGTGTCAGGCACAATTAGCCAGCCCGTTCCTCTGCTTTGAATTATATTTCTATTTCATGTCATAAAAGAGAGATTAATCATCAGATAAGAAGCAGATTTCTCAGCAATGGGATATGTGAAGCTTCATTTTTCACTTACTATCACGTTGTGCTTTCATCTAACCTAGCTAACTATCCCTCCTCCCCTTCTCTCCAGATCCGTGTCTCTGACTCATCTGGACCTGCGGGGAAACCGTCTGAAGAGCTTGGCGTATGCTGGGACGCTGGAGTATGTCGGACGCTCCCTGATGGAGCTGCAGCTGGAGGAGAATCCCTGGAACTGCGGCTGCGAGTCGGTGCAGCTGCAGCAGTGGCTCGGTCAGATCCCGTACACCGCCGTTGTCGGAGACGTCACCTGCGAGTATCCCTTCCATCTTCACGGCAAAGACCTGAGGGAGATCCCACGCAAGGAGCTGTGCGCCGACCTCCCGGATAAAGAGCTGCAGGGAGAAGGCGTGGGTGCTTCACAGCCGCAGCACTTTCCCCCAAACTCCAAACCCAACTCTCACCCAGGGCGAGTCAGACCGACCAAACCGTCCTCCATCGTTCACGGCTCCCGCCAGAACACTCACACCTCTTCTACGTCCTCGTCCTCCTCTTCCGCTGAACGAAAAGACAAAGAAAGGCAGCCAAGGCCGACAAAAAGGCCCCGACCGTCCAGAATATCCCCCACACCCCGCAACCAGAATCCCCCCATCGCCGGCTACCAAACCCGCCCCCCAATTCCCATCATTTGTCCCCTTGGCTGCACCTGCAACTTGCACATCACAGACCTGGGTCTCACCGTCAACTGTAAAGAGAACGGTTTCCTCAACGTCTCCCAGCTCACGCCTCGGCCCCTTAATGGACGCAAGCTGTACCTCAGTGGGAACTTAATCCAACGGATCTACCGCACGGACTTCTGGAACTTCTCCAGCCTGGATCTGCTCCACCTGGGGAATAACCGGATCTCGTACCTGCAGGAAGGGGCCTTCTCCAGCCTGAGCAGCCTGAGGAGCCTCTACCTGAATGGAAACAACCTGGAGAGGCTCAGCCCGCACATGTTCCTGGGCCTGCAGAATCTGAGGTATCAGCGCTCAGATGTTGCTCACTCTGCGTTTTAACATTTTCACAAACAGAAAGCAGACGTCAGATAAGCTAATTAGACATTTGTTCACCAGAACTCTGGAATTAATTAAATTCTGATCACCATTATGTGGAGTTTGATATGAAATGAAGTGCCCATTCTCTTCCTGGAGTGTCATTTGTTAGTCACGCTGCTTGATGTCATGCTTCGTCTGAGGTGTGAGCCTGCAATGAGTGACAACCTGAAAATTAATGTTTTTTGTATTAGCATACAGAGGTGTTGATAAGCGCTGGGACGTGGGGCTGATGCCAGGAGTCTGCTTTTAAGAAAAGGAGGTTATTATAAGAGGAGTGATGCATATGTATCATTGTCAGATTAAGCTGACGGCAGTGATCCCCTTGTAAATATTTTACATGACGATGTCTGTAATTGTATTTATGCAGGGAGGTAAACATGTTTGAGGAGGATCACAGGCAGTGGTGTGCACAGAGGAGGGGCAAGGGGGCCTTCCCCCTCTTGTGGCCCAATTGTTGGAAACCACACAGTAAAGCACCCTTAAGATGTGAGCCAAAATATATTTAAGTGCCCTTGTGGTTGGCTAATGACTCCATTCAGCTCTTTGGCTGGTCAAAATATGCTCCAGTGTCATCTTGGGAGAAAAAATGTCCCTCTTCTGAGTCAAGAGTTCTCATTGGGAGCCAAAACTCAAGCTAAAGTGCTCCCTTGTGTGCCAAAATATGCTCAAGTGCCCTCACCAGTCCATCCCTTTGGCCATTAATGATAAAGTGCCCTCCTGGCAGCCAGAACACATTCTTAAGTGTCCTCCTCTTGGGAGCCAAAATGTGTAAAAATGCCCTCTTGGGAGTCTAGATATGCCAGAGTTTAATTCTGGGAGCCAAAGCATGCACTTAGAATCCTTGAGCACCAAAGTACATGCTAATGTGCTCTCTTAAGATCCAAAGTGCATGCTGCAGTACCCTCTTGGGAACCCAAATATGTAAAAGTATCCTCCTAAGTGCCAACCTTACACTAAAGTGTCCTCTTGGGAGTCAAAACAGGTGCTGGAGTGCTCCCTTGAGTGTCAGAGTAGGTTACAGCACACTCTCAGGAGCAAAATGCAACCTAAAGCGCCTCCTTGAGAGCCAAAACAAGGGTTTAACTGCCCTGTTTGTAGCCAAACTTGTGTCAAAGTGACTTCTTGGGAGCCAAAACGAAAAAAAAAAAAAAATGAAGTACGTCCTGGTTGGAGAACTACACCAATCCACCCAGTTAAAAAATGATAAAGTGCCCTCTTTGGAGCAAAAACACATGCTGAAGTTCCCCTTCTCTTGGGAGCCAAAATGTGTTACAGTGCACTTTTGAGAGTCTAAACACATACTAGAGTGCCCTTTGAGGAGCCAGAACATGAATTACATTGTGCTCTTGGGAGCCAAAATTTGTTGTTGTTGTTGTGTGCTCTTGGGAGCTAAGGAGTGTGCTACAGTGCTTTTTCTGGGAGCCAAAACACATGCCAAATCGCCTTTTCAAGAGCCAAAATGCTTGTTAAAGTGCCCTCTTGGTATCTAAAACTCTTTTGGGCGTCAAAACATGTACCACAGTGCTCTCTTGGAATCGAAAAATGCACAGTTTGTGCATGTTTATTTCTTTGACCTTGTTCTTCAAAATGTCTGTGTACGCCACTGGTCACGGGTCAACTTTAAGAGCTTTCAGATTCAGATCTACACACTCACTCGTCTGAGTATTAATCAATAATAAAGATCCTCTCAGGACTTTTCAAAACTCTCCCCTTTAACCTCTCGTTAGCCTTTTTGAGCCACTCCACCCCGGGTGTGTGTGTGTGTTTAAACCACACCATTGGAGCTAGATTGGATGACTATCATGCGAGGAACGTCTTGGGTCGTGTTTAATCCTTTCTTAAATTCATGCTGATTTCTATTATTGAAAAAAAGAACTGAAAAATTCAAAGTGTATTAAATCTGACATGATGATCGGGCGTGCCGAGGCAGTGTAAGTAGTCATCAAAGAGAAATTACATGATTTTTATAATACTGATGATCAGATAGTCAGCTTTGAACAGCCGAGGTGCAGATTAAGTCGGATTTCTGTTACGACTTCTTTGCATTAATATTAATTTATGTAATTATCATGCTGGGATGCAGGAGAGGTAAATTACAGACAGAATACTATGATATACATAATTCATGTTGTGCCGTGATCAGTATTATTCATGCAAAGATAAGACAAAAAGAGGTAAACAGACGACCTTTTTCTGCTTGTTGTGATGTTGAGATCAGATCGATGCTGGTGTTTCTCTTTTAAAGCAACACTCAGAGACGTGTTAACCCCGTCCTGCCTCCCTTCAGGTACCTCTACTTTGAATACAATGAGATCCACGAGGTCGACCCAGGCACCTTCGACTCCATGCCGTCCTTGCAGTTGTTGTTCCTCAATGCCAACCTGCTGCGGAGCCTCCCCCTCGGCGTCTTCTCTGGAGTCAATCTGGCCCGCCTCAATCTGAGAAACAATCACCTCCTGCAGCTCCCCTCGGTGGGCGTGCTGGAGCATCTCACCGGACTGGTGCAGGTTGGTGCAAACCTCTCCTCTTGGATGAATGAGTGTGCTGTCACTGCAGGTGGATGCTTGGAAAACACACACACACACACAGAAACTGCTCACTGCTGCGTAAATGAGTCAGATATCCATGCGCTGGGCTTTTTCAGCAGATTTAGGCCAAACAACAAACAGAATGAATTGTTGAGTGACAGTAGCCGCATGGAAGATGGAGATTATTGGATTGGATCACCCCCGTTGATTTACTAAACGAAAGTGTGAATAATTATAGAGCGTATTTGTTTCAAATGTCAGACTGCGAGATTAAGAGAACTAATGGATTGCCAAGACACATTACATTACCCCAGCTTGACGAAACAAACAGAGAGCTTCGCACCCATTTTTAGAACTTCTGGCAGCTCCTGATCCTCTGGCCTCTGGCACAGCTGCAGCTCTCTTTCTGTCATCTGTTGTTTTCAGAGCTCTGCTGTGGCGTGTGGGACCGCGGTGGCGCCTCAGGTATTCTAATTGGAAAATTGCAATTGACTCGATTTGCATAAGTGGTCTTAATAAATCGGGAGCTAAAATGGAGAACTGAGGTTTTTGATCATTGTTGTAATTGACGCTGTAAAAAAAGTACAGTGTGTTAGTGTATGTGTGTGTGTGTGTGTTAAAGTCAGGCCTGAGCTTGCATTTTTAAGTGCAGCGTTACAGTACATGACTGGGCGCCGTACACAAAGCTATTAAAAGAACCGTACCCGAGGTATTACAAATCTTCATCCTGCCTCCTCTCACTTCAGCATATTTAGTGTAGCAGGCTTTTCTTAGACAGAGCGAGCAGAATGAGGTGAGGTGGGTGTGGATTAGCCTGAATGTCATTGTACATTTCTGTTTGACTTTGCTCCATGAGAAAAATCCTAATTCGAGGTAGTGTGGGTGAAGCTGGCAGTTCTGAATGTTTGCTCAGGGGAAGGACGGGAGTGGTTTACGGAGCCATGTGGAAGTGTATTATGTTTTTGTGCATCTGTTATCCAAGAGCATTAAAGCTTCACCGAATGGAAGTCACATTCACAGAGCCCAGTGGTACCACCGCTGTAGTCCTCAAAGAAAGAAAAAATGTGTTACGGCGTAATTGAATTCGTTCATTTACAGGCTTGTTATTACTCCGACAAAGCCACATTAGCACTGCGGAAAATAATGCTACAATGATATCACCTGTTGACTCACCGCTGGCCTGTTTGAGGCCGGGCAGAGGGATTTCTGGGCGCAGACATGTGCTTTCAGAGCCAGAGTTTGCACAGTAAAATCAAAGGGTAACACAGATGGAGGCAGGGTGACGCTCACAGCTGCTGTGAAAAGCAGGCCATTTTGATAATCATAAAGCAGCAGCATGTATAGCTTAGAGTCATTGTCAGCATCAAAAACAGGATTAAACAGCTACACCCACTTACATGCTCTGATATCTTAGGAGGGAAAAATTAACTCCCTGATGTCACTTTTATTTAAAACAACCATTAGTGAGACAGTACAGAGCAAATTAAACTCGCTTCGGTGTCTATGATTCCATTAAACGAGTCAGGCCGAAATGAGACCTCCTTTAAAAATAACAGCACAAAATCAGGTTATGTGAATCAGCATCAACCAAGCGGGTGCCAGAGATGCGTACAGTTCAGGAGTACATATGTCTCTCCCTGTAAATGCAAAGAACATGTTGTACAACAGAGGAGCTCTCTCATCACCGAGAGTGGCGAGGAAGAAAAGCTAGCCCACAGCTACATCTCACCCCGCACGATGTCAGATAGAGAAACACAATGTGTGCTCCGCCAAAGATTGATGAAAACAACACGGCATCCACCGCAGGCTGTTCCGACATGAAAGAGCTGCATGTAATGCCCAACTAATATTCAACTTATCAGCTTTAATTGAGTCTGTGTCAGTTCCTCCTCCAGCCACATCTTCAGTGAGTCAGTGACGAGACGCTTAAAGGTTAACTATATGTACAAACTTATACACCCAGGAATTAATTGACATTTAACTCTAAATCTGAGCTACGTCATATGAGAAAATTGATGCTTTTTCTCTATCTTCTCGTTTGGTTTCAGGAAATGACCTGCAGGCTGGCTTTGGAACATCATGAAAGCTAACAAAAGCTGATTTTCTGCTGTTCACAGCCAACGAAATCTTCATGCAAAGCCTCTAAATTAGCATTTCTTTCTACTTTCAGTTTAAAATAACTGAAATGAAAGCAACACTATGCTAACAGGCATGAGTTTGAAGCAGCATAAAAGCAAACACAAGTTAGCTAATCGAATAACAATAATAATACATTTTATTTAAAAGTGCCTTTCAAAACACCCAAGGACATTTTACAACAGGAATGAAAATAAGCAACAAAAAATAAGTAAACCAAAAAGCAAAGTGACAAAGATTAAAATATGTGAGTGGGGTTAGAGGGAAAGTGAGTTTTGAACAGCTAAAGCTAACTAAGTCAAATTCATGTCAAACCAAATATTCCTGCAGGGACTTTAAATTAGCATCAGTTGTAGGACCTTTCTGTACTTTTAGTTTGAAATAGCTTGAAGAAAAAAGCAGCACTGCCCTGCCCCTCAATTTTTAGTCTTTGCCCCTGTAATAACATCATAAAAGCTAACAAAAGCTAACTTTGTGCTGCTTACAACAAACAAAATCTCACTATAGTACGTACAAATTAGCATTTTCTTTCTGCTGTCCCTTCAAGATCGCTGAAACGAAAGCAACAAGTTACTGCCTTCAAATTTCCAACCTATGCTTACAGACAAGTTTAGAACAGCAAAAAGCTATAAAAGCTGACTACCTCCTTGTCATACCTAGCCAAATCTCCCTGTAGAGACCTAAATCAACAATATTATAAGCATCTTATTTTTTAATCAGTTGAAATGAGCTGAAATACAAGCTAGCAAAAGATACTGACATGAGTTTGAAGCAGCAAAAAGGGAAACACAAGTTATCTTAAGCTAAGTGAGTCCAATTCATGCTAGACAAATATTCCTTCCTTTAATTCAGCACCATTGTTAGCATCTTGTTTGTACTATTTGTTTGAAATGGTTTTTAGAATAAAGCAACACAGTCCTGCCCTGGGATTTTTTTTAGCCTTTGCCTGAAATGAGTTTAAAGCACCAGAAAAGCTAACGAAAGCTTACTTAGCCCCGTGTGCAGCTGTAGAAAACTTTTGCTCTGCCTCTGAATTAGCATTAGTTTTAGCATTTTGCTCATACTTTCAACCCAAGATACTTCAAACAAAAGCAACACTGCTCTGATTTTGAGTTTTCAGCCAAAGCCATCAGAAGATACTGCATTAAGTTTGAAGTAGCCAAAGAGCTAACAAAAGCTACGTTTGTTCTGTTCACAGCTACAAAGACTTAATGTGGCACTTCTAAGATAGCTGAAACAAGCAACACTGCCAATTAGTTTTTTGCTATTGGAGCAGCTGGGCTAGCATGTTATTTTCTCCTTTTAATCTGACCACAAAAATAACACGGATGTTATGACTTCATCACCTGCTGTGCAAAAAGTCCTTGAAACACAACTGACTAAACCAAACAAACAGCTTCAGACCACTAGCTGAAAAATTTAGCCCTGTGAGGCTGAAAATGAGCTAATGATTTATGAACTCTGTAGCTTGTGACATAAATCTTGTAAAGTGTGATAAATAAATTACACGCCACACTCACAGGGTGTTGAATCTTTAACTGACTTGTTGTTATCGGACCTGAAGTGGAGGGCTGTGTTTTAAGTCACTGTTTAGTGTTAGCCATTTTTTGGCTGTTGTCCCAAAGTGGCTAGCAGCTAGCAGAGTGCCAAGACAGTTCTGGGATGTGGATAAAAATTAATAGCAGCT
Organism: Thalassoma bifasciatum; assembly: GCA_008086565.1. Lineage (NCBI taxonomy): Eukaryota > Metazoa > Chordata > Actinopteri > Labriformes > Labridae > Thalassoma > Thalassoma bifasciatum. The sequence goes on along the minus strand of RPOG01000868.1, from coordinate 141,894 downwards.
CTTGGTTTTGACTTGAAAACGTGTCTACATGGTTTCCTGGTTTTCCTGCCTGTCAGTTAAGTCAGCCATGCCCTTATATTAGCAAAACTTGTAAACCTGATACCTTAAAAATAATAATTATATTAAGTAACTCTTCCTTCTGGTCAGTGTGTACTGAATTGGCTGTAATCATGTTTTGAACCAGGCTGTAAACATGTTTATTTCTGTAGTAAAGATTGGAATTTTGTATGGGTGTGTATGTGGTTTCTGCAAACAGCCTCCAGTGGGCACTCTGGGATTTGCAGTTTGTCACACTTCCTTATCAACTTCATTTTTGAGAACTGGAAATTGCTGCTTGGTAGAATGAAACAAACAAACAAACAAACGAAAAAGATGAACAGTTCTTTATAACAAATTATCTCTGATTAAATACAAACTGGCTTAATGGTGCACTACTGCTGCTTGCTGGTCTGGAGTGGAACAACAAGTAATGCAGTGGGAATTTTAGCATTTCTACAAGGCAACAAATGGAAAGTTGATGCTGTTTAAATTAATTAATATAATTAGAAAGTTAGGAATACTTGAAAAACTGGAACTGCTTATGACAAAAATACAGTACTATTATCCATCACACCTTCTGCTATTTCTGACGACTCTTGTGGAGCTTTAAAAAACTGTTTGTTAATGACGTTGAGTCAACATCAGAAGAAGATGTCTGAACAGCATCCTGTCATAGGAAAAGAAAGCACGAGCCTATTTATAAACAGAGCAAATGTGACTAATAGCTTTAATATATGAGCCACAGGCCTCATCAGATCATATTTAGTAATTCCTTTGAAAGGTCACCTGTCAGCGTGGCGTTGTTGTTTTTTTTTCATGCCATGGCCTTTACAAACAGCTGGCTGCTTTAAATCCTGGCGAATAAACACTGAATCTCCTGAAAAACAAAACAGCCCAGTGGACATGTTTATGTGCTGAAAACAAGTAGAAAAATGTTGTAATGTCAGCCAATGTTTCACCGTAAACTGCACAGCGCAGCAAAAACACAACAACCACAGGTGTTTAAATACATTAGCTGCTCGGCTTTTAGCAGATCTGTTTGACCAATCTTATGGAGAGCGTGCTACAGCATTCTCTGCTCAGGGAGGGAGATGGGCCCTAGTTTTATTGACCATGTTTACATGCAAACCATACTGCTATTGAGGTCCACGTTCTGGTTCAGGCAGTATATTGATAGGGCTGTGAGGCTGCTCTGCAGTTAATGAGACATTCTCATTTACATGTTAATCAGCATTTTCACGATAAACCGTAGCAGTGGTTCGACTAAGGTCATGACAAGACACCATCAAGGGGCATTCTTTCTCCAAGAATTCCCTTCATGTCTTCAAAATAGTTAAAACCACAGATGTGTAATCAATGTACGTCACTACAGTCAGCTCCTACTGAGACCTCCACATAAACTGCTCCCCCTGGTGGCTGGCTGCAGTATAGGTCAAAATCTCTGTCTCCCAATGCATTCCAGATGAGAGGCTGTAAAACTTTAAAAAATTATTACACCTTGTAGAAATGTTTCTCACATCCTTACGCTGCGATAGTATGAAGATGTTATTTGGCTGCATTGTGTTCAAGTCGTCTTTTTTTCTGAGGAGCTGGTATTACATCAGTTATTAGACATTAGAAACTAGGTTATGAGTTAAATTTTATGATGATTGACAGCTGCCATTTGTGTGCAGTTTTTACTGGGGATAAAAAACCTTTGGGAAAAGGAGCCAAAAAAGAGGTTAGACCTTTGAGAAAATAATTTTTAAAAAGTTTAATAAATAATATGTTTCGTGCTTTTTTGTTACCAGGTTCCACCCAAATTTTCAGACTCTGGCTGCACAATGGTGGCTCCAGTAACCTTTTTTTTTGGCTTCAGAACTGTACAACAGTAAAAGGCTGAGCCACGTTGTCCATTTTATATATGGTTGAAACTGGCTGAGTTTCACTAATATTGTTTTGTGTTTTAGCTTTAAGATTTAGCAGGTGCTGCCTTCAAGGTTTTCTACCTGTTTCACCTACTGTGTAAACATACTTCTTTAAGCTTGTCCTAAAATATTGCTATTGCAGTGCTATGCCCCATTTATAAAGTTCATGATACACAACCTCCATGAAATGCAGCTCTCAGTTTGTATTAGTTTGGCTCTTGCATGCCCCAGTTGTGTAAGGTCTTTTTCTTTCTTACCATGTTGAGCATGTGCAGATATGAACAAATCCTTTCAGTTAAACCAGCAGTGAGGACTTTCTGGAAAAGCTGATGTAAATGCTAGCAATAAAGACTCCTCTTCCCATAAGCCTTTGCTCCCTGTTGTCGTGATGAACCGAGGCATGTGTTAGTTTTGTTTTTTCGGTTTGAAAAGCAGATCTTCTTTCCTCTGTTCAAGATAACTTTTTATTGGGTACAATGTGATGATATACTGTATTTATCAACAGTTACGCCGTTGTTAGAAACTTGACAACAATTGCTGGAGCATAAGGCTTTGTCAGGTGTCAGTTTGCTCAAGAGGGAACACTCTCTAAACGTTAGATCTTGGTTTGGTTCTCACTAACCTTTAGATAACTATAGGCTATTGTTTTTCATACTTTCTGTGTTACTAGGGGAGCAAACTTTATGAGCTCAGTTAGTCGTGTAGTTTCGTTGCTCTGAGACATGTCATGTAATGCTAGTGTATCCTGGTTCTGTCCTTCCAGTGCTCATCTGCCAACCCCAACCTCACCAAGTAAAGCAAACATAACCTGGCTCTTTATTTTATTAATAGATTCTCAGGTTTGAACAGATTGCTTGAGAATAACTGCTGCATATGGGTTGGAGTGAAGATAAGCATAAACAGATTAACCTGTGTTTTAACCTTTAGCTCGTGCTCTGTCGCTCTCCTGTTCAGCTTTCTTCTGCTCTTCTGTCCCTATTCTGTATAGCTCCTGTTACCAGTGCTACTACTAAATAAATCACTGAAGCAGCAGAAAAAACAGTCTCTCTTCTCACTGCTGAACTTTGTCAACCAGTGGAGTGTTGTCATAGTGACCTCGGTGTGCTGTAAATCAATACGGTCCAGTTCAACCTGTCCAGTCCCGATCGTGAAGCTGGGAATCAGCATTTAGAAATAACCATTTTTTTAGCACTGATGGTCTCATTCGAAGTTATCGGCCATTTATCTAGGTATGCCCCAGCCCCTTTAATCTGGTTATGACAATTGAAATGAGGTGTTTACATGAATTCTATGCAATCAGAGTATTGTCATTGCTCTGACTATTTCAGGAATATAGTGTGCATATAAAAATAGTCATTGACTGTTTATTTGTCTCCATTTTTCAGTTATAGCAAAGCCAATAAAGTTACAACAAAACAAACCCACGCATGCACAGATCATTCAGATATTATTTCTGTAGCTTAGAATGAACGTTTCCGTCAGCTGTTAAAGACTGACCGGTGTCCACGTTTTAAAGAGCAAACACACATATTATTGGAGCTTTGCAGCAGAGAAAATCCAGATATGTAGCACAGCAGCTTTAAAGATGGTGTTTGTTTTCCTTCAGAATTAAAGATCAAGAGCTTCTCTCTCGACTCACCAGGCTGCACTGATGTTCAGCAATCACACACACAGGCACAGAGTCGGCAGATCTCTCCACTGACAATAGCCTCCACGGAGCAGAGACTCCTGCTCTTTGCTCTCTGCTATTACTGCCGCTCTCTCTCCAGCTACATGAAACACAAACCGCTGGATAGAACAAGTTCATGCTCCTTCTCCAGGGGTTGTCAGAGACGCTTTGGGAAATCACGTCGAGAGGTAGAAGTCGAGGAGGCTGCTGGTGGGCAAAGTAGCATGAAACATTTCAATACGTGTAAAGACAGATCTTCCTGGAGTGCTCTCAGGATTACAGGATGATGAAACATAACAGCGTGAGAGACTCTGAGAGTGAACCGCTGTGACGCACTCCTCCGGCTTTGTATGTGTAATCGCTCTCATTAACTGCAGCCAAGAAGACGGTTTTCCAATGCACACATATCTCAGGAAAAAACTTAATTTTGCGTACACTGCAGATTCTTCCTCTTTTCATTTTCACTCTGTGTATTATTCAAAAGACAATGAAACACATTCATCAGTATGGGGGAAGGCTTGGCAAGCTGAAGCTCAGGGGCGTCTCGCCTCGACGAGAGACTACAGCAAAATCCCTGCACCAGATCCTCCAGAAAGCTGCTTCTATTGACTGTATTTCTCTGAAGCAACTGCAGCAATTCTGATGACTGACAGTTTTTTCGCCATTTGAGCAAAGTGATCAATTATAAGACACACACGGCTCGCTGAGAACATCCTGAATTTCTCCCCTGATGGGATTTTTTTATGGCACCCAAATAAATCTTGGACAATTATTGCCTGATCTTTGATCTCCGTCATAATGATAAAAACCCACAAGAGCAAATTTACTCTGCTTCTGCGGCCAAAGCGCGGCCATCCAAAATTGATGCCAGTGTTTAAGACGAGTATGTTTTGTAAGGATTTTTCAGTTTCCATTACATATTTCCTGGAAAGGTTTCTCTCGAACTGCGACACTGCTGGCAGACTGTATTCTGCATATACTATGAGTTAATTATACGCTTTAATTTAAATACTATTTGTGCCTGTGTGAGTGGAGGAAGTTTACTAAAAGCTTCTCTGTTTGCAAAGAAATATATGATGATTTCATGCTCCCTTGTTTCCTCTGCTGTGAGCACCTGTAGGGGCTAAACACAGGTCTATAATTTGCCTCCACGGCGCAGCTTTGACTGGCAGGTCGACAGCGAATCACACACGCTCGGTGATCAGGCGTGTGAATCTTAAACGGTGTTTGACATGTTGGACAGATGCTCGCAAAGAGAAGGGGAGAGATCCCAGGGGAGCCGCGTCAAAGCAAACGATACCTGAGATAAGATGCCTCAGGAATTTCAACCAGATGGAAGTTTGTTGCTATAAAAGTCACGCAACTGACAAAACAAGCTAATAAATCTGTTTATTAAATGTCAGCTTGTTTTCTAAAGTGCATTCAAGCTAAATTACTGCACAATTGTGTTGCAGAACATGGAAACAGCACCTGTCAGAGGACTTGTATTGTAGTAAAAGTGTACAGACTGCAGCAGAGAGTTGTTCCTACTCACTCTCCTCCTGCAATCATGCCATTATTGCAGCTTCACAAAAGCCCACAGTGGGCTAACTCCAATAAAGTGAAGGAGCTTCCTGTTGTTCAGAGCGAGGGCGCTGGGAAGTAGTCGCACCACGGCTCCCGCAGCAGTAATGCTGAATCATCTCGAAAGGCATCCATCTCGATCCGAAGCCAGGGAGATGGCCTAACCGAATTAGCGCGGCAACATTTGCACAAGGCAGTTGGAAGTGTGACAGAGAGAATATCAGCTTTCATTGCCGGTGTCATCGCTAAAGATACTGAGGAGATCAGCTCTGCACACAATAACGCGCCGTAAGTGATTCCCTTTCGTGCATAATCTGCTTTAGCCGTGTGGCAAAGTGAGTATGAGAGTTTGTTTTAGGACAGGAAATCAAACTAGCTGGCAATAAGAAAATGGATTTACACACACCTATTGGATTAGAGCACACGGGAGGGCTGCATCACCTCCTGTCTGTTGTTAAAAAGCGCCGCGATACTCTCTCGTCGCTCGCCGCTCGTCGCACAAACACCTGCCGGGAGTTCGGGTGATAAGCACTCGCGTGAACTCTGAGTGGTCTTCATTGTGCGCTGGAATAATTCCTGTGGAAACCTGTGAACAGGCTTATGGAGAGCTCTTGTGGGTGTTGAAGTTGAATTGGTCAGCGCGCAGATTGGTCTCTATAATCGAGAACATACCGTGCCTGCCCACAGCCATTCAGGAAATGTATGCACTCTTCTTTTTTCCACGACCGTGTAAAGACTTTATTTACATTTAATCAGTACTTTGCATCAGCGGCGTTTTATAAAAACATGATGCAAAGACTCCAGCCAAGGTAGCGGGCTGTGTTCTATTATGCAAATGCTGAAAAGCTCATTTCTATCTTCCAGCAGGTGAAAGGATCACATCAAGGAGAGAAAACACCGTGTTTCTTCTTGTCGTCTCGTTAGCGTCTGGAAACCTTTACCAAAATGGCACAAGAGCGTCAGCAAAGTCCTGTTATTACGTGTTAATTCTGTTAAGTGATTCATGTTTCAGCTGCAGTAATTAGTGGTCTGATTCACAATGACGACGCGGCGTGCTCTTCTGTGTTTCTGCAGGTGGATTTGCAGCAGAACCCGTGGGAGTGCAACTGTGAAGCGGCTCCACTCAAGCGTTGGCTGGAGGGGCTCAGCGCGGTGGTGGTGATGGGAGAAGTGGTCTGCCATTCCCCGGAAAAGACCAAAGGTGTTGACCTGCGCTCACTCTCCATGGAGCTGCTGTGCCCCGAGCTGGAGCCGCAGGAGGACCAGGAGCAGGAGGAGGAGCAGACCGCCACGTCCACCGCTGCTGATGGGAGCGTATCCGTCGGCTACCCCGGCTCAGGCCTGGGTCCGCTGATCCCCCCGGGGAAGGATTCGATCCCTCTCTCGGTGTTGGTGCTCAGCCTGCTGGTGTTGTTTGTGTCCGCGTTCTTTGCCGCCGCCGCGTTAATCGCCTACGCTCTGAGGAGGAGGGACAAGCTGCCGTTCCGCCGCCAGGGAGAGGTGGATCTGGCGGGCATCCAGATGGAGTGTGGGATCTTCACCGAGCAGACGCACCATCATCACCATCACCACAGTCACCACGGCCTGCCAGAGACGCCACCTTTACCTCCGCCAGAACACAACCACGTATACGACACCATCCTGCCCCCCGAGGCGGCGCTGAAAGGTCAGAGCCCAACCGCGGCCTCGCATATGTGTAGCAACCCGATCTACAAGGAGGAGCAGGATGTGGCGGTGAAGCAGCGGGCGCAAACGTTCACTGCTTCCAAAGACGGCGGCGGTGAGGGAAGTTACAGCTCCGAGAAGGAGAGAGAGTGGACTCTGGAGGTGTCATCGTCTCCCATCAACACCATCACCGGAGCCATGGGGCCGCTCGCCGGCCTGCACGGGAACGGCATCCTCTGCCCGACTGTCATCGACAGCCAGGGCCCCACGCCTAAAGTAGAACTGGTGGACTGCCTCTTCAGACTGCCCACCCCGGAGTTCAGAGACCTACCTGACAGGTACGCCAGGCCCCCGCCCTGTTACCCCCACCCCCAAGACTCCAAACAGGAAGCAAGGCCTGACCAAACGCTCGTGGTCACCACCGCCAGCTCTACGGCGGGTGGCAGCAGCCAGAGCGAGCAGGGAGCAGGAGAGCAGAGACTGAGGACCACTCCAGACTACATGGAGGTACTAGACCGCTCTTACCAGTTTTAACAATCCACCTGATCCTCTTCCTCCTGCTCCTCCTCCTCCTCTCTCGACTCCTCATCACATCCCTCTGCGGTGATGAATCATCCGGTAACAATGACTCCTGTACAGAGGCTGGCGGGGCTTTGAGAGGAGCCTGTGGGGGAGCAGGACTACACTACACACCATGTTTATTCCTGGATAACGAGCTGAGGTCAGTTTTTTCTATTTCCCCCACAACAGGTCGGTGTTCTGCGAGGATTAGCTGATCCCAGAAATCCGCCTTGAGGCGAAACTTCAGCTGCAGCTACTACAGAAATGTTCCCTCCATTACGCCTCACAATCATAAAAAAAAAAGTACTGAGGCTAATTTTTTTTCCCCTCTCTCCGCTCTGCTCGGCTCCACATGAGCAGGAGACATGGTGGCATGAGTGAGGAGGGCGTTATTGTTCACATTATCACTCTGAAGGAGCGGCGCAGAGGTGAACACGCAGCAGCCCCAACACAGAGCGCTGAAATGTGTCAGGTGTGAAGCGAAAGAGGGGGAGAAGTGACTGAAAACAGCCAAGTGCCTTAGCAATGAACAGCCAGCAGCGTGGTCAATGCTTATTTTTCTATGAATACAGATCTATTTATCTAAACAAAGAGGTTTGACTACCACCGGACAGGACGCTGATGGACGACCGAGACTGAAAGCAATCAAAGCCGCCGGATAATTGCATTCCCTGGATGAGCCAAAAATAATAATATACCCAGTCAATATTGGAGTTGTTTGTATGCAGTTCAGTTCATTCTCATCTCATCCAGTTCGCTTCGTTTTGCTTATCCAGTTGAATTTTTTACAGGGCTAGATGACGGACTTCTCCCGGAGCGATCGCAGAGGAAATGGTACACATTTGTTTTCATCCGCGGCGGCAGACTAAACGAAGAGAGGCCGCCGCCGCGCCGCACCGTGCCATGCCGTGGACGGTGCGGCGATGGATGCGTTTTGGATTTTATTCATCAGTCAGACTTAATGGAGCTGGAGGACCTCTGCTCCACATTTTTCTTTCCTGGGACAAAGGCGCTGCGGTTATTGTATTGATTTTTGAGTATTCTCAAAGGAAAATTTGAATGGCAGACAAAAAAGAAAAGGGACTTAAAAAACTGACACTTCTATCAACTATCGATTATTATCTTTTACGGAGGTACCTTTTTATGCTTTCATCTCCTACCAATAGTAGAGGCAGTTGTGAATATATTTATTCTTAGTTTTTGCGTGTTGAAGCTCTCCTGTAAGGGATCATGTTATATTAATGTATAGGATGATTCTGCATCTGGTTCAGCCTTCTTACCGCCGACCCACGAAATACAATAAAGGGTGCTACATAAAAAAACGTTTGCCCTGGAAGCCAGTGTGTGACAATGTGACACATACGCACACTCACACTCACACAGACAGGGTTCCCACGCGTCATGGAAAACCTGGAAAGTGATTAATCAATTTTCCAGTCATGGGAAACAAATGGAAAATGAGAAAAAAAAAAGGTCCTGGAAACAGTTGAGTTACTGTGGAAAATTATTTATCCTACCCCGCCTTGTGAGTGAATGCAATCATGTTAAAAGTTTGTGATGCTACCAGCCAATCAAATTTGCATTTAGCAAACCTGCAACTTGGAGCTTCTGATTGACTTTGTCGCTAATTTAAGCAACTTTTCAGATCCCAGCTTGGTGCCTAGAGACAAAACTAGCTACTGCAAGTTGAAAAATGTTGCTAGTATTGGTCTGGGAGTGTGAGGTAGCCACATGCTCCTCTCTGTCCTCTGTTCGGTGACAGGCAGAGGAGCAGAGCAGAGAAATCATGGGTGTGTCATTTACTAAGTTGGCTGTGGGAGTGTGAGCTTTGACATAAATACAGATAACAGTTCATCCATTCATTTTAATGGGCCACTTTCACTTAGTATTTCACAGCTGTTTTATAGTCGAACAATAGATACAGGAAATAAGTGAATGAAAACAACTTTGGGAATTCTGTGTATGAGCTCAGATAGATGGGGAGAAGAAGTTTGAGAAATTAACGACTTTTCCTGTTGACTTGAGCTTAAAGGTATTTTGTCAACAGAGTGAGATGTGCACAGAGGCCACAGAGAAAAGGAATACTGTTAAAATGAGAAACTAATCATTACGTGTTCATTTGAACTGCTAGCATTTCTGATCTCCACGATTGTTAGCATCAGGGCTTTGAAACCAGAATTTTTTTCCACTAGGTTTGTTCAGAACAGGAACAGTGCTTTAACATTTACAGTTTTGGGTTCCCTCCTATATTTTACATTCTCCAACTTGTTAGAACTAAAAATATAGTTGGTAGGTGCAACTTTAACACTTTCCAATGGGCTGTTATTCCTCACAACAAACTCTACAATTCACCTGGTCTGTCCATTAGGGCTGAACGATTTATCGATTTTTGATCGTAACAGCAACTTCAAACCTCGTGATCATGTGATCGCGAAAGCTGCGATTTTTCTGTTGTGTCAGCTGTTTCACAAACACCTGTCTTCAGTGTGAGACTGTTGGGAAAAATCGTTTTTTCCTTGGGATTGCTGTTGATTTTATTTTATTTAACTTGACATAATTAAGGATATTCTGCCTTACATCACTTTAAAAAGTTAAGAGCCAAAGATAGCTCTTTTTGTTCTTCAGCTTTTTTAACTGAAAGTACAATTTTAAAGAATTTTACATCTTATCGAAAAAATCTTCTTTTTATTTTTTATTTTTTTGCCTCTGTCTCTATTTCTCATAATTCCGACTTAAATCTTAGAGTTTTGACTTTCTATATCAAAATTTCAACTTTTTATTTCAAAACGTACACTTTTGATCTTAGACTTTTGTCTTCATCTCAAAATTTTGACCTTAAATGTGAAAGTTTAGACTTTTTTAACATAATATTGAATTGATTTCTTAAATTTTTGACTCTTATCTCAAATTTTAACTTTTTTTCTCAGAATTTTCTTTACTTCTCAAAATTTCCACTTTTGCTCTCCAAATATTGTTCTTTTATCTGAACGTTAGAAACAATTCTTACCTTCAATTTTCATCCTTACATTAGAGTAAAAGTTTTTGATGTTTTAATGGTTTGATGTAATTTTCTGTCAAGTTTGTAAATGTTACTGTACATTGTGAAAACTTCACTGAAGCTTGATGTGAAGAAAATCGCAAATTGAATTGAAATTGTAATATTTGCCAGAAAAATCGCAATTAGATCTCTTTCCAAATCGTTCAGCCCTACTGTACATTGAGGTTAATATGCAACTGGCCCGGGAACATCTCCTGATTTATTTACAGACCAGAAGAGGACAAATAAATTCCTAAATATAAACAACCTTATCTTTTCTACACTCAGCTTAATGTCTGCATATATTGTCAGTGACCTACAGATTTGGCAAATGACTAAATTATTATCTGCATCTCATCCTCTGCTGACTCTAGCGGTCTCACAGGTGTGACTGAAATTTCCTCTGCCTCTTGTTTACATTCTGGTCCTAAAAACCAGATGCCGATAATCCCTTATATTACATTTTTAAGCAAATACAATCAGTCAGTTTGAATTTACTTTGTGACATTCAAACAAACTAAATGCAGTTCAAAGGGTTAAACAGCAAAAATGAGCAGAAATAGACAGTTTTAAATGTGTGTGAGTAAGAGGGAAGAGAAAGTTGAGTGGGAATCGCCCAGTTGGACATTGAGATTCCAGTTTGTCATGCTAATGAAATTTTACTCTGTTACTTTTAGATGTGTTTGCATTGTTTGTTTATTTTTCATAGACAAATAACAACCATAGAGCGCGCATCGACAGTCTGAGTAACAAACATAGAAACAATATAGGTAAATGTAAGTTACAACTGAAAAAACAGAAGACCTTCAAAGAATGAGGGAGACAGGAGAATGTATTAGTGTATGACACGGTAACTTGTCTCTGTAGTGTCTGAAAATGTTCTGGAAAATAACATTAGGGGAAGAGTGGGAACCCTGACAGACACATCCATTGCCCTAACAGTGCATGAAAGGAACAGCTCGAGGTGTGTTAAGCCTGTAAGCTCATCCACGCAGCGTGTTGAGGAGAGGAGCAGAGCCGGGGCCTGCAGGGCTCCTCTCACACACGGGGACAGGAGCTAATGGTGGGGGATCGTCCACCTTAATGGTTCACAATCAATACCATCTATTTGTGAAGACGTGAGGCAGACGTGAGGCTGGTGGCCCCGGGGCCGAGGCGGTGGATTGCTCAATCTCCCTTCAGCTCTGCTCCCGTCATCAAAATCACCTCCTCCACCTCGCCCTCCTCCACCTCCTCTCTGCTTTAATCGCTCCACCTTTCCTTCTCCTCTCCTGCTGGCAGCTCAGCCTCATAGGACAGAGATGCTGCTCTATATGCTGCTCCACACACAGGTAGCATCTCGCTGAGGGGTGCCTACGTGTGTGTGTGTGTGTGTGTGTGTGTGTGTGTGTGTGTGTGTGTGTGTGCTCTCTCCATCCTTCACTGATGAGTGCACTTCTTCAGACGCCTCCTCACTCGCAGCGTTCAGAACTCTTGCACAGATAATCCTCCTGTGGGTGCGTTTGTGTGTGTGGAGGGGTGTGCCTTTGTTTGTAGGTGTGTGTTTAAGGAAATGTGTGTAGCTACAGCTCGTTTAGTGCCAGTCTACTGCTTGTGTGTGTGTGTGTGTGTGTGTGTTGCAGCCTCCGTCCAGCTTTAATCCTCTAAGCTGTGTAGTTCACTCACGCCACATCAGCCTCATTGTGTCTTCAGACAAAAACGTCCGGTTAAAACTAAACGCCAGTTAAAGCAACAAACTGCTAATTATAGCTTCATTTTCTGCTTCGTCCTCCCCTCGCTCGCTGGCTTTCTTTCCCTCCGTCTCTGATTCCTGCAACACTTTCCACTCTGGACTCCTTCCAGCTGAGCTCGTGCACGTGTGTGTGTGCGAGGATGCGTGTGTTTGTGTGTGTGTGCGTGCACTACCCCCCCTAACCACCACCTCCTGGTATGCGTCTCTATATGTGTGTTTGACTATCTGACAGCTTTGCCATGGTTCATGTGTTTGGGTCCTGTCAGAGCTGTCCTGTCACTGTGTGAAAAAAAATCATTCATTTCCCAGAGTCGAGGATGAAAGAGTCTTTAGACTTCAAACGCCTTTGGGCCTCTGTGGCTTAGATTGCCTCTCGCTCTTCCTCCACCGCCGTGTCATTTATTCCTTTAAAAGAAAAAAAAGGAAAACAGTGCGGCTGTGGCGTCCGTTAAGTAGAGATGGCAGAGACACGGCGAGGAGCTGGACAATTAGCCTGATTAAAACACTGTCATTTTGCATAATAGATTTAGCCTGAGCGGAGATAGGCGGGTCCTTCCGAGTGAGCTGGAGTGTGTAAGTGTGTGTGTGTCAGTGAGGAGGCATGAAACCATATTCTTCTCTGCATAAACATGCAGGGTATTAAAAATGCACAGTTGGGCATAGTTTGATGTCAGTGAAAAGAGATCTATTTAAAAGTCATGGTGCATAGCTGCAGAAGCTTTGGTGTTTGGGCATGACAAATAGTTTGTGGTGGAGCCGGTCATCGCTCACACATGCACACACTGACGGCGTTAACATCTGTGCACACTTCTCTTCATGCAAACACAAACAAGGGGGCTTATAAATATGTACACAAACTGTACATACAAGCAGCACACATGCAAACACAGCGTGAGTGCTGCAGCGGCAGAGGGATGTTGTTTGGTTGCTCTGCATTGCAGTAATCGGCTCCTCTCTTCTCCTCTGCTCTCACCCACAGACAATCACCGGCTCTCAATGGACAACATCAGCAAGGGGAATACCTACAAAGAGAGAGAGAGAGAGGGAGAGGGAGTGAGGGGAAGAAAGGGGGAGGGAGCGGGATGATGAGGAGGTAAGGAGTAAAGAGGACAGAGGGAGATTTGAGGGAGGATGGGAGGGAGATGAAAAGACGGGGAGGAAGATCAGCGAGCGAGCGGGTGTTTCCAGGCTTAAGGCTGCTGGAGGACTTGTTAATTTGTGAGGAAGAGGAGTTAGAAGGAGAGGAAGAAGAAGAAGAAGTGCTTACAGTAGAGACACAGAACGTGGGTCTACACACTTCTGCTTTGTCTGCTCTCAGACGCCACCCACATGATCTCTGAGCTCAATTATGTCTCTGCCCAACAGTTACGGTCAGAGGATGAGTGTTTCTGCACCTCCTCGTGCTGCAGGACAATGCTTATTTAAAGAAGTGTGAAGGCAGAATGGCACAGACATTTTTAAGGATGGGGGCAAAAATATAAAGAGAGCATATACAGCGGGCTTTCTGGCTCCAAAGAGGACAATTTAGCACATTTTGGCTCTCGAGAGCATGTGTTCTGGCTCCCAGGAGGACGGTTTATCATGTTTTAACCAGCCAAAGGGGCAGATGAGTGTGGTTCCCCAACCAGGAGGCTTACGTGCAAACTCCCAGAAAGACAATCTGGTGCATATTTTGGCGCAAGAGGGCACTTAAGTGTATTTGAGCACACGTTTTGGCTTCCATGAAGGTACTTTGGTGTGTGTTTTGGCTCCCTGGAGGGTACTGAAGCTTGTGTTGTGGTTGCTAAGGACACATAAGCATATGTTTTGGATCCCAAGAAGGCACTTTAGAGCAATTTTGGTTCCAAGGTTAGTATATTTTGGCTCCATAGAGGGCACTTAAGCTTGTGTTTTAGTTCCCAAGAGGACAATTTAGCACATGTTTTGGCTCCAAAAGGTCACTAAACTGTGTGTTTTGGCTCCCAGGAGAATGGTTTATTGTGTTTAAACTAGCTAAAGGGGCAGATTGGTGTAGTTTGCCAACCAGAAGGGCACTTGAGCATGCGTATTTACTCCCAGGAGGACACTGTAGTGCATGTTTTGGTGCAAGAGGGCAATAAAGTGTGTTTTGGCACACATTTTGGCTCCCCAGAAGGTAGGTTCAGCTTCTGTTGTGGTTGCTGAGGGCACATAAGCAGGTGTTTTGGATTCCAATGAGGCTCTTTAGAGCAATTTGGCACAAAGAGGGCACTCTAGCATGCATTTCGGTTCCATAGAGGACAATTTAGCACATGGTTTGACCCCGAAAGGTCACTTAAGAGTGTGTTTTGGCTCCCAGGAGGGCAGTTTACAATGTTTAAACTGGCTGAAGGGGCAGATGGTGTGATTTGCCAACCAGGGGAGCAGTTTAGATCAAGTTTTGTATCAAGGATGGCCTTTTAGCATATTTTGGCTCAGGTCAACTAAGTATGTATTTTTGGGATCTGAAAGGGCACTTTAGGCATTTTGGCTCCGGAGAAGGTACTTTAGTTTGTGTTTTGGCTCCCAGGGGCCAGTTAAGCTTGTGTTTTTGTGCCTTGGGGCACCTTAACACGTGTTTTGACTTCCATGTTTTAACTAGTCAAAGGGGTAGATGTGTATGGTTCACCGCACGGTAGGGCATTAAGCATTTGTTTTGGCTCCCAATAGGACAATTTAGTGTGTTTTTGATTGCCAAAAGAGCATTTTTTGCATATTTATTTGACCAGAATGGCAGTCAAGCGTGCGTCTTGTCTCCTGAGAGAGCACTTGAATATGTTTTGGCTCCAAAGAAGAGGATACTTCAGCATGTGTTTTGACTCCCAAGAAGGCATCTAGGCACTAGTTGGGCTCTAAGGAGGGCAGTTCAGCATGTGTTTGCCTCCCAAAAGGACACGTAAGAGCTTGTTTTTGCTTCTAAGAGGGCACCTTAGTTTGTGTTTTTTTTTTTACAATTGGGCTGGGGAGAAGGGGAAACTGCTCACGCCTCCCCCCCTCTGTGCACACCACTGTCAGAGGTGTTCCAACAGTAAGCTGATGTGTGTCGTTCTGCAGCAGTAAGCTGGTGTGGAGACATTAAGATGGCAGGGACCGGGTCTGTCTGACGCTTGAAACATGGCATGAGCTCTGCAGTGTGTGTGCCGCAGCTTTCCAAGTGTGTGTGTGTGTGAGTGTGTGTGAAGGTATGTGTGTGAAACGAGGAGGAGACAGAATAAGGAGAATATGGATGAGAGGATAAAAGAACCTGGGAGTTGTTTCTCCTTTTGATTGTCAGACAGAAGTAGATTGCTTTAAGCAGATTTTCAGTGGGTTTTTAAGTCTCCACACACCGAGCACGCCGTGTTGAGATTCCTGCTGCAGAAGGACTCTGCTCATGTTTGGTTTCCTGCACCATTCAAGAAGATAAGTCAAAAAGGCTGGGAACACAGATAACCTGCTGATGGTGCACCCTGAAAGCAATAAAAGAACAATAAATGATTAACTACAGATGCTTTTTCCTACAAATGTCAGACTTCTCAGTCGGATATTGATTTTCTTATCCAATTTTCCACCTTTTTATTATTCAGTATACAAGGATTATTCGCTGGATTGGGAGCTACAACAGCAGCCACAAAGCCTCAGGATCAGTGTCTCTCTGAAACAACTATAAGACATTGTTGATCGCACCATAAATTTTGATTTGCGAGCCTGTCTCCGCTGCTGTTTCCACTCGCTTCCTCCTCTGTCAGGAGCGAGCCAGGAGCAGAGGATTAGAGCCACCTCAGCACTGGAATGCCTGGTGGCTGCTGCAGCACCGCTCCCATCACCTCCTTAAACACCCCAGCTGCTGCTTTTAGCTTTGAGATGCAGTGGGCCACACAACTGTCGACTTTGCTCTTCATTTATGATAAACTTAAGTCTGCCTTAATCTCCACCCGTCGCCGCGTGTTGAACCAGTGTTTGGAACAACATGTTTATCTGGCGGGGGAAGACGAGTGGAGTGGGAGCCAAGGGAAGGCACCCGTTCACGGAGATAACCCAGAATAAAACCAGGAGGGGGAATGTGAGTGTGTGTTAGTCTTAGTGAGTGTGTGTGTGTGGGTGCAGGGGCGTAACAGTGATTTATGAGGCCAGTGCAGCGAGGAAAAAAAACTAGGAAGTCACTTTATTTTACCATCATCTGAGCGATGGCATCAAACATCTACATCCAGTCAGCCACGACCCCAGAGTTCACACTTTGTAGGATGATCTCTCTGAGGGCCCGGGGCCTCCTGTGAGGCAACACTGGAGACAAGAGCATCAAAATCAATAATCTGATGCTCCATTTCCCGCAGTTGGTTCTTCTATAAGCTTATAAGGATGCTTTTAATGCTGTAGAGATCTTATCCACCAGTTAAATCTTTCAGTCTTTTACTATTATTTACGATGTTTGGGGTTTTTTTATGTCCATGTTATGATAGATAGCACATATTTGTTGTTTTAGTCCCCAAGATCAGACTCACATTTTTTTAAAGAGGGGGTATTGTCCTTTTTTCAGTCTGGATTCTGTCCCTCTGGTGCCCTTGTAGTGTATTTTCATAATTTATAGTTGAAACAAATCCTATTTCCCCCCCCCTGGTGTTTTAGAAATTCCCCGTATTGACCTTTACTTGGCTCTTTACCCCACAAACCCTCTTCCCTCTGATTAGCCACCCCTATGGGGGCCCGTTTGTGGGACTAGTTTGCTCAAATATGTATCCTTTCAGTCTTCCATAATAGATATTGAACTCAATTCCAAACTTCCTGTTGGTAATTGACTGTGTATGCAATAGACTTTTTGTTTGTTTAGTCATGGTGGTTATGCTCAAAAAAGATCTGTGGCCTAAAGTGGCTTTGGGGGCTGTTTGTCTCTGAGGTGTTGTGGAGCATGTATTGGCATGAAAACACTACATTCATTTACATTTTTGGCTGTGAATGGCCAGGCACTCACTTTGGGATCAAAGTGGGGACACATTACTTAAGATTCATAGAGTTTCTTCTGCAACCCTGGTCATTGGGCTTAGCCATAATAACTTGAGCCTTGAAATATACTTTAAACCACAATAACTCTACTCTAGAACTGGAAATACTGTGAAGCCCAACTCCTCTTTCCACCAAGCTCAACTACAGGGGTTTGATGAGGGATGAAGAACAGCAGGTGTGCAGGAGCAGGAGCTGCAGGTGCAGGAGCGAACAAGTGAAAGGGAGAGAGAGAGCTGCCCAAAGCTCTGTTAGGAAACCAGGAAACTCCATATCTGTAGTAAAAGCCAAGAACAACCACACTTTGTTTTGTAAGACCATCATGAAGTCACCTCCGACATTTATTTCATTCTATTTTTTATCTTAAAATAATTTGCCAGCATTTCTCTGAACTTAAAGGGGACTAGTCACTGAGAGTCAAAGCCATTTTAACCTCTTTTATGCCACTTGGTGGCAGTGAAACAAAATCTTTCATTTAAGCTACTTTCTCTTTAAGGTTCCCCACTCCACAAACCCCTTTGTTCTGACTGACTAGCCTGTCTGAAGTCCAGTTACAGACTTTGGTGATAAGGTCCACCCTTCTAATGAGTCATGATCCAGTTAGGAGATATGATGACAAAATCATTCCAGTGGCTCTGGTGAATATATGATGTTTTAGAGTAGTGTGGTTTGATTAAATTACAGAAGGATTCAGGGATGCTTAAAACATATGAATATGTCGAGGTTTAAAATAGTTTAGTCTGAACATTGAGTATTGTTTATTTTTAATACATGTTTGGGATATGTGAAAACAGAATACCCCCTCTTTAATATTTTGGTCTCATTATGGAAAACCAGTGACAGTAGACTGGTCTGTAATGAGTTTATTTGATAGTTAGGAAACCACTCAGACAAGTGCAAGTTCTGCTGAAGTGGTTTGTTCCACATCTGACACCTTCTTTGAGTCAAAAATATCTCATTACAGTTATTATACACCTGACAAACCCAGATTAACGTCTTAGTTTGAAGCATAAAAAGCAACAATTAGGCCTGTGATGCTTGAGATGAGGAAAAGAAGCTGCCAACGCGTGGAGCAGAGTTAACTGAAGTTTCTTCAGCAAAGACAAACACTTGCAGTGATTACTGACATCAAGGCTGTTTTTCTCTCACATGTCAGACAATTCAGGCCTTGAGTTTGTCTCCACTTTATTCATTTCTGGATTTCATTTCAGGTGAAAATGAATTTTGATAAGTATAACAACACAGTTTTGGTAAAGGTGGGTACACAGTATTGGATAATCTGTCTGATTTTTGTCCCAATCTTCACCTTATGATCAAAGCCAGCAAAGGTCGGAGGTTTGCAAATAACATTGAGATTTTCCTGTGGTGTGGGGTGTGTTAAGAGTGATTTGGTCAGATCTGCTTAGAAGAACTCAGTAGCAGAAAATGTATACAATGAACATATTTAATATGTGTGAATGGAAATCCTTCATGGTAATGGAAAATGTTATTGTTTTTCTATTTTGTGTGTATTTTTGGAAAGTAGGCAGCTGAAAACTCAAACTTTTTTTTTTGCTGAAGCACAAAGAAACTTCTATTTTGTTTACTCACGTGATGATTTTGATTTTATTCTTGTTCTTGGGTTGGTCTGTGGTTGGGACCTCCACACTATTTATGTCGTTACTAGAAAGCTCTCTGGGTGTAAGTGCAAAACTGCAAACGGTTGTAGTATTTACTGGTGATAGATAAACAAGCTTCAAGGTGTGCTACCACCACCTGGTCTGGAGGGGAACAACAAGAGCAGGTTGTGAAATATTACGGAGCCCCAAAAGGGTCATACCAGGAGTTTTCTAATATTTGAGGAAAAAATTTTGGGAAGATATCGATTGAACTCCCTCACAAAAGTTTTGTACCCCTCACAAAAACGACCTAATGGCACAGCAGCCACAGAGGAGAAAAAAAAATATGGTAGGGAACACAAAAGTATTGTAAGAGAACGCAAAACTATTCCTAGAAAATACACAACTATTGAAAGGGAATGCAAATGTTTCGATTGGGGATGCAACAATATGCTGGGGAACACAGAACTATTGAGAGGAAGTGAAAAATATTGCTTGGGAAAGCAAAAGTACTTCAAAGGAACACAAAAGTATTCAAGGGAAAGAAGGGACTATTGAAGGGAACCACAAAAGTCTTGCAAGAGAACACAAAACTATCACAAGGAAACAAAACGATTGCGAGGGAATGAACAAGTATTACAAAGTGATGTCACACTATTACAAGGGAATTTAAAACTATTGAAATGGAAGGTAGAACTATTGCTAGGACACAAAATAAAACATTACGTGGAAATTGAAAAGTATTCCAAGGGAACACAAAAGTCATGTAAAAGGGCTCATAACTATTAGGAACATAAAACTGTTGCAAGGAAATTAAAAGTATTGGAGGAGAATGTAGAACTATTGGGAGGCAATGGAAAAGTATTAGACGGGAACAGAAAACCCAAAGAAGGGAACATAAATCCATTGCTAAGGAACAAAAAACTTTGACTAGGGAACAGAAGTACTTCTAGGGAACATAGATCTATTGCAAGAGAACAGAAAGTATTGCTAGGAAACAGAGAACGATTGAGGGAACAGACGGAATTGCTAGGAAACAGAGAACGATTGAGGGAACAGACGGAATTGCTAGGGAATGTTAAGCTACCACGAGGGAACAGAAAGTATTGCAAGGGCACAGAAAACTATTGCGAGGGAACAAAAAGCATTGCAAAGGCACAGAAAACTGTTGCAAGGGAAAAGAAAGTATTGTTAGGGAACAGAAAACTATTGAGAGAACAGATGGAATTGCAAGGGAACTTGAAGCCACCACAAGGGAACATAAAGTATTGCAAGGGAACAGAAGAAATTGTAAGGGAACAGAAAGTATTGCTAGGGAACATAAAACAATTGCGAGGGAACAGAAAACTATTGCTAGGGAACAGAAAGTATTGCTAGGGAACAGGGAACTATTTAGAGAACAGACAGAATTGCTGGGGAACATAAATCTATCATGAGGGTACAGAAGGTATAGTGGAAACATGAAACTATTGTGAGGGAACATAAAAATGATTGCCAGGGAACAGAAAGTAAAACTAGGGAATATGAAGCAGTTGCACAGGAACAGAGGAAATTGCAAGGGAACAGAAAGTATTGCTAGGGAACAGAAAACTATTGCTAGGGAACAGAAAGTATTTTGAGGGAACAGAAAGTATTGCGAGGGAACAGGGAACTATTTAGAGAACAGACAGAATTGCTAGGGAACATGAAGCTATGACGAGCAAACAGAAAGTATTGCTAGGGAACAGAAAACTATTGGGAGGGAACAGAAAACTATTGCCTGGAAACTTATGCCGGTGTACAGAAAGTATTGCTAGGGAACAGAGAACTATTGAGAGAACAGACAGAATTGCCAGGGAACATAAAGCGGCCATGAGGGAACAGAAAACCATTGCTAGGGAACATATAACTATGATTAGAGAACAGACAGAATTGCTGGGGCTCATATGGGA
This sequence comes from Thalassoma bifasciatum, assembly GCA_008086565.1. Classification (NCBI taxonomy): domain Eukaryota; kingdom Metazoa; phylum Chordata; class Actinopteri; order Labriformes; family Labridae; genus Thalassoma; species Thalassoma bifasciatum. The sequence continues at coordinate 121,218 of RPOG01000868.1, read as the reverse complement.
ATAGAAGGTATCGTGGAAACATAAAACTATTGTGAGGGAACATAAAAATGATTGCGAGGGAACAGAAAGTATTGCTAGGGAACATAAAACTGTTGCAATGGAATGGAAAAGTGTTCGAAGGGAACAGAAAACCAATAGGAGGGAACACAAAACTAATGCTAGGGAATTAAAACTGTCACAAGGGAACAGAGGAATATCTAGGGAACTTAAAACTATTGCAAGGGAAGATGAAACAATCGCGAGGGAACCCACAAGTATTGCAATATGACGTGAAACTATTACAAGGGAACGGAAAACTATTGTGAAGGAATGCAAAAGTATAGCGAGGGTATTGCTGGGGAACACCAAACTATTGGGGGGTAATGTGAATGAATTGCAACTGAACATCAAACTATTTCAAGAGAATGAAAAGTCTTTGCAAAGGGAACATAAAAGTATTGCAAGGGGGACGCAGAGGAAAAGTGGCTGTGACCCTTAGGGGGCTAAATAAAACAGACTCCTACGAGAGAAAAAAAAAAAATCTCATAAGTTCGACCCAGTTCACTGCACCAATGTGAAGTAAATGTTTATCAGCTTTAAATTGTGTGAGGACATAAAATCATTGTTATAGCTTCAATTTTAATGTTCCTCGGCTTCAACTCGTCTTAAAGCCCAAAAGCAAAACTCAAAGTGAGTTTTCTATGGTCTGTTCTGCAGCATTTCCTCTTCTATTATTCCATACAGTTAAAGCAGCAGACGAGCGGACGAGCGAGGAAGCGGACAGAAATGTAAAGAGAAAGAGAGAGATAAACTCCAGCGAGGGTCCTGGTGCAGCAAAGAGTAAACCAAGGATGTCATGGTTAAGTGATTCACAGCTAAGCCACTGCAGTGCCCCAAAGTCAATATTTTCAAGAACTGTCTTATTCTCTTAGTTATACACACACACACACACACACACACATTGTGCAAACTGGAGGCAGACTTCAAAAGCAACCAATGCACCAGTTCTCAAACAACAGCGCCTCATCTGCTGCTGTTTTATAAACCTATCCATCATAATGTAGTAACAAGTGAATTGACTGCTGGTATTGACAGGAGCTGGAGTTATGTAGCTCTCACCGAACGTTAGTTAGCAAACCAGCGGCACACACAAACAAAATCTTTAAAGCTGCACTGATCAATAGTTTTATATTAACAACCGTGCAATCGGCTTTGTGTAATGTGGAGGGAGTTTCTGCTTGTGTCCAACAGATTTATCTCCCCGACGCTGCTGTTCCTCTCTGCTCTACAGGCCTCTTTAGCATCTTACAGCGCAGTGTTTTGGCTTTATGGTCCACAAATTTACCCCTGTGATTTGTCCCTACCGCACTCATCTGTTTCAGCTCAGATAACACCCAAACACATGCTAAGTTAGCAGCTAGCACCAGATCACAAAGGAGCAAGATAATAAGGTTAAGAGGCAATAAAGACTAAACAAAGATAAAAGAGACAGAATATCAAACTTTACATTCATAGAGTGGCTTAAAGCAAGACTCTAAATGAATGCTAATGTCGCCTTATTTCCTGTTTGAAGTCTAAATTAGCAGCAGTTCCCCAGAAACCTTGATGTACGCTTCAATGGTATTTAAATTATGTCTTCCCACATCTTAAACGTATCTAATTTAAAGTCACAATGCTGGATGTTCAGACTGAGCGTGTGCAGATTTTCAAACCTCTACATATTCATACGTTGGAGAAATCCCTGAATCCGCCTGGAACTGATCAAAACACTATGTTCGAAAAAATAACACCAGATCTTCATGACATCATCCAAACTAGTTCATGACATGTTAGGAGTGTTGGGGCCTCAAACTACGAGGTCAGTGCATATGTCTGCCCACTACAGGCTTCCAGAGGGGTGGCCAATCAGAGTGAAGTGGTTTTGTGGAGAGAGAAGCCTTAAAGAGACAGCAACTAAAAGAAAGTGTGTCATACAGGGACTGAAATAAGGGGTTTCAAAAACACCACGGAGAGAAAAACAGAGATTTTTATGGATGATGTGTGCAAAAGAAATTACTCCGTGGATTGTTACTGTACCCTGCTACCGCCTAACACTGGCAATGAGTGTGTATGTCCTTTACAGTACTTCTGTAGCCAGCCCCCAGTGGATGCTTTGAGGAATTGCAGTTATAGCACTTGCACTGTAAGGCCAGAAGTTGATGCTTGGTTTTAATTCAAAGCTGACTCAGAACTCCTTTCACTGCCACCTGGTGGGCCAAAGGTGGCTAAAACAAAATCTCAATGAACTGTCCTTAAAGGGACAGAAAGTGGGCTGTAAAAATGTATTTTCAACATGTGAAAATCAACCAACGAGGTGATTTTACACTCTAAAACCCGAATAGTTGACTTACGGAAAAAAAAAAAGATGCAAACGTATTGCCTTTAGAAAATCCTAATAAGCATTAGCAAAGAAAAATTAATTATAGTGTAGGACTAACTTTAGATTTTTTTTATTGTAGGCAACTTGTTGTTGAGTTTAGGCAACTCACAGTTCTTTATCAAACATATAGATATATTCTGTTACATCTACTTGTAACTTATTACAGACAACTTGACACTGTAGAGTGAAATAAAATTACTTTTTTTTAAATGAACTGGTTCTGAAAATTTACCAAAACAATTACCAAGTACAAAGTTTTGAGTAAGATTGCACCTCTTGCAAATACGCTTCCATGCAGTGACTGTGAATTATGTCTGGGGTGAATATCTATTGCCAAGTTATGGGCAAGCAAGTTGAGCCATAATGGATAGCCTGGCTTGTTAATTCAGGATTTTGTTATTAGATGTTTCTGTTCCAAGCAACGTACAACACTGAGCTGTTCAGGGTTTCAACTAACAGGTCATTCCTAATAATGGTCCATGTAGAGACTTGGACCAGAGGAACCCTAAGGACTGATCTACTGCCACCTACTGCTTTACTTACGCCTGAATTACACCAGATGCATCTGTGGTCCGGCCCTGCTCCATTGCGTGTTGACTGAATTGGTCAACCCACAGTATCTTCAATCTGGCGAGCTGCATTACTGAAAGACTGATGGAGTCTATAGACCAAGGAGTTCCTGCACTTACTACTCCATTAATGAGTCTCTTCTGGTTCATGTTGGGCTGTAAAACCTCAAACTTGTTGACTCCTGGTCTGGTTCCACTCATTATGTCTGTTTGTTGTTGTGGTGAAGTTCAATACTATCTGACTTCGACACAGCAGAGCCAGACCACAGATGGATGCGATATATTTCAGCTATTGCCGGTTAACAAATTTTACACTAATTCTAAACAAAATCAGGTCATACAGATGTAAGTGGGCAGGAATTATTTTATCTTCTTCTACTTTTTCAGTGTGCACCCCCTTGTGTCAACTACTGGACTTGAGTGTGAAATGCAACATTGGCAGCTAAAGCCTTTGTAGCTACTCAATTTATTTAAATGGGCTTCACTCCAAACAACAGCAACAACGACTTTCTTTATTTAAGTAAATGTTACTTTAAACCATGGATGTCCAAACTAAGGCCTGTGGGCCAATTGTGGCCCCCCGTCTATTTTCATGGGGCCCCAGCTGTCATTTTAACCCTCTGGTGCGGGAATTATTAAAGTCAGTGTCAGGATTTTTCCCTTGAGTGTTTTTATTTGTCATAAGGCATTAAAAAAAGTTTCCCTTTTTTTTCCCCAAATATTTGTAACTCAGCATTCTATAAAAAAAGCATGAACTTAATGTAAATATGACTTTTGATTTTGTTTGACTCTTTATTTATTTTTTGGTAATTCCATAAAGAATTTTTTTTAATGCTTTGGGAAACATTTTAACTCTCTTTCATCCATTTTAACACTGAACAATTTATAGTTTATAAGCGTTTTCATCCTCAATGCTTGTTAATAACTTTTTAAAAAATGTTTATATGTTTGGAAAAAAAAGTTGAAAACATTTTTTCAGGCCCTAAGAAGAATAAAAATATCCTGACACAGGCTAATATGAATTTCCACCTCATGAACCATTGAATTCAGGAGTGATTATATTTTAAATAGGTGTCCACTGTAGTGACCACTATGCACCACAGGGTTTATATGTATTAATTTTCTAACTTAAATCAATTATGTTCAATAGTGTACATATACTGTTTCCGTCAGATGCTTAAAAAAAAAACTAAATATATCTGGTAACGTCTCACAAAAATTTGGACTATTCATGGGCCAAAACACAAAAAACAAACAAAAAAAAAACATGAGAGGGCAAAACACTTAATTAAAGTTATGAAATGGTGAAAAAAAGACAAAAGTTGATGCATAAAATGGTTCAGAATGCAGGATCAGAGATACCTGGGGTTAAAAATGTTTTTATAATTGTCTTATAAACAAAATTCCAGATCCTGATCCTGCCATAAAAGAACAACATATTTTTCCCAGGTTTGATTTTATCTCATAGGTCTGTGATAATAACACAAGCATGTTTGACCAAACTTGGAGACAGTTTTTTGTTTGTTTGTTTGTTTATTTGTTTTTTACAGAAACTACCAAAATAAAATAGCTTTCAAATTGAGCACTCATTTGTTACTTTCACTGACACCCCTGCTTTAAAAAAACTAGTAAGAGCTGCAGATTAAGAACTCAGTAATGGTAACGACTAAATTTGAGTCGAGAAGAACTACTGGGTTTTATAGTGGGTGACGTTCGTATGAGACAAAGGTTTTGAGTAATTACAGAAAAGTTGAATTCATCACCAAACAGAAAAATTAAAAAGAACAGAGAGTCAAAAGCAACTTCTCTTTTATTCATAGCTAACCTTTGAAATGTGTGAGTGTGTGTGTGATGAGTCAGAACAAAAGAGAATAATCAGTACACGATGCACACCCTGTATCATTGATATTTTAATATAATTGCAGCAATAATTAACAGTTTGAGTAAAAGTTTTATACTTGTATTCACACATACTCATCCTGAACCTGCAGAGTGCAACTAATTCATCACTGATTCAACTTTAAAGAGGATTTTCTGATGTTTTATTTGCGTTATTGAGTCCACCTCATATACTTTTAACAGCTACGTCTCAAAGTCTATCCTGGGGCGACATCTCCTCCTGTTTGCAGCCAAACTCTCTGATTTTATTCCCGCTTGGTTTTCTTCATGAACGTCAAAGGGTTTACCTCACATGCATCGTGACTTAAGATAAGATTTTTTCCGCTTGAGAACTTTCCAGAACCATTATCACAGGGACGTGTGCGTGCTTGTGTGTTTTATCTGTTTGTGGTTTTCGATGATTTCCTCTAACTGGTGTTTCACAAACCAGAGCGGCGTGAAAAGAAGTGTAAAATCTTCATAAATATACACTTTGAGATGACAAAAGCCATTTGAGGAGCCATGGCTCATCGCAAGAAGCTGCTGTTTGTACAAATGTGGGTGTAAGAGGAAGCATGCACGATTGTGAGAGTGTGTGTGTGTGTGTGTGTGTGTGTGTGTGTGTGTGTGTGTGTGTTCCTGCTGAAAGAGAGCTTGTTGGTTGAACACACGTGCCAGTTCTTCTTCCGTGGAATGAATCAGTTGTGCTCTCAAGACCCCGTACCTCTCTCCAGCCGGGGACTCGTAAAAGAAAGCTCTACATGAAATCCATTATGCTTAATTCCCCAAATCCATAATACCCTCAGAGGTCTTAATCTCCATCCCATTCTTATATAAATTAGCTTCCTCGTCTCTGGCTGCCAGAGCTTTCGCAGTCGACTCCAAATGCCCAGACCTCTGCGCTCTGAGTTGTGTGAAATCACTGCAACTAGGAGGAGCAGACTGGAACAGGCTCTGGCTGCAGAACTGAGGAGGAATATGTTGTTGTTCTGGAAAACGGGCTCAGTCACTGGTACAGGGTTTGGTGAGGAAATGATCTAAGGCTTAGTGCAGGATACACCACCAACAGATCTTTACCAGCTTCATGTTTGAGTTGTTTTCAGGCTTTTTTTTCAGAGAGGACAAGATGGTGAACTGAGCAGTAAACAGGCTCCAACTAAACTGAAAATATCAGAGGAGACGGTCAAGACTGCACTGCAATAAAACTTGCACTTGACAAGATTTGAAATCTTACTTTAAGACATGCTTCATAAAATATATTGTTTTAATGTTTTTTTTTTAACTTATTTTAAGCATTTAAAACTGTTAGATCTTAAAAAAAAGCATGTTTAAATTTTGTCTTAATTAGTCTGAGAATCCCAAAATGAGTGGATAACTGTTAAAACAAGTTACTTTGGTTATCTCACATTTAATTTCAAAACATTAAAACTTGTTTCAAGATTTAGCTCTACCTCAAGTTGCTTGATTTAAGAATAACACAAAAAAAAATCATCTTTTTATGAGATAAGATTTTTATGTTGTCCTTGAGTTATTTGTAGAAATAACTTTTCAGAATTCCTTAAAGGATTTCAATTTACCTTATTGAGTGCAAACATAAAGCACATATACTGCATTTTTTTCCCTTGGATTTAAAATATGCAGCCTGACTCAGCTTCTACAGTAATTTATATATGATGCTATTCCTGCCTAGCAATTCAATGTTCAATAAATGTTGAAGGTACTCGTTTGCTGTTTTAATATCTGTAGAATAAGTGAGGATTCATGTTCTTAAATCAAGGACAGGTTTTAAGATTCTTGTTTAACCTTTAATATGGATCATGCTTATTTCAAGATGAGAGCACTTGAATCAAGAATTATCTTAATCATACTTCTCTAATTCTAAGTAGTTTTGACCATAAAAAGTGATATTTTTCATTCCATTCGCTAATATTAAGAATATAAGAAGCATGAAATTAGAATCTGTTGCTCATATTCAGTATGTTTTACAAAAAAATCTTCTTCAGGAAGTTTGTTTTAAAGCATTTTAATCTAAAATTAAGCATTTTCTTCTTATTTTAAGATTTATCAGTCTTATTTCAAGATTTCCAGTCAAGTGAAATTATCTTGCTGCATGGACAGATAATTTCACTAGTTTTAAGATATTTTTCCATCAAATTTAGTCTTTCTATCTTATATTCAGACTCCCTTTTTTTGCAGTGTGTTCTCTAACATCTCGTAACTCACTGCAACCCAAACTTCACACCGCTCTTCAGACACTGGATCTCACAGAATCTTGGTTGATGGAACTTAAGAAAAGAGACAAACATGGAGGATGATAGCAGTGGGACAGTTAGGAGGGCAAGGGGAACGTACAGTACAGGCCAAAAGTTTGGACACACTTTCTCATTCAATGTGTTTTCTTTATTTTCTGTTGCGTTTTGTATTTACACTGTAGATTCTTACTGAAGGCATAAAAACTATGAATGAACACATGTGGAGTTATGTACTTAACAAAAAAAGGTGATTACTCTGATTACTGCTTTTTATACTTTTGGCATTTTTCAAGAGGTCGTCACCTGAAATGGTTTTCTCTTCACAGCTGAGTCTTATCAGGGTTAATTAGTGGAATTTCTTGCTTTATCAATGGGGTTGGGACCATCAGTTGTGTTGTGCAGAAGTCAGGTTAATATACAGCCAACAGCCCTATTGGACAACTGTTAAAATTCATATTATGGCCAAAACCAATCAGCTAACTAAAGAAAAACGAGTGGCCATCATTACTTTAGGAAATGAAGGTCAGCCAGTCAGTCCAGAAAATTTCAAAAACTTTAATTGTGTCCTCAAGTGGAGTCGCAAATAAAAATGTATTGAATAAGAAGGTGTGTCCAAACTTTTAGCCTGGACTGTAGACTGTATAAGACATGGACATAGTCTCCGTCACGTCACTCGTCTGTGTCTGCAGCCCTGTTTTAAAGCAAAACAGCCGGCGTGGCCATATTGGAATTGGGGCTGGTGACGAGTGCCCAAACTCACAGCTATTGGGCACCCCTCAGTCACGTGATCTGAGCTGTGGCTCTGATTGGGCAAGCTCTCCATCCTAACTTCCAAAAAGCCAGGTTAGAAAACAGTGTATGTGTTGTGTGTGCCGTTAGAGAAATAAACGATCCAGATAGGAGACAGTTTTTGTACCAGGCTGTAAATGTGCTAATTTCAGCTCTGAAAACAGCTGTTTGAAGGAGGAACAGCAGCTTTTTGGCACTCCCTCATTGTCTCATATTTTCAGGTTGCCACTTAAAGGGAAAAGGAAAAAAAAAAGGCACATACAGTAGGCAGTTTGGTTTTCAAGAAGGCAAATTAGCAAGTTCCATACCAGGGATGATAATTTGGCATACTTTGGCTCCTAAAAGGACACCTAAACACCTGTTTTGGCTCCCAGGAGGACACCAATGCATGCTTCGGCTCCCAAGAGAAGGGTAGCGAAGCATGTTTTGGGTCCCAGAGGGGCAGTTGATCATCTCTTTCTCAGCCAAAGGGGTGGATTAGTGTGGTTTGCAAACCAAGAAGGCACTTAAGCATGTGTTTTGGCTCCAAAGAAGGCACTGTAAGGCAAATTTGGCACAGAGGAGGGTACTTCAGCATATTTTGGCTCCCAGTAGATCATTTTACCCTGTTCTAACCAGCCAAAAGGGCAGATTATTGCGGTTTGCCATCCAGGAGGGCACTTTAGTGTGTGTTTTGACTCCTAAGCTGGCACTTAAGCCCAAGTTTGGCACTTTTGCACTTTTTTTGGTACCCTAAAGGGCACTTTAGCACACAAGTCCACAAGAGAGTTTTCCCACTGGATGATCTATATTTTCCCGTCCCGTTCTTTGTCAGAATCTAGGTAATAACTCCACAAGCTCTGGGCTCGGTTTATGTATTTTTTTTATGCTCCTTAGCTGAAACATCCGGTCAATGACACTTCCTGCTCTGCTCCTCTTATTGCTTATCCCTGAGGCCGCCCAACCAGGAATTGATAACAGATCAGGGAGGCTCCAACACTGATAGGAGCGGTAAAATAGTCGTATTGACTCCACACACTTGAGAATTAAGGCTGCAGACAGTATGATGTATGAACATAGGCAGGTTGAAGTCGATTGCTTATTTCTGATGTGGAGTTTTGAAGCCTGCTATTGATGAGATCCTGACTGGAAAGCATGACTCAACCTTGCTTAGTTGGAGTGAGAGTGGGGTGAGAAGACCTAACAATGCAAAATGTAAATTTGGGCAATTTTTCAACTGGTCTCAAGGTTTTGATCTGGAGTGCATTTCTGACCCAGACCTGGAAAAGAAGTGGAAGATGGATGGATGGATGGGAACAGCTTGTACCACAGACTGAACCAATATTAGGCTCAAAACCATGTATTTTCATCATTTTCATCTGCGATAATCAAGTAAAGAATCTGTATTCAGCTTTCAGCAGCTGTTTTCACGTCTGCATGTGGAAACAGATGAAAACCACGGTGGTACCTTGATGCAGCTGAACACTGAAACTTGATGATTCTGGTGAAGTCTGGAGTTGTAAGGAGCCTTTTTTCCTCTCAAGTGTCTCTCCTGTGTCGTCTCAGCAGATTCTGGGACATTTATTCAGACTTCAGAGATGATGATATCTTCCTGTAGAGAGCGGCACACTGATGACACAGCCGTATCATGTCTGTGTGTTCACACCTCCTGCTTTTTCCACACAAATTGTTGCAATCAGACACAAAGGGAGGGTTTGAAATTACCACCACGATCTGTGTCAAATCAGCCCCCTGTGCCTCCTACACAACCCGACGTGAACTTTCCCCTCTCTGCTCGTTCAGGAGCTTCGCCACGTACCGTATTTAGACAGGCGCTCCAAACATGTTGGGACGAATCTTCATCCAAGCAGCTAACCCCTCTGGGTGACTCCATCATGTAATGAAAGACGGCTTCCAGACGGAATATAATTTGATAACTTTGTGTTAAATAATCTGCTGCTGGGCTTCAGCCCGATGTGCAGCGTTTGTTTTGACTCCGCTGGGATTATATTGAACTGAATGTGACAGCTCAGACTGGCGGCGTATTGAATGCACAGCTACAGGGTCAGCGCTTAACGTCTGGCCTTGATGTGCATTCAGCGACTTTACCGAACGTGCATTAAAACAAAGATGAGGTTATGAGGAAGAGCACATGAGTGAAAGGCCCTGAGATTCATTGGAGTGCACTAAAGAGTCAAAGTCATTCATGATTTCCACCTTTACTCTCACCCACAGACATCTGCTGTTCTCTAAGTAGCTCATTGATATCAGCTGAAAACACTTTATACATCACAGAAAGAAAAAAAAACCTAGAGTGAATTCTTTATGTTGAAAGGATTGTTTGGAGACACTGCATTAAAGGACTTTTCTGTGTATGGTTAGATCCCAGCATGAATGAAGCTGTCGCAAAGGTTCAGGCAGGAAAACCAAACTCTGCATTTTGTCTCATATTTTATTGATTCTTTTCACTCCTGTTTTCTGTCCTCATCACCCAACAGCCCTGCACAACGCCCTCATAGTTAGTCCATCATCTTCCTTAAGGGTGAAGTATGCAGAATCCCTCCCCAAAAAATGAAATGTTAGTTTTTACAGGAATAATCTTGCTCATTCGCAATCTTTGGGCCTCTATATCCGTGTGTCAGTGTTTGTGTTTGTAGGGAAAGAATGATTCTATACCAACATCTCATTTACCTACAGGAAGTCAGGTGTACAGTTCTTGAGTTTCCATCTCGCTATGCTGCAGGTGCTTGCAGGGCTGTTTTTTACTGTCTGTGGTGTGTTCGAGAAGCTATGACTGTAAGCCATGCTGTTAGCTATGGTCAGAGGTAGTGAGCATGCGCAGTCACTGACACTGAGCCATGGAGGAGGAGACCAGTTTGGGTGCTGAGTGTAAACGAACACACCTTATCAAAACTTATATTCATTTATTATCCTTGAAGCCAAAACACATGTTCAAGTATCCTCCTGGTTTGCGTACCACAATTCTCTGCTCATTTGACTGGTTAGAATATGATAAACTGCCCTTCTGGGAGTTGAAACACATGTTTCAGTGTCCTCTGCCAAAGCAGGTTAAAATGCCAGTTTTGGGAGCCAAAATACAAACCAAAGTGCTCTCCTGGTTGATAATTTGCAGTATACTCCCCCTTTGGCTGATAAAAACAGGATTGATTCCCCTTCTGGGAGCCAAAACATGGGCTATAGTACACTCTTGGGAGCCAAAATGCACCCTCAAGAGCCTTCCTTGGTGGCCAAGACAAGTGCTTAAGTGTCCTCCTGGTTGGCAAACCACACAACTGCCCCTTTGGCTGGTTAACCCATGATACACCTCCCTCCTGGGAGTCTAAATGCATGCTTAAGTGTCCTCTTGGGGGCCAAAACACATGCTGAAGTGCCCTTTTTGAGCACCAAAACATTGGCGGAAGTGCCCTCTTGGGGGCCAAAACAAGCGCTGAGGTGCCCTCCTGGCAGCCAAAACACACTAAAATGCTCCATTTGGAGCTGAAACATGCTGAAGTGCCCTTTTTTCAGCACTACAACATGCACTGAAATGCCTATCTTGGGAGCCAAAATACAAGCTAAGGTGCCCTCCAAGTCAATGAACCACACTATTCTGTCCCTTTGATTCATTAAAATGTGTTATACTGCCCTCCTGGGAGCCGAAATATATGTGCAAGTGCCTCCTCCAAAATACACTAAAATGCCCCCTTGGGAGCAAAAATGCATGCTTTAGTGTCCTCTTGGGAGTCAAAAAATGTGCTAAAGTGCCCTCTTTGCAGCCAAAACAAATCCTTTTGGCTGGTTAAAACATAATTAACTGCCCCCTCTGGTAGCCAAAATGCACAAAAGTGCCCCCTCGGGAGCTGGAATGCATGCTTCAGAGCTCTTTTGGGAGTAACGATGCATGCTACAGGTGCCTTTCTTTAATCTGCCCCTGTCCTTCAAAATGTGTGTGCGCACCACTGTCCTGACATACACAGGCCAAAGGTTCCCAGTTTTTTCGTCGTATGCTAAGTTGAGTTAACTCGACATAGCTTCATCCCTTTAGAAATCAGAGGGATATATAGTAAATCTTCTTATCTAACTCTCTGCCAGAGAGCTAATAAAACCCATGTTTCCCAATTTGTCTAAGTTTAACTCCAATGCCAAAGGCTGCTGGATCTGACTCGGGGAGCATTTCTCCACCAGTAACCAGGATGAACTTGTTATTTTGAGGGCACGCACTCCTCGCGCAGGCGGGGAGGGAAATCATCGCTTTCTCTGCGGCTCAGATGTTTTTTTGGCCCCCAGTTTCCTCTTTGTTTGGGGCATCTGTCAGAGGCTGTTTTCTCGAAAGTGGTTCTAGGATGAGGATGAGTGAGGCGCAGTAGCGGCGTGTGCATGCAGACATGCGTGCGTGTGTGTGTGAATGTGTGTGTCTGTGTGTGCGTGAGTGAGTGATGCTGGGTAACCGGGGGCGATGCACCACAGTTTCGAACCAGGAAATAAAAACAACATTCCAAAGAGAATAATGCAGCAGGAGGAGGAACCTACTTCTGCCGAGGTCCCCTGGCATCGCTCGCTCACTTTCTGCACGCGCATGTGTACGTGTATGTGTGAGTGTGAGTGTGTGTGTGTTCCTATGAGCTTTGTGCAGCTCTGTGTGTGCTGGTTATGTACACATGCTTGTCCTCGAGCACAGGAATGAATCACACACACACACACACAGTCACATAATTAGTGCAGGGTCCCCTCAGTAGCATATTGTAAAGCGTCTTCTCCGCGTTTCCACAGAACTCTGTTGTTCTTTCTGTCTTCTGCCACATTAATCAGACGACTTTTACTGTTTTTCAGCACATTTTTTCACCCCGTTATTATTCTCCCTAACTCTATTACTCCTCCCTCTCCCCCTAATCGCCCCTACTTTCAAACACCTCCCTCTGTAATTATTTCCTTCCTCTTTACCCCCACATCTCCCTCCCCCTCTTTTATCATTCCTGCCTCCCTCACCGTCCTTCCCCCTTCGTTACTTCTTATTTAATCTCACTTCGTTGTTACTACATCCCTTCCCCTTCTCCCTCTCTTCTCTGTCTCTCTCTCCCCCTGTCTGTCTGTCTCAGTTAAATGGGAGCAGTGACCCCATTACAGAGCGGAGGAGGAAGAGGAGAGGGAGGAGGAGGAGGAGTAGGAGGAGGAGAGGGATGGGTGGATGGATTGCATTTCTGTGTGTTTTGAATGAGATGATTAATGAGCGTCGCCTCCAGAGGGTGTAATCCCTGCTCAGGACCAGCAGGGACACCACTGGGTCACCTCTGGTCACACACACACACACACACACAAAGGCTTTCATTCTCTTCAAACACTGTACAGTACGCTCACACACACACACACACTTACACACCTCACACACCAGTTACTGCTGACATTATCATTAACAATGGAGGGACAATGGGATCGGGGGCCACAATAGCGAACACAGCCCGGAGGACGGGGAGTGTGCAGAGTTCATGAGTGGGACGTTACTCTGCAGCTCGCTCTGTTTCAGGCTGAAAGACTCTGAATGTGAGAGGAACTCAACCTCCAGTCCAACGTGCTGACCCCTGAACTGAACATGGGGAGGTAGAGCATCCAGTCCAACCTGAGAGGGATTGAGTTCTCATCTTTACATGTTCTCAACCTCACTCTGCCTCCACCAAATGTTCTCTCCTCTGTTTTTTCCACATGAAATTGGACAGTGGGAGGAGGTAGAGCGTACAGCCTAGTTAGAGTAAGCTGTTATCGAAACAGGCTTCTTGACATGGCTCTCTCAACCAATGACTGTATATAGAATGGACAGCATGGCTCCGCCTGTCACCGTTCTACGTTTTTGAAGCCAAAAACCCCGTTTCTCTAGCCGCCATTGTGCAGCCAGAGTCTGCGCAGTAGAGAATTTCCGGTGGAGCAGAGTAAAAAAGAGAAATAAAAATATTTATTTCTTCTTCTTCAGAAGGTTTAGTCTCCTTTTGGCTCTTTCCCGAAGTTTCTTATATCCCCGGTAAAAACTACTCACGAACAGCAGCTGTCAACTATCGATAAATGAAACTTATATCACAGTTTTTAACATCCAATAACTAATGAGAAACTAACTTCTCAGAAAAAAAAACACCTACCTTAGCATAAAGATGAGAGAAACGTTTCTACGAGGTACCGTAATTTTTCTAAGTTTTCCCGGCTCATATCTGGAATACATGGGGAGGCGGGGCTTATGACCTATACTGCAGCCAGACACCAGGGGGCGGGGCTTATGACCTATACTGCAGCCAGACACCAGGGGTCGGGGCATCTGCTGGAGGCTTCAGTTTGAGCCGAACGTCGTTACGTCTACTCATTATACAGTCTATGCTCTCAACCCATCTGTCGTTACCTGATACGTGCTGGCAACTCGATCTGTTCTGTGCACGTACAGAACGCGTCTACATCCACTTGTTGGCTAAACAACCTATTATATGGCAGCGACACATCAGGCAACTAGACTTTTTCCACTACACTTCATTATTCTCCATTTATTATGCCTCGGTGTCTTCACTGTCTTTGAACATATGTATGTGTCTTTGATATGATTGAAAATGAATAACTTAATAAATAAAGAAAAAAATCTTAATAAATAAAACACCTACCTTCTTGAACAGCAAGTTCTGGAATAATAAACCATGATTTATCCTTGTCTTTTATATATCTTTTAAAGCAGTTAACTTTAATAAACTGTATTGGCCGTATCAAAATTGAACAAAGAAAAAAAGAAAAGGAAGCACTGTTGTAAAATTTACGATTGATGAAAACGATGCCATCAACGCACATGCGCAGAACAGATCGGGTTGCCAGACCAGGCAAGGACACCTTCTACTGAAGTTTCTCTGCTTTCTCTAACTCTCTTCTTCCTTAGAACAAATGATTAGGCCCCTCGGGGGAGGTAGAGCATCCAGACAAACTTTGTGCTGAGAGCGTCCAGTCTAAGGCCTCATCCACACGAAGTCAAAACGCTTAACAGTTTCCAAAACGATCGTCATAAAGATGAAGGCGTCTCAGAAAATGTGTGCGTCTATATGAATGCACTCGATACGCATGAAGACGCTGTAGAACACTTGTCAGACCTCTAGGGGCGCTGTAACAATAAAAAACACCTAAAAACTTTTAGGTGCGCGTCTGAAACTAAAGTGCGCACCAGAAATGCTTCAGATGCACACCTGACAGTTTTCTTCTCTACAAAATGACAACACAGGAGTTAGTGCGTGTGTATTATCACCTGTACCACCATGTCTGTTTCGACGTAAAGGATTCACCGCTTTGGATCATGTGTTTGATTTTTGTAGAGGGACAGCTTCAAACATCTGGCCAGCTCTGTGGCTATTGTTGGATGTACACAAAATGTCACCTAAAACTTTTAGGTGAGCACCAGAAAAGGTTTCAGGTGAGCACGTAAAACTTTCAAGTGCGCACATGAAATTATTATTATTTTTTTTAACCTTTTCTTGTCCCTTTAGGGGCTCCGTAGAAAAGTAACAATGAGTGAAAATGCTAATTTAGAAAGAAAGTAATTCCTCATAAATATCCAGAGCATTGAACAGTTTGATTTCTGTGAGTATCTCACAAAATATTGAGCAATATTATTTCAACCAAGGAAAATATCACATGAAACAAGGAGAAACTACATTTGTAAATTTCTTATATTGACTAACATGCAAGAACTAATAATTATCACATTTGTTTTTACTTATGATTGAATGCTACAGTGCAAACGTTAATTTTGCATGAAAAACTGTGAAAATTAGGTGCAACAACCAAAAACATAATAGTTTTTGAGGCTCATTAGTTTGAGTTAAGTTAGGGACTCCTCTTATTGAAATATAGTGACTCAAAACCATTTGGTGGAGGAGGTAGTTAAAGGGTTAAGAGGACGTTTTGGCTCTTAATTGGGCAATTTTTCAACAATTGGACACACCACTGGACTTGGTCATGAGTATATTTCATATTTCCTCGTTTGAGTTTAGAATCAGACCTGGCAAGCTGCTGTGAGACTTGTTTGAGTTCAGTATTGATTGATCTCTTAATTATTCATCGCTTAATGGACTCATTGTTCAGTTGGACATTTTTTGACACGTTGTTCCAATCCTGAGATTTATCAATCATTTATAATTTGGAAGTTTTGAAACACAATTATTTAATTTGAATTTTTTTATTGGGAAATGCATCAAGAAAATGAGCTTCATTATTTCAAAAAATTATTACTGTTGAATTTGATTCAGTTTTAAAAAGCTGCTCAGACTTTTTTTTTTTTTTTTTCCCTCAAACTGATTTGTCTGATCCGGATAATTGGATGTAATGTCTCTAGAGCTGAAAGGATTTTCAAACTAATGTGAAATTTACACTAACAACCAGAGATTTAGTTCCTTTGTTTGGAGACAAAAAGAGAGAACTTTTCTAAAAGGGAACACGTTCAGGTCTTTGAGATCTCTGAGGAGCTCAGGTCATCGACAGAAACCCTTCAACCCTTCAAGCCTTTCCCGTGTGTTCGATCCGGTCGCTCCCTTGATATTCACCGAGCTGCAGCAGAAGCTTAAGACAGCTGCCATGAACATTTTCTGCAAAGGCCTGGTTCATGAATCAGAGAGATAACAGATTTATCAATGAAACAAAGGGCTTTCAGCCGCCACCAAAAGCAGCCACACAGAATCCTGGCATTAACTGAGGAGAGTCTGGGAGAGACGTCGTTGAAGGTATTAGAGACGGAAATATGTGTCAGGACATCCAGCTGGATTCATTAAGAGCTTTATCAGATGCTCAGAGCACCATCAGCCAGTTTACACACACCATCAGGGTTTATGGGGGTCGTCAGCTGCAGCGGTCTTATCTCTGTTACGGGTAAACTGCAGACGTGTGCTGGTGATGTTATTAGGCAGTCAGGAGTGAGTGAGAGCGTGCTTATTTTTGATTAGCCAATCAGCTGTGCAGATGCCAGATGGCAGCTCTTTGAGTCTGGTTCAACAGTTTTGCAGAATAACCTGAAATCTTTCAGTTAGCCTGAAAAGCTGATGCTCCAGCTCCGTTCAAAGAGAACGTGTTGGTTTGGAGTCAGGGTTTAAAGCTGTGTATCTGACACAGACTATCAAAGAGAAGCTGTTTCTGCAGTTCATTTAAATTCATTCACCTGGTTTGTTGCTGGATGGAGTAACAGCCGAGAGATACAAATCAATGTGCTGCCCCACCCCTATGGCCCAATTTGGTGCCGAACTTGCCCAAAACTGCCTTCTCGATGGCCAAAACTAAGTGGCAACCTCCGGTCTGAAAAGATGAGACAATGCAGAAGTGATAAAAAGCTGCTGATTCTCGAGTGACCACTTGCTGATGGCTTTGGAAGTAGTGGAAGTCACACACACACTGCCAAAAAAAGCCATTTCTGGAGCTGAAATTAGCATATTTACAGCCTGGTACAAAAACTGTCTCCCCTCTGGATCGCTAGTTAAGATGGAGAGCTTGCCCAATCAGAAGCAAAGCTCCGATCACATGATGGATGGGCACCCAATGGCTGTGAGTTTGGGCACTCGTCACTCGTCCCAATTCCAATATGGCTGTGCTGGCCGTTTCACGTCAAAACAGGGCTGCAGAAACAGATGAGTGACGTCACGGAGACAACATCCATGTTTTATACAGTCTATGGCCAAAACACACAATAGAGAAGCCCCTTGGTTGGCAAACTACAATAATTTGCCTCTGTGGCTTGTTAAAAATTGTTAAACTGTCCGTCTGGGAGCCAAGGCACATGCTTAATAATAATGATAATAATAATAATAATAATAATAAAAATAAAAATAATTCATTTTATTTAAAGGCGCCTTTTCAGTTCACCCAAGGACGCCGCACAGAACAGATTTAAAAACACACTCCAAAATTTAAAAGTTTAAAAGAAATACAGGGTTTCAAAACAGTCATAGTGAGGAAGCTTGGCGGAAAAGACGGGTTTTGAGGTGGGATCTAAAGAAGTTAAAGACTCAATGTCACTGATATTGGGTGGGAGGGAGTTCCAGAGACGTGGGGCAGAGCGACTGAAGGCCCTGGACCCCATGGTGGTCAGGCGGGCTGGGGGGATGTTGACGCTGAGGGAGGATGAAGACCTGAGGGTTTGGCTTGGTTTGTTGATGAGGAGGAGATCAGTGAGGTATGGAGGGGCGAGATTGTGGAGGGCTTTGAAGGTGAGGAGCCTTATACACACATGCACCTTAAGTGCCTCTTTGGGATCCAAAACATGTGCTAAGTGACCCCTTGGGAGCAAAATACACGCTAGAGTGACCTTTCAGAGACCAAACACATCCTAAAGTACGTTCTCCAGACATTAAACACGCTGAAATGTCTTCTTTGGAGCTAAAACCTGTGCTTCAGTGCCCACCTGGGAGTCAAAGTACCCCAAAGTGCCCTTCAAGAGTCCAAACGCATGTTTACGTGCTCTCTCAGGAGCAAAACACAAGTTGAAGTGACTTCTTTGGGGCCAAGACATGCAAAAGTGTGTTCTCGGGAGCCAAAGCATGCTCAAATACTCTCTTGGGAGCCAAAACACATGCCAAAATGCCCTTTTGGGAGCCAAAATCTGTGCTACAGTGCCAGTGCACTGGAGTGCCTTTTCCACAGCCAGAAATCAAGCCGTCGTTAGTTCATACAGGACACAGAAGTCATAGCCCAGCTGTTACCAGCTGACAGGCTGATGTTTGAATCACATCTCTCCACCCCACTCAACCAATCACAGGTCGTTGTAGCAATAAGGCGGTGTATTTAAACATATCTCCATTCACAACTACTCCTGCTACTCCTATGCACCAGTCACTCTGCTGCAAACCGAAGGAACCTCCTCCACCCAGCCTCCTCCTGTTAAGTCTGCATTGATGCATTAAGTTATTCTCGTATAAGATATGTATCTTTTCCCCGCGGGGGGAAGACACATGCTTTTTACTCCCTGGAAAGCCCGAGCAGGCTGCTCGGGCTTTCCAGGGAGTACTCTGAAACCAGAGCTGTAACACCAACTATAACTGTATTTCAATTTGGCAATAAATGGTTCAAATCCATGACGAGAGTGTACCTGAATGAATTCATGTTTACATGCTCTCTTGGGAGCCAGAACGCATGCAAAAGTACCCTTCTAGTTGGCAAACCCCACAAATGTGCCTCTCTGGCTGGCTGAAACATGATAAATTGACCTTCTAGAAACAAAAAGTCACACTTACTTGCACTCCTCTTAAGAGCCAAAACCTGTTAAATGCCCTCTTGGGAGCCAAAACCTGCACTGAGTGTTTTTCCTTTTGCCCCTGCCCTTCAAATGTCTGGGCACGCCACTGCCTAGTTGGACATGTTTTGTTTTATCGTGAAAGTCAACAGATGTTTTAATGTTGCTTCTGCGCCTGCCTTTCTGTTCTGTTCAATTTGCTTTTTGTAAATTGATGCGTCACAGCTCCGGCATTCACCGAGGCGTGAGCATCATGTCAGCTGGGATGCTGCCAGTACACAACAGTGTGAGGTGACACAGTGTCTTGAATGGAAACCTTTCTGATCTGGTGGTGTGATGGAGTGGAGTCAGACCACAGACACATCTGATGTATTTTGGCTGTTGTTTTTACCTTGACTACAACAAAAAACTGCCACAAAAAGCGGAGCTAGACCAGAAGTCAACAGGTTTGAGGTTATTGGAGCCCAATAAAGCCAACACAGATGAGGTGAGGTTCAACAATGAGGTGACAGTCCAGGGAACCTTCAGTCATGTGACTCTCAGACATTGACGTCAGTGTTCACACTCTCTCTCTTTTAATCCACTCTCAGCTGTGATTCTTGGTACAAAGATAAACCTCCTCAGTGTTTTCAATGTCCTCCTTGAGAGGTAAAGTTTATCGGAGGTAACTTTAAAACTTCTCCCTGTGAGTGAAGAGTTAACGCGTCAGGCTCTCTCAGTCTACTTTCTTGACTTTGGTTTTGACTGATTTCCATCCTCTGATGACTCTGCCTGATAAGCGTGGCCTGTTCTTCTTTCCCTCCATTACTTGTTGTTTTGCTGTCTGAACGACACTTCCTAACCTGAATACTGATCGCTGTGCTCCAGTGGAAGCTCTCTGTTTGTTTACTGACGTGACAGATCAGATTTATACAACTTTAGTTCCACTTTCAGGCCTTCTGGGCACCACACCCCACACTCTGCAAACCTTGAATTTAGTCGGTGAAATGTTTGCAGAGTTTATAATAAGCCGTTCATGTTTCTTTCTTTGACTGATAAACAGCTTTAAACACTGACAGTAATTGACATTTTCCTTTTAAACAGCTCCAGCTTTAGCGAACAAATGCTGTTCTGCAGACTAATTATTTAATCAGCGTCTTGTTTCAGAAATGCCGAGCTCTTCAGACTCTAATTACGGTGCAGAAGTAAGATGATATAAGTGTTGATTACAGTGTTGTTTGGATGAGGGAACAGGGATTAGTTTGATGCCGGAGGTCTTTCTGAAAGGTGTGAAGCTCAGTTTGAGAAAGCTTTTTTGGAGTCTGCAGGCTTTGCCCTCATTTTTATTTCCCTCTTTCATTCCGTCACTCGGCAGGACGCTCCTCTTCCTCTCCCCTCCCCCGCTGAGCCGTGCTCTGTACAAACAGCTCTCATACACTCCAGCCACATGTGGACATCTGATGGCATTTACTTAAGGAGAGTAAGCGTGCTACTACCCTCTGCTACCCTCTAGCTCGGCCGACGACTACAACTGACGTCGCCAACTTCTACGACGCCATTTAGTACAGTTTTATATAATTCGACAGGGCTAGACTCGGGTTGCGACGGTACTAGAAAACAGGTACCTCGATAATAAAATAGTTGTAATAAACACACACATTTACGGCCCGCAAAAGTGTAAACAGATTTAAAATGTGTGCACAAATCCACACGTGCAGGCTGATGTGCAAATGAATATTCTCTTCAATGGCTGAAGTCTTTGGGCCTGATCTACTGAAGGTTTTCGTGTATAAAAACAAGCAAACTTTATAGCCTGTTCAAAGCTGATTTACTGAGCAGATGCACAGAGGATTGCATCTGTCAAATAAGCAACACAACAGATGCAATACATTTAGTGTGTCTGCATTTATGAGTATGCAGATTGTACACAGTCTATCAAAAATACTAGGAGGAAGGAGTGCAAATGCACTCATTAAGCACTCACTGTGTTTGTGATTTATCACATCTGATCAAAACTGATTGCTGTCTGTGTTTTTATGTCTATATTTTTAGGAAGTTTGAAAGTCAGGTGCAAACTGGCACAGTGATACACACTAATAGCTGCAGTCATTGTGGCGAGAAGGAGGCATATGTGCAATGACAAACAAGAGAGAGGATCTTCCATGCATGTGTCAACATATCTAGATTGTAAAAATGAAAAAAACAGCAGAGCAGTGATTTCCAACCTGTGGTCCGAGGCCCCCAGGTGGGCCACAGAGGTCTCCCAAGTGGGCCGCCAAATCATATTCTAAAACTATTCCAAAATCGTATGGTTGTAGTGAAGGTTAATTATATCAAGATACAAGTAAACAAAATAATCTTTCAATTGTTAAAACTGAGTTAAGATTCAAAAGAAATCCAGAATGTTCAAATAGTCATATGTGTATAAACATGATAAAAGCCCTTTAAGAAAGCATGTTAGAGCCCAATATGAAACATGGTACTGAAATGTACTGAAAAAAAAAAGAAATATATCTGAAAATATAATAACTGGTCGATAATGTAACAGATGCTGAGTCCAAAATGTAACACCTTTTGCCCACAATGTAACAACTTGTTACACTGTGGGCAAAAAGCTACCACATTTTGGGCTCAGCATCTGTTATGATATTGACTGCTCATTACATTTTGGGTTTTTACCACATTTTTCAATCACATATTGGGTCATTGTTGCAAATGGGGCTTTTTCAAGGCATTATATAGCCTCCATACTTATTGGGTCAGAGGTGGGCCGCAATCATTTCTGCGATTTAAAAGTGGGCCTTGAGTTGGAAAAGGTTGGGAACCACTGCAGTAGAGACATATCGTCTATCTAGCAATGACATTTTTTAGCTGCTGGGTAAGCAAAGAGCTGATTTGGAGTCATCTCCTATGTGAAAACTCTTTATTGCTCTGCATTTTCTTTCCTTTGGATCTTTCCAGCACAACAGCACAGTTAGTGCCCTCATCTTCGAGAGTACTTTTTGTGGTGTGCTGTCCCAATGAATGCTATGTTACGCAAGTTGGGCAAGTATATCAAGCTCCAAAGCACTTGGGATGCAGTAAATGAGTAAAGACACAGCTTTTTTTGTCTTCAATGCAATAAAACCAAAACGAAAAAGATCATAGATGAATTTAAGTATCGTGGCATGCTATGAAGCAAACAAGGGAACTTCAACAGCCACCAGAGAACAGAAAAACTACAGAAAATAATACGTACAGGGTGGGCCATAAGTTTCCATACATTTGAAAATGTATACTGTATATAATTTTTCATGTTTCAGATCCCAAGATATCCCCCCTCTTTATTTCTATCTTTAGATGCACTTGAAGGCCATGGTGTATGAGGTGAAGACAGATCATCTCAAGGAACGTATCACCAACACCATTACAAGTATAACTTCAACTGTACTTATATAAGTTAATCAACAGTGGAAAACATATATAAGCACGTGCTGAAGAAATAATGGTTATCATAAAGCGCACATTACAAAAATAAAGAACGGTTGTCCAATATGAAATGTTTATTTTTGTCAAGATGAATGAACCGGGTGAAAAACTGGTAGAAGGACTCAAGTGCAGATTAACAAACAAAAATCTTTATTCCTACCAAACTCACAAATACAGCCACAAAACTCAAAAGCTCAGAGAAAAAAAAATCAAACAAATCCAGGTAGACACAGGAGACAGAGGTAACGATACAGAAGATACAGAGGTTGATATAACGATGAATGGACGCAGACTGAACTGAGGGCAGGGATTAAATAGACACAGGGCAACAGGAAAACTCAACAAGGGGAAGAACACAAGGAGAAACACAGGGGGCAAGAAAATATACACAAGAAACACAAGTACACAAACTCAAACCTGAAACACAAGAAACAACTAAAACCATACATCCTAAACTAAGTTCCAGAAAACAAATCAATAAAGACGAATCATCACAAATTTGCCTCCCGCTCTTTCACTCTCTCTATGGATGGATGGATGGATAGATAGATAGATGTGCCATTGACTGTCTCCTCTTTTTATTTTCTCCAACTCACAGCTTCAAACTTCATTTCTTTGTAAACAGTCACTCTGCTCTCCTAAACTCTCCATGAAGACAAAAGTAGCAGACGTAGAATCCTCATTTAAATAAGGTGGTCCACACCACTTTAGTACCTGTTATCAACTCTGCTCTCAATCATAGTGAATCACCCACAACACGCCCACTAATGGCACTAAACTGCATGTGCAGTCTTTTAGTTTGCACTTGCAGTTTAATGCTCCTTATTTAGGATCTTGGCAGATCTGGCCCTTAGTGTTTGTGCTACAACCGTAGACTGTAGAATAGATGGATGTAGTCCCTGCAACGTTACCCGACTGTTTCTGAAGCCAAGTTCTGAAGTTAAACGGCTGGTGCGGCCACAGTGGAAATGGGGCGGGTGATGAGTGTTCAAACTCACAGCTGTTTGGCGCCCATCATTCACGTTAATTAAGCTGAGCCTGTGATTGGGCGAGCTTGAGATCCTGATAGCCTCTGAACTGCCAGGTTAGAAAAGACTTCACCCCTCATACAGTGTGTGCCATTAGAGATACAGTTGTGCCTAAAAGTTTACACCTCCTCCAGCAGAATTTTCTGATTTTTTGGCCTTTTCTCAGAAAATATGAATGGTATGAATGACCCTGTTCATTTTTTTTATACACACACACACTGATTACAAGCAAATAGATCACAGGTGAGGATGGTTACCTTTAGTAGACATTCAAACACATTTGTGTTCACTTTTGTGCATTTATCAGGACAAAACCACCAGAGTGTGGAAACTTCTTAACACTCATTTTTGAAATTTCTGTTGTCATTACGCTTTTTTTTTTTTTTTTAATAAATGTCTTCACCCAACCTCTAACCATGAGTGATAGAGAGGAATTTGTGTTATTATTCGTATTTTCTGAGAAAAGGCCAAAAAATCAGAAATTCTGCTGGGGAGTGTAAACTTTTGGGTACAACTGTGTTGGTGATTTAGACTGGAGACAGTAGGTGCGTTTCCATTGGATATGCGCAAAATTTAAATAGCGCTATAAAAAACTGGTAATGGAGACACCTGAATTTCCAAAAAGCACTAATATATCGCTTAAAAGGTTTTATGCTTTCTTCAACACTTTTTCTGCAATTATACGTCACAGGACGTGACGTACCTGGTCACATGATCACTTCTCTGTGAGTAAACATGGCGCGCTACGTTTGGACAGAGGAGGAGACGGAGACTTTTCTCGCAATTATTTTAGAGTAAAACATAAAGGCCATAACAGGCAGCAAACAACACAGGAACGCAGAGTGTTATAAGGAGATAGAAACTGAAATTAGGGCGAAAGGGTTGGACCATCTTCCAGCAGTGAAATCTCGCAGGATGATATTTGACGAGACTTACGGTGCTCCTGCCTAGAACAACTTTCAATGGAAACACATTCAAAGCGCAAATATACTTTGTCGAAATTTTAAGAATATCACTTTTATTTTGGGAAAAACTGTAATAGACACCCAGCTAGTTTTTCAAAGACATGAAAATGTGCACAAATCATTGGTTACAAATGAGGCAAGCGACCCAATTGGCTGCTTGAGTGCATGTGATTTTTGCTACAGTCCTGCAGTGTGAGAGATCTGCAACCCTCCAAGCGACTGAGGCACCATACTGTAATAGTTGCTCTGTACCTGTCAGCCTGCGCCTGCGAGCCTGAGCTCAGGGCAACATAACCCTCCTCTCACAGATGGATTTTTGTCTATGCATTTCCAGATCACTTCTACATTTGTGGATGTGCATACACATCTGTAAACCTGGTAACCTCAAAAACCAGCTCACATATTTGTTGATCAATTTATGCATTTGTGGATGCATTTACACACACAAAAGTAATTTCTCCACAATAATAGCTCCATATCCGTGGTTTTTTAACTGCTTTTTTATTCGCTTTCACAGAACTTGTTGTGACAGGGAAATTTGCAATTATAAGTGGGATTACCCTGCAACTTTGCACAAGGGTAGATGAGTGCAGATATGCGTTTGTGGATGGAATAAGCGCCTGGCAGACAGCAGAGAGCTGCACAGCTGAGTGAGGAGCAGAAATGTTCAGCTCTGCTCGACCCATCAAACCCAGAAGCTTTTTAAACGTGGGGATGTTATGCAGCATTAGCTCATACTCAAAGCTGCACCGAGACCCTCTGTGATCCAAATAAAGGCCTGGATGTAAACCCCCCCCAACACACACACACATACACACACACGTACACACACAAGACAAGATTTACTAGTTTTCATTTTAGATTTGGTGATTTCTCTCCAGATCTCCCAGCTGTACCTGTACTCTTCTGTCCACTCGATTATTGCTGTATTACACCCGACTGCCCCCCAGCTCTCTTTCTCCATCTCTCTCATTTCAGCCTCAGAAACACTGAGCCGTACCCCCCCCCCACCCTCTCCTTTCCTATCTGCCTCACTCTANAAGCTTTTTTGGAGTCTGCAGGCTTTGCCCTCATTTTTATTTCCCTCTTTCATTCCGTCACTCGGCAGGACGCTCCTCTTCCTCTCCCCTCCCCCGCTGAGCCGTGCTCTGTACAAACAGCTCTCATACACTCCAGCCACATGTGGACATCTGATGGCAAAATGAATTCCTCTCATTCGCACGATGATGGGAGACGATGGGAGATCGAGCCGGCTGCTGATGTTGACTGCAGCGGTTGAAGATGCTGCGGTAAATCATGTCAAAATATATTAAGCTGTCCCGATCTGAGCCCAACGCTGCCATGATCTTTTGTCCATGGAGCTATTATTTTATCAACATTATTTGTGTGTGTAAATGCACCCGCAAATGTGTAAACAGATTTAAAATGTGTGCACAAATCCACACGTGCAGGCTGATGTGCAAATGAATATTCTCTTCAATGGCTGAAGTCTTTGGGCCTGATCTACTGAAGGTTTTCGTGCATAAAAACAAGCAAACTTTATAGCCTGTTCAAAGCTGATTTACTGAGCAGATGCACAGAGGATTGCATCTGTCAAATAAGCAACACAACAGATGCAATACATTTAGTGTGTCTGCATTTATGAGTATGCAGATTGTACACAGTCTATCAAAAATACTAGGAGGAA
Organism: Thalassoma bifasciatum; assembly: GCA_008086565.1. Classification (NCBI taxonomy): domain Eukaryota; kingdom Metazoa; phylum Chordata; class Actinopteri; order Labriformes; family Labridae; genus Thalassoma; species Thalassoma bifasciatum. Next base: position 95,002 of record RPOG01000868.1, on the reverse strand, counting down.
GGAGTGCAAATGCACCCATTAAGCACTCACTGTGTTTGTGATTTATCACATCTGATCAAAACTGATTGCTGTCTGTGTTTTTATGTCTATATTTTTAGGAAGTTTGAAAGTCAGGTGCAAACTGGCACAGTGATACACACTAATAGCTGCAGTCATTGTGGCGAGAAGGAGGCATATGTGAAATGACAAACAAGAGAGAGGATCTTCCACGCATGTGTCAACATATCTAGATTGTAAAAATTAAAAACCAGCAGAGCAGTGATTTCCAACCTGTGGTCCGCGGCCCCCAGGTGGGCCACAGAGGTCTCCCAAGTGGGCCGCCAAATCATATTCTAAAACTATTCCAAAATCGTATGGTTGTAGTGAAGGTTAATTATATCAAGATACAAGTAAACAAAATAATCTTTCAATTTTTAAAACTGAGTTAAGATTCAAAAGAAATCCAGAATGTTCAAATAGTCATACGTGTATAAACATGATAAAAGCCCTTTAAGAAAGCATGTTAGAGCCCAATATGAAACATGGTACTGAAATGTACTGAAAAAAAAAAGAAAAAAATCTGAAAATATAATAACTGGTTGATAATGTAACAGATGCTGAGTCCAAAATGTAACACCTTTTGCCCACAATGTAACAACTTGTTACACTGTAGGCAAAAAGCTACCACATTTTGGGCTCAGCATCTGTTATGATATTGACTGCTCATTACATTTTGGGTTTTTACCACATTTTTCAATCATATATTGGGTCATTGTTGCAAATGGGGCTTTTTCAAGGCATTATATAGCCTCCATACTTATTGGGTCAGAGGTGGGCCGCAATCATTTCTGCGACTTTAAAGTGGGCCTTGGGTTGGAAAAGGTTGGGAACCACTGCAGTAGAGACATATCGTCTATCTAGCAATGACATTTTTAAGCTGCTGGGTGAGCAAAGAGCTGATTTGGAGTCATCTCCTATGTGAAAACCCTTTATTGCTATGCATTTTCTTTCCTTTGGATCTTTCCAGCACAACAGCACAGTTAGTGCAGAGAACAGAAAAACTACAGAAAATAATACATACAGGGTGGGCCATAAGTTTCCATACATTTGAAAATGTATACTGTATATAACTTTTCATGTTTCAGATCCCAAGATATCCCCCCTCTTTATTTCTATCTTTGGATGCACTTGAAGGCCATGGTGTATGAGGTGAAGACAGATCATCTCAAGGAACGTATCACCAACACCATTACAAGTATAACTTCAACTGTACTAATATAAGTTCATCAACAGTGGAAAACATATATAAGCATGTGCTGAAGAAATAATGGTTATCATAAAGCGCACATTACAAAAATAAAGAACGGTTGTCCAATATAAAATGTTTATTTTTGTCGAGATGAAGGAACCGGGTGAAAAACTGGTAGAGGGACTCAAGTGCAGATTAACAAACAAAAATCTTTTTTCCTACCAAACTCACAAATACAGCCACAAAACTCAAAAGCTCAGAGAAAAAAAAAAAACAAAAAAACAAATCCAGGTAGACACAGGAGACACAGGTAACGATACAGAAGACACAGAGGTTGATATAACGATGAATGGACGCAGACTGAACTGAGGGCAGGGATTTAATAGACACACAGTGCAACAGGAAAACTCAACAAGGGGAAGAACACAAGGAGAAACACAGGGGGCAAGAAAATATACACAAGAAACACAAGTACACAAACTCAAACCTGAAACACAAGAAACAACTAAAACCATACATCCTAAACTAAGTTCCAGAAAAACAAATCAATAAACAGGAATCATCACAAATTTTGCCTCCCTCTCTTTCACTCTCTCTATGGATGGATGGATAGATAAATAGATAGATGTGCCATTGACTGTCTCCTCTTTTTATTTTCTCCAACTCACAGCTTCAAACTTCATTTCTTTGTAAACAGTCACTCTGCTCTCCTTAACTCTCCATGGAGACAGAAAGTAGCAGACGTAGAATCCTCATTTCAATAAGGTGGTCCACACCACTTTAGTACCTGTTATCAACTCTGCTCTCAATCATAGTGAATCACCCACAACACGCCCACTAATGGCACTAAACTGCATGTGCAGTCTTTTACTTTGCACTTGCAGTTTAATGCTCCTTATTTAGGATCTTGGCAGATCTGGCCCTTAGTGTTTGTGCTACAACCGTAGACTGTAGAATAGATGGATGTAGTCCCTGCAACGTTACCCGACTGTTTCTGAAGCCAAGTTCTGAAGTTAAACGGCTGGTGCGGCCACAGTGGAAATTGGGCGGGTGATGAGTGTTCAAACTCACAGCTGTTTGGCGCCCATCAGTCACGTTAACTAATCTGTGCCTGTGATTGGGCGAGCTTGAGATCCTGATAGCCTCTGAACTGCCAGGTTAGAAAAGACTTCACCCCTCATACAGTGTGTGCCATTAGAGATACAGTTGTGCCTACAAGTTTACACATCCTCCAGCAGAATTTTCAGATTTTTTGGCCTTTTCTCAGAAAATATGAATGGTATGAATGACCCTGTTCATTTTTTTTTATACACACACACACTGATTACAAGCAAATAGATCACAGGTGAGGATGGTTACCTTTAGTAGACATTCAAACACATTTGTGTTCACTTTTGAGCGTTTATCAGGACAAAACCACCAGAGTGTGGAAACTTCTGAACAGGGTCATTTTTGAAGTTTCTGTTGACATTATGCTTTTTTTTTCAATAAATGTCTTCACCCAGCCTCTAACCATGAGTGATAGAAAGGAATTTGTGTTATTATTCGTATTTTCTGAGAAAAGGCCAAAAAAATCAGAAATTCTGCTGGGGAGTGTAAACTTTTGGGTACAACTGTGTTGGTGATTTAGACTGGAGACAGTAGGTGCGTTTCCATTGGATATGCGCAAAATTTAAATAGCGCTATAAAAAACTGGTAATGGAGACACCTGAATTTCCAAAAAGCACTAATATATCGCTTAAAAGGTGTTATGCTTTCTTCAACACTTTTTCTGCAATTATACGTCATAGGACGTGACTTCCCTGGTCACATGATCACTTCTCTGTGAGTAAACATGGCGCGCTACGTTTGGACAGAGGAGGAGACGGAGACTTTTCTCGCAATTATTTTAGAGTAAAACATAAAGGCCATAACAGGCAGCAAACAACAGAGGAATGCAGAGTGTTATAAGGAGATAGAAACTGAAATTAGGGCGAAAGGGTTCGACCATCTTCCAGCAGTGAAATCTCACGGGATGATATTTAACGAGACTTACGGCGCTCCTGCCTAGAACAACCTTCAATGGAAACACGTTCAAAGCGCAAATATACTTTGTCGAAATTTTAAGAATATTGCTTTTATTTTGCGAAAAATTGTAATAGACACCCATCTAGTTTTTCAAAGACATGAAAATGTGCACAAATCATTGGTTACAAATGAGGCAAGCCACACAATTGGCTGTCTGTGTGCATGTGATTTTTGCTACAGTCCTGCGGTGTGAGAGATCTGCAACCCTCCAAGCGACTGAGGCACCATACTGTAATAGTTGCTCTGTACCTGTCAGCCTGCGCCTGTGAGCCTGAGCTCAGGGCAACATAACCCTTCTCTCACAGATGGATTTTTGTCTATGCATTTACAGATCACTTCTACATTTGTGGATGTGCATACACATCTGTAAACCTGGTAACCTCAAAAACCAGTTCACATATTTGTTGATCAATTTATGCATTTGTGGATGCATTTACACACACAAAAGTAATTTCTCCACAATAATAGCTCCATATCAGTGTTATTTTAACTGCTTTTTTATTCGCTTTCACAGAACTTGTTGTGACAGGGAAATTTGCAATTATAAGTGGGATTACCCTGCAACTTTGCACAAGGGTAGATGAGTGCAGATATGCGTTTGTGGATGGAATAAGCGCCCGGCAGACAGCAGAGAGCTGCACAGCTGAGTGAGGAGCAGAAATGTTCAGCTCTGCTCGACCCATCAAACCCAGAAGCTTTTTAAACGTGGGGATGTTATGCAGCATTAGCTCATACTCAAAGCTGCACCGAGACCCTCTGTGATCCAAATAAAGGCCTGGATGTAAACCCCCCCCCAACACACACACACACATACACACACACAGGTACACACACAAGACAAGATTTACTAGTTTTCATTTTAGATTTGGTGATTTCTCTCCAGATCTCCCAGCTGTACCTGTACTCTTCTGTCCACTCGATTATTGCTGTATTACACCCAACTGCCCCCCAGCTCTCTTTCTCCATCTCTCTCATTTCAGCCTCAGAAACACTGAGCCGTACCCCCCCCACCCTCTCCTTTCCTATCTGCCTCACTCTATTTACCTCACTCTCTTTTAAGGCCAGGCCGTTCCCTCTCGCTCAGGATCACACAGTGAATCACAGAAGCTGAAATGGACACAGTGCACCTGCTTTTTTTTCTTACCCCTGATCTAAGAGGTGAATTTGGTCCACCTGCACCCGACTGGACTTTTATATTCTTTAACTGAGCGCAATAATCTACTTAGAGGCACAAACTTCTGCTTTTCCCTTCAGAGTCTTTGGCTCACTTTCCAGAAAGCATCTTAGCTTTAAATACCATCTCTCTCCCTCTTTCTCTCCACAGTCTGAGAAGTGATGCTCATGCCAATCTGCCTTTTGGAAACCCTGAAAGAAAACCAGAAATTATGTGACATTTCACTTTGAGGAACACTTTGCCTTCAACAATGCACTCATTTTGCAAAGCTCTTTTTCTATGCTCCTGACATTTGCTGTCGCCTAACGTCCTTGTAGGTGTTCGCTGTTTGTTTTTTCTTTTTGTCGCTCAAACGGGCAATTACCTTTTCTGGGGGATCACAGAGTCAGCTGTAAACAGAGGCTGCTGCCGACCTTGTGTGATTCATGCACGGAGCAGGAGTCGAAGCCAAGTCCTGAGGTTTTAGAATATTCTCTGTTAAACAGTGGGAAGAGTGTTTAAGACGCTCCACAGAGGAAGAAAAGGGTGAGCACTTCATACGCCTTCATACCATCACTGAACCACACAGTCCCCACTGTCTCACTCCTCCCTAACATGAAGATGAGCTCAGACATGCAAAAAGACTCAGGGTTAGAAAGTCTGCACTGCTCTCTCTTAACTGTTTCATGTTTCATTAATATGTATGAAGTGTTTTCCTAAAAAGCTGGGACAGGTTCATGTTTCCCCCTGTGCCACATCATCTTTCCTTTAACGACACTCAATAAGTGTTTGTGAACTGAGGACACTAATTGTTGAAGCTTTGGAGCTGGAGTTCTTTCACATTCTTTTGACAGACAACTCCAGTTGCTCAACAGTCTGGGGTCTCTGTTTTGGTCTTTTGCACTTCATAATGTTCCACATATTTTCAATGGGAGACAGGTATGGACTGCAGGCAGGTCAGTCTAGTAGCTGCACTCTTCTACTACGAAGCCACACTGTTGTAAAACCTGGATGTAGCTTTCTACATTGATGCTGCCTTCACAGATACTGTGACAGTTACCCATGATGCCATGGGCACGAACACACCCAAAACCCTAACAGATACTGCTTTCGAACTTTAAGCTGAAAACAATTCGGATGATCAGAATCAGAATCAGAATCAGAATCAACTTTATTCGCCTGGTTTGCTTGAACATACAAGGAATTTGTTGTGGTATACTGTGCTCTCTTGTACAAAGTAGTGGTAAGGCATGAAAGGTAAAATAGTAAAAATAAAAATGTTGCATGAAGAGTGTTATCAACAACTATGAATACAAAAGAATAGCAAATAGACAAGACTGATATTTACAGGCTAAAAATACGATAATAGTGCAATAGTGAGTAGTGCAAGAATGCAGATATTTAATGATGAACGATAAATAATAATTTAAAACGTGCATTCTGCTGTTACATTAAATATCTATGTGTTTAATCACAGTACTGTTTTGGGTTCAGGTTCTGAAAAACAAAAACAGCAAAAACAGAGTAAAGAGGGGGCACCTCCTTGTCTAAGGAGGATGGTCCTTTTCCTCTTTGGCCTGGAGGACACAACGTCCATGATTTCCAAAAAGAGTTTGAAATGTGGACTCATCAGACCACAGCAGACTTTTCCAATTTGTGTCTGTCCATCTCAGATAAGCTCAGGTCCAGAGAATCTCTCAGCATTTCTGTCTGTTGTTGATATCTGGCTTTGTCTTTGCATGGTAGAGTTTGAACTGTCACTTGTAGATGTAGAGATGAACTGTTAACTGACAATGGTTTTCTGAAGTGTTCCTGAGCCCACGGGGTTAGCTCCTTTGCACAATGATGTCAGTTTTTAATGCACTGCTGCCTGAGGGGTCAAAGGTCGTGGCCATTCAGTGTTGAATCTTGAATCTTCTGATGATATTATGGACTGTAGATGATGAAATCCATAAATTCCTGCAGTCGTGCAACATTGTTCTTAAACTGTTGGACTATTTTTTTTTTTCACACAGTTGTTGACAAAGTGGTGAACCTGGCTCCATCTTTGCTTGTGAAGGACTGAGCCTTTTGGGGATGCTCCTTTTATACCCAATCATGACACTCACCTGTTTCCAATGAACCTGTTCACCTGTGGAATGATCCAAACAGCTGTTTTTGCAGCATTCAGCAACTTTACAAGTCTTTTGTTGCCCCTGTTCCAGCTTTTTAAGAACGTGTTGCAGGCATCAAATTCAAAATGTTTGATCAATAAATCTCTTGTGTTTGTAGCGTATTTAACTGCATACATAAGTTAAACAGGATATTCAAATCGTTGTATTCTTTTTTTCTTTACTTTTCACACAATGTCCCAACCTCACTGGAACTGGAGTTGTAAATTATTATAGAGTTACAACACTTCATTCAGATTAATATCTCAAATTTAAGACTGCTGGGTTCAAAATGAGGTTTGGCGCATTTCTGGGTGCTGCCTTAAACCTGTACCCTAAGGAGGAAAAGGAGGAGAATGGAGTTTGCAGATAATAGCAAACAGAAAAAGTGCCTCACTCCTAGTGTTCATCCATCATACGTCGTTAATTTGGACACTTTCAGGATTGCGGCAAAAAAGCATTTCCTTCCTGTTTATCGTCCTCCAGCACCTTCAGCTCTCTATTTTAGCTGCTCCCTCCTTTAACTGTACACTTTATGGCTTATAAAAGACAGAAGACTCATGCATATTCATCCAGATTTTATCCACATTATGAGTAAATTATTATCAGTATTTGTAAATGATTTATTAAGCATTAACAAAGCTACTGTAAAGCCGCAGTGTTTGAACTCCTCGTAAAGGCTGAATTGTTGGAAAGCATGAATACATTGGTAATATTTAAAGTGCTAAAGTCAGATCACAGCGTGTTCGCAGCTTTAAATCTTTGACTAATCACATCAAATGACAAAAAGGAGCATTTCTACAGACTTGAACGTTCCGACCTGTCAAAGCCGCAGCAGTGGAACACGGTGAACAAGCAGCAACATCACAGGAAGAAGCGCAGTGACATTAGCTCAGGGCTAGGTTAGCGCTGACAGCTAAGAGCAGCGACACAGCATCTGAGTGTTTTCTTTCCTGAAGTCTTTTAGAGGTGAAAGGCGTCTGAGTCTTTCTCCCCACATATTCTGTACATAATACATTTCCCCCACAGCGCCTCGGGTCTTTGAAGTCCCTGAATGCAAAGGTTATAAGGATCCGGTGGGAGCTGCTCGCAGGGTAACAAAAAGCTTGTTGGGCTTTCATTCACACACCTGTGGCTGCGACTCTCACAGGGTGACAGATGAGTGGAGGAGGTTGTAGAGAGGAGAATACCTTTTCAGGTAAAAGCCAAACCAATCTTATTTAAAGGGAGTCACATTTACAGCAAAGGGATTCACAGCTTGAACACTATGGAAGCAAGCAGTGATCAGAATTCAAATGAAAATGCTCCAACAAAAATCCTTTTTCATTTTCAGAACACTGGAGTGATATTTAACCCCAAAATAAAATGACCATTAATTTATCTAAATTTGCATTCTAGTTCTCATAAATGCCCATTCTTGTACTACAGTTAAACGAAGAAAATGACATTTGCTTTTTCATTTGCAAGAAATGCCCTTTTAAATTTGCATCATTATTCAAATGAAAGTTTTAAAACAAAAATGCAATAACTGAAATGCATTTTTGTTCTCTGAATATTGATGGGTCCGTGTACTGTCTGGTCATTTTATTTCTGATTTTAAAACGCAAATCAATAAACAACTTTCGGACTACTTTTTTCTGCTTTGACTTAGGAAACAATCATTTAATGTCCATCATTGAGAAAAAGGGAAAAAAAAACTGTTGCATCAAATTTTTCTTTTTGTTTTTTTTTTATATGTCTGTTTTTCCATATTTAATTTCAACACGTTTTAGCAAAATAAATAAGACAATTGCACCTATTAAATGTCTGTGTATGAGAGATTATGAGCAATTTTCTAAGTAGATTTCCATAGGGCTCAAGTGAGTGATATGAGTGTTTCACTGCTGAAAACAATATCTGTGATTTATTTATTGGTAAAATTGGATACAGGAGTTAGACAAACTGACAGAAACAAAGCAGAGGACAGAAAACGAAGAGCACGTGCTAAAGGATATAACACAACTTTGAGGCCAAAACATGAACTACAAGCTAAAACAAGAGCTAAATGCTAAAACATGAGGTAAAGGCTAAAACAAGGGCAAAAGACTAAGGCCCCATCCACACAAAGACAAAACGAGGTCAAAACGCTGTGTTTTTTTGCAGAATCTGCGTATCATCCATATGAAGACGGCGTTTTGTGGGTCTGTAAATGATCATTTCTGAAACCAGGTTGCAAAGTGGGAAGATTTAGAAATGCTGTACACGCGGCTCCGTGTATACTGGCTCTCCGCAACTTTTCAGATACGCTGACGTCATATTTTCACATCATCATTAACACGCATGCGCCACAAGCGGCACTATGGCAACAACAACAACAACAATGGCGGCGTACTATGTAGCGCATGTGTTGATGAAGCTGGTGACCCTGCTGTCCCTTTAGCAGCAAAATCTCCTTCTTCTCAACCACCACAGAGTTGAACAAACAATCACCTCTCTGTTTACAACTTTTGCCAAGAGTGTTCATGCCCACTGTTTTTTCTTCTGTTTCCGCTTGTTTCCCTTGTATCGTTACAGCGCCCCTAGAGGTCTGGCAAGTGTTTTACAGCATCTTCATGCGAATCGAGTGCATTCATAGAGACGCACACATTTTCTGAGATGCCTTCATGTTTTTGACGATCATTTTGGAAACTGTTAAGCGTTTTGACTTCGTGTGGATGGGGCCTAAAACATGAGTTAAAGGCTTAAACAAGAACTTTAAGTTAAAACAGGAGCTAAAGGCTAAAACATTGTCTCAAGACTTAAACATGATCTCAAGGCTAAAACAGGGGCTAAGGTCCACATGCAGCATTTATTCTGCAGTAATCTGTTCAAACCTGCGAGTCCGTCAATAAAATGAAGAGCCAGGTTATGTTTGCTCTGTTTGGTGAGGTTGGAGTTGGTAGATGAGCACTGGTAGGACATAACCAGGATTCCCAAATGTTACACATTACCAGAGGTGGGTATATAACTACAAGTAACGGACGTTACAACTAGTTAAATTACTTTTGATGGGAACGAGTAGTGTAACGGCACTACTCCTCCTAGATTGGTAGTTAAACTAGAGTTACAGATTAAACGCTACAATCGTTACTTTTACAATGACTGCAAATAGATAATGTAGCGTCTGCCTGGACGTTTTAAGGATGACAGGATGGTGAGTGGACACAAGTTTTTAATAAACCGGTCACTGTCGGCCGTGACCACGCTGAACAAGACAGAAAAAAAAAATGTTTCTATCAGAAACTCCAGCTCCAAGTCAACCTCCTCCACTTCTCTCTCAGTCTATCTCACACACACACACACACACTCAGCCCCTCCCCTCTGCTTCACTCATCCCCGCTCTCTTGGGTGCATTCACTGACTTTCAGAACAGTAGGAATCCAGAACATTAAGAACAACATGAGTAAATGGACCACTTTATAAGCACCTTAACTGTTACAATAATAAATATAATAAATGATTGGATGGATTTGGACAACCCTCAGCACTCCCGGACTTCCCGTGAATGCGCCCGCAAAGTTTGTGAGTTCGCAAGTGCGGTGAAGTCCAGAGATTTGGATTCAGCCAAAAACAGTAAACAGCATGGAGGAGGACAGACTCGAAGCAGCTAACGCCGAGCCCGATGTCTGTTTAAAGTCGTGTGTAAAGACATATTTTCTAGTTTTAGTTGCCTCAGAGTTCAGCAACAGACACAAGTAAACAATGAGACAATAAATATTTTCTTGGAAATTATTTGTTTGAGAATCATATTCTTTATAGTTGTGATGTATCAGGGGGATGAAGTCGTGTAACGAGTAGTGTAACTTCTTTACTATTTCCATGGAGTAATCAAGTAGTGTAAGGCACTACTTTTTTCAAAAGTAACGAGTAACCGGTAACTCTTTACTTTTTTGAGTAACGGACCCCAACTCTGCACATTACATACATGTGTCAGAGCACTGGGCTTTGAATAGCTAAGCTTAATGTAGCCAGCTGCTTAACTACACTACAAACTTACAAAGTTTTTGTCACATTTCAATAAACACACAACCTCATTGTGTTGTTTCTGGTTAAAAGTTATCTCTAGCAAAGAAAAGTGATGTGAAAAGATCAGTTCTCCAATTCTTTTTCCTTAACAAACTGAAACTAATACATGTGGTTTGTCACGACAGTGAGGAGCAAGGGCTTATGGGATGGGGAGTCTATCATGCGAGTGCTAACGCTTACACCTGCTTCTCCAGGAAGTCCTCACAGCTACTTTCATACATTTTCATTTGAATTCTGATCTCTAGTTGCTTCAATAGAAAACAAGCAAAAAGTTTTATCCAACCTTGAAAAGCCACTTGAACACTCAGTAATATCCGAGGAGTTCAGGATGATCTGAATCCTTCAATTTTTGTACCAAACTACCATCCTGTGATGTGAAAAATAAAATGGTTTCACTGGCTTCACATGGTCAGGCCTCTGCTTGTTAGGCCGTAATCAAAATCGAGTTCAGTCACAATGAAACGTTTTGTGAAAAGAACTTTTTAAGATTGCAGCTGCCACCTGAAACCAAAATCCAAGGTGGAGATTGTTGGATAAACGAACAATTTCAGAGAAAATCTCCCTTGATCTTTTTCATGTCTTTGCAAACATCTCAGTAAGCTGATGGATCGTTGTTTTTGTGGGCTCACAAAACTTCTCAAATCCACTTTTCTCGCTCTTAATTCAGAATCAGCCGATCTGTGTCTCTTAGTTTTTGGATTTAATAGTGAAGTTTGGCGCTGAAAAGAGAAACCTGAACTCAAAAAGGAAAAAACAAATGTAGACAGAGGGAGACTTGCGGTTCAGTAGTTCCAGAGAGGAGGAGATGACAGAGCGTGGTTCAGAAGGAGTGACGCGCTCGTCTTTGTATGCTGATTATATGTAAATCCCGCTCCCCTCGCCGCCTCCCTTCAAAATCTCACCCCCACGCCAAGATTTGAAAAACCACTGACACTGAAAACACAAAAACCTTGCAGCATAAAAGGAGCGTCACGGGAGAGAAGAGATGACATTAAAAAGAGAATTAAAAGTGATCGCTTTTAATTCAATGGAGGAACTTTTTCTGCATCTTTCTGTTTCAGAGCCAAATTATGAAAATCAGGTTTGGGTTTTATTTCTTTGCCAAATCTGAATTATTAATGCCCAAAATGTGTGTCAGTGTCCTGGCTCTGTAGTTTCAGCCATCACTGGACAGCAGGGGTGGGCCGGCCATAGGGGGATTTTCCTTTTTTATCCCGGAAGCAGTCATGGTTTACTGTAGCAGCTTATGTATGTAATAAATAATTTTCATGCTATCATTCAGTGATGTTACAAAAGAATCCAGCCAAACTTAAACATGAACCTGTTTAACCCCTTACTACCCACCCAATTCTTGCCTATATACCATGCTATGTTTCAGAGCTTATAACAGTAGAATCATAAGGTCAAAATTCATCAGTGACGCCTCATTTCAAAGATACAAGTCTCTAGTTTCAGAAAATGTCATGTTTTTTATATGTGGCTAAAGTCAACATTAGGATGAATGCAACCTTTTTTCCTCTTAATGTCTTTATAACCAATTTTTAAACTTCAAGATGCTTCATGTCAGACATAAAACATCCACCACATCACTTCTACACCTTGTCATCTACATCTGGGTGAAATTTGATCTTCCTAGGTAAAACCTTGTAGGAGGTAGAGAGTTTTTAGTCTCAGCAGATGCGTCCTCATTTACCACAGTCTAGGTTGATGCCGTCTCACGAACAAAACCAGCTCTATCAGTGCTCAGTGTCCTCTTTGTAGTAAACTTTGTTCTCGCTGTGAAAAGGTTCACCAAATATCCTGAAATTATAGCTCCTGGTCACAGATTGTACTGCTCCTGTTGCTCACTATTTCTCACTATCACAAAGGCTATTGGCTACAGTACCTGTGATTCAAGGCTAGGGTCAGGGCCAATGGCCGAGAAACGAGCCGGTTAGGAGGATTTTGCACAACAGCAGCTAACATGACTAGCCTGTCAGACAGAGAGCACTTCATGTATAAATCAGACTCTCCTGGCATCAAAACTGTGTATCAAGATGGGGACACTTCTGTCTTGTAGCCAGAAGTCTAAGAAAATAAAATATGCCAAGCTTTGCCAGTTTCACATTGAGGAGGAAATGCTCTAAGACTGTAAAGCTGCTGTTATTGATGAGAACGGACACGACAGACAAACAATGGATTTTACAGGAGAAATTTCACCACTTGGAATAATTTGATGAAACAACACTTTTGATATGTTTGAACTCTGGATTCCTCTGGTGGAAAGGGGAGTGAATATTCAGGGTGCGGGCGTCAGGACGTGACTTAAAGACCCCAAACAGGTAGGACATTTCAGATGCTGTGATCACCATCTGAGTGATTCTTTTAGTAATTAGTTGGTCAAGAAAACTGTTCCTTGAATGTGAAGAATCTAAGCTTTCAAATGCATGATGCATTCCAATGTTTGATGAAGGCATTGCTGTTTAAACTTTAATGACATCAGAGGAATGGCAAACGGCCTGACAACACCCCAGTGGAGCAGAAGAGGGTAATAATAGGCCCTATTTTCCTGCATTGACTTGACCCCAACTGGTGCATCACAACATCAACAAACCCACTCCTCCTTGTTACCTGCTCATTGTGGGTGAGATGGACAGGCAGTTCATCACGCGTACATAACTCTGACTGACTGTAACATATGATAAACAGCCATTGAATGTTGAACAAGAGCAAGATCACAAAGCCCCAAGGAGCCCACAGAGCAAAAGAAAGATGAGGAGAAGGAGAAATGTCAAAACAACAAATTATGCGCTGACAAGCAGGGGCAGGTCAAGACTTTTTAGACTCAGGTGCCCCGACCCGTAGTGGTCTCTTACCAGAGAACCAGTTCTTTTGGCATGGCTCCCAAACAGCTCCTGGTTTAAGGTTATTTGTAGCCTCAAATTTCCACCAAACCTAGTAACTCTGAATGATTTGTGTATTGCACTCAGTTTTTTGTGATGCCCCATGGTTGCCTCAAACCACAGTTAAAAAATTACAATAAGAACTGTGCTCTTATTTTGAAACAGGGCACTTTTTTCTGCCTTCTAACATTTTACTTTTTTTTTTTCAAAACAGAAAATGGAATTCAACCTGTTTCAAAGGTGTTTTGTGTCCCTATTAAAGAAAAATATTATGAATTTTAATTTTAATTTTTGAACTTTGAATTGAAAGTCCAATAACTACTCATAGGCTTGTACGGCGTCTGTTGCTATGTCTGCGTTTTTTCCCATTCCCACTACCCCATCACCCTGCTACACCCACCCCTGACACGGTGGAGCGACGCATGATCCAGTATGAGCCGCTTGTAGACAGCACTGTCAATAATGTAAGGGAAATCATGGTCCCCAGAGGATCTTAAAGCCACATTACATTATAGCAGGACCAGAGATCAGAAAAGCTATGACTTTATATCATGTTTGTCCACCTATGTGACACTTAATAAACTGAGTTTACCCTGTCCTGACTGTATTTGGTGAACACCCTCCTCTCCTCTTCCCTCAAATCCCCTCAAAAGTCTTTCTTAATCCGTCTTTTCTGTTAATGGGAAAAACATTCAGCCATAGTCTCCAGAGGATAACAAATCCAAACCATGTGAGGAAACAGTCCTGCTTCACCAAATATCAGTGTGGCTACAAACACAACTCAATACTGATCTTTGACAACTAATAGCTGCATAATGATAATTTACAGACAGTCATGGTCCCCAGAGGATAATAAAGACATATTGTAGTACTGTAAGTGCTACTTAGCCAGCTATGACTTCATTTCGTGGACATCCACCCGTGCCATTAAACAGTCTGACACTGGTGCACATCATCCTCTTCTTTTCCCTCAAGTCTCCTACATCTCCAAATCTATCCCGTCTGATTAAGGGGAAGAGATGCAGTCATGGTCCCCAGAGGATAATAAAGTAATACCACATGAGGAAAGTGCTGTTACACTGGATATCAACACAGCTGTCGCTTTGTGCCACACTTCTCCACCCTGATCCCTTGGTAACTACTGGATGAATTGTCGTAAGAAATGAGGGACATTCATTGTCTCCAGAGGATGATGTAGATAATCGCATGAGGAAAATGCTGCTGTATTGCTAGTGATACAGCCTAGTCTGTTTTTCTTGCATTTTGGCCAACTCTGTTTTCCCATGATTGATGTGACTCCCAGGCTGTCTCACCTTACAAAGGGAACAAAGGAGACATTCATAGTCCCCAGAGGATGACAAAGCCAAATCACATGTGTAAAATGCTGTTGTGTGGAGTATTACCATGGCTGTAGCTCTGTGCAGCGTTTGTCCAGTCTTATTACTCAGTAATATTCAATGAACGATGAAGAGTTAAAGATATTCTTGGTCCCCCTAAACTACAGCTTGTCAGCAGCATAAGAACTCCATTTGCAGAGTCTCCAAGAAGTTGGTGCATCTCTTTCTCAAACTCTCTGTTCTGCATTATTCACCTTTTTGGTGTCTTTCCAGTTGTCTTATTTAACAAGAAGAAAAGGAAGAATTCATGTTCCCCAGAGAGGATAAAACAACAAAACATGAAAAGAAATATTGTTTTACTGAATACAAGCCAGATAGCAACTTTGTACCATGTTTGTTGGCTCTTATCACTTGACAGTTCTTGGAAGATAACCAGTGATTATATACAGTATTCCTGGTCCCCTGAGGAATCAGTTTGGTTGAGTTAATAGAGCAAGACAGAGGCTATCGTCCCTGTGGAACTAGCTGCCAGATCAATTCCTGGCCCCAGCAGTATTTGATGCACATCACCCCCCTCTTGTCTTCCTTTGTTGTGTATTTCAGGCTGTTATATTTAACAAATGGGAAAAAGGAGAATTTCATGGCCCCCAGAGGATGACTATGTAAAGAAATAGGAGGAAAATCTTGTTGTATTGTTTAGGACTAGGGCAGCATATTTGTGTCATGTTTGCCTAATTTTTCGCCTTGACAACATTTGAATGGATTACCAGTACTGAAAAGAAACATTCATGGTCCTCAGAGGATGATAAAACAATATCACATGAGTAGACGGAGACGAAACATGTCGCTATTTGTATCCTTTGCAAGGTAGCAGCTTTGTGCCAGGTTAATCCACTCTGTCAATATAAAAAAGGCAACCAGTAACAAAAAAAAGACATATTTGTCTGTTCTTGGTCTCCTGAGGAAGTGGCTCAGCTGGATGAGCAGAGGGAATAGTCCTTCATTGTTTGCAGGATTGATTCCTGGTCTCTGCGGTTATTAGTGAACGTCACATTCTTCCTTAGCTCACTTTATTTATCTCTCCTTTTTGTACTGACCATCTTAAGAGACACAGAGGAAGAAACAGAGACATTCATTGTCCCCAGAGGATGATTAAGCTATATCAAACTGTATGAAATGTAGTTGTAGTTACACTTGCAGCTTTTTGCTGAGTCATTCCATTCATGTCACTATGTAATGGATTACCAGTTATAAAATACGGCACTCATGGTCCCCAGAGGATGTTGATAGCAACATCACGTGGTAAGAATTGCTGGATATCGTATACATACAAAATATCCAATCCATGCAGGTCAAACAGCACAGCCTCGAATGTGTTCTTGCTTCTTTGCGCCTTTTTAGGACCCTGAATACAGAGTTTAATAAGCAATAAGAAGATTACAGATTGTTATTTTGTAAAATACTTATTATTAATTTTGCTCCACTGGAAAAAACAGCATATTAATTCAAAAGGAATTGGATTTTCCAAACAAAGCAGACCTTTACTTCGATTATTTCGTCCTCATTTCAGTCTGTTTCCATTTAGCATTCAGCAACTAAAGTAAGAGTTTTACTCACAGTGGCTTTCTGGCCCCAGTTTTTGGAGGTTTAAGCAAAATCAATACAGACAAAGAAAGTCTGCTGAGGTTTAATTATAGTAATTAGAGAACCTGAGGCAAAGTAAAAGCATTATTTAAGGCCCAGCTCTGAGATATTTCATATCAACACGCGTGATATGCCTCTTGTCCAGTTAGAAATGACTGTTTTTCTGCTAATGCACAAGCATTTGGTCGATTTACTGGAGTACAGGCTTTAAAATCTGCTAGAAGAGCTCTGATGTGCCTCTGTGGCATGAAATCTTTGATAAGATTTTAACCCTTCAGCTCACGGTGTTCATAAAAGCATGTGGTGATCTCACTCATCTCATGCCAGACCAGACGGCGCTGAACTAAATCTGACTGCAAGGAGTGTTTCGGCGAACAAAAGCGTGGCCAAAGGCTAAGAAAAGGACAAAGTCTAAAAGCAGTGCCAGTGAACTTTAGAGGCCACGCATACGCCTCTGAAATGTTAAACTTACTTCTACTTCTGCTCTGATACTTGAGTCAGAGGCAGGAGATACAGTTTCTCTTCACTCCCTCCCTGCTCTCGGGGCACGGCGAGCTCTGCTTGGCGTGGAGCGCGGTGCAGCAGACGGGGGCGGGTTGCAGAGAGATGAGGAGCAGCACCTGAACCTCATTAACCCGCCGCGTTTTTTCACTCTCCCAGGGTCAGTGTCAGCAGTTAAAGAGAGTGGTGAGAGTGAGAGCTACGAGCGGTGGGAACAACACCTACTGAAAAAAAGCTTCTGTTTATATTAGAGCCAAAGTGTCTGTTTATATTACGTCTTACAAGTCTGCACAGCTCCCAAAGGCAGAGAGAAGTGTGTCCCTCGGCTGTGCTCAGAGAACATTGTCATAAGTGTAAATATTATATTATCATACCTTTCAGATGACTACGTGTTCATATTTTATTAAAGGAGAGAGCAGCTTATGTTACTCCTTCTCCTTACAGCGCACAGTAAAAAATGATTATTTTCATGAAAAATCTGAAAAGAACAAATAAAATATCATCTTATTTTTTATGTAACTCCTTTCATTATAAGAGAGCAGCATTAAGTCGTACTATGAATGCCAACTTTAAAGTCCACTCCATTTGGAGGATGTTTTTAATCCTTTCTTCAGAAACTCTGAGAGTCACTTAAGGCTCTAAAATAAAAGTTCAGAACAAAGGTTTGATTGGGGAAAGTGGTTACTGTGTGCTGTTGGTACCACAGCATCGATCTGACACGGACACAAGCAGACAAACATTGGATCCAGGAACAACAGCCAGCATCAGGCATGTTGTGTCTGTGTGAAATATGAAACCTCGCAGCTGAGGCGCTTCTGCTTTTGTGCATGGCTCTCTGACCTTTGCCTCTGACAGCTACTCTCCCTCCTGCCTGAGCTCAAAGACACCGAGCCGAACAATGAGACTGAAAAAAACACCTTTAACTCGAGGATACTGGGCTCCCCGACTGCAGACTTCCAACACTTTGCTTTCAACCAGTTACCATCAAGACGAGTGTGTTAGCTCTTATTCAACACAATAAAACCTTAATGTTTCGGTTCTACCAGGTGATGAAGTCATAGCCTGAAGTCGTGATCCACATTAAGTCTTCAAAAAGACTTTACAGAGCAATAAAAGTCATATCTGACCAGGACATCTCCAGAGACCTGGACGAAGAGTTAAATATCTGAGTGTTGCTGTCCCCAGGCTGTGAAGGTCTTAAGTGCTTCTCCATCAGCCAGGTCCCCCAGAACGAAGTGAATGGGTCCAGTTTGGCCAGCGGTTTAAAAAGAACTTCTTTTTAATGTACAGCCGTGAGAAACAGTAGTCTAATGTCCAAAAGCTTTTACTACCCCTGCCCAAACTTTGGAACTTTTTCTCACTCAAAACTTTTTCAATAAAAACGACAACACGAGACATCTTCTTCCTCCCTGTCCCTGTTTCTTAATCTTATACCTTTATTTGTCTACAAGCCCAATTCTTTTAGAGTTGGGATATTAATAAAAATCACTATGATTTCCAAATCCTTTTTAACTTATATCCAATTGAATTCCCTAATATGACAAGATATTTACCGCTTAAACTGATGAACTTTGATGCCTGCAATATGTTCCTAAAAAGCTGGAACAGGGGCAGCAAAAGACTGGTAAAGTTGCTGAATGCTGTAAAAACAGCTGTTTGGATCATTCCTCAGGTGAACAGGTTCATTGGTAACAGGTGAGTGTCATGATTGGGTATAAAAGGAGCATCCCCAAAAGGCTCAGTCCTTCACAAGCAAAGATGGGGCCAGGTTCACCACTTTGTCAACAACTGTGTGAGCAAATAGTCCAACTGTTTAAGAACAATGTTTTCCAATGTACAACTGCAGGAATTTATGGATTTCATCATCTACAGTCCATAATACCAACACAAGATTCAGAGAATCTCGAGAAATCTCTGCACGTAAGAAGCAATTGTCAGTTAACTCAGTTCATCTCTACATCGACAAGTGACAGTTCAAATTCTACTGTACAGAGACAAAGACAGATATCAACAACAGACAGAAACACCGCAGGCAGCTTCTCTGGGCCTGAGCTCATCTGAGATGGACTGAGACAAAGCAGAAAAGTCTGCTGTGGTCTGATGAGTCCACATTTCAAACTCTTTTTGGAAATCATGGACGTGGTGTCCTCGGGGCCAAAGAGGAAGCACAAAGTTCAAAAGCAGCATCTGTGATGGTATAGGGGTGTGTGAGTGCCCATGGCATTATGGGTAAGTGTCACAGTATCTGTGAAGGCAGCATTAATGCTGAAAGGTACAAAAAGGTTTTGGAGCAACATCACTTTCAGGGACGTCCCTGATTATTTCAGCAAGACAATGAAACCAAGACACATTCTGCACCTGTTACAATAATGTGGCTCTTTAGTAAAAGAGTGCAGCTTCTTGACTGGCCTGCCAGCAGTCTAGACCTGTCTCCCACTGAAAATGTGTGGCTCATTATGAAGCACAAAAAAAACAACAGAGACCCTGGGACTGTTGAGCAACTGAAGTTGTCCATCAAAAAGAATGTGAAAGAATTTCAGCTCCAAACCTTCAACAATCAGTGTCCTCAGTTCACAAACACTTATTGAGAGTTGTTAAGGGAAATGTGATGTAACACACAAGCAATAAAGTTTATCAGTTAGATCAATAAAAATCTTTTCTGTATGCAATTGAATAAAGGTTAAACAGGATTTGCAAATCATTTTGTTTTGTTTTTATTTGCATTTTACACAACATCCCATCTTCATTGGGATCGGGGTTGTGTATAAACCTCTTCATCCTGCTTCCATTACCAGGGTCATATGGATCCTCACTGATGCTCCCCTTGTCTTTGCTTTTCATGTATGAGATTTCAACCAATCAGAATCCAGTATTTCACATAGATGTTTAATAGTTAAAGCAAGATCTGCATTAGATGAGTGCTGGTGGGAGTATTTAGCTGCTTTCTGCCTCTTTTCTCTCCACATGGACTGTTTTCTGCAAAGGCTCAAACACAAACTGAAACCCAAACACTCCTGAAACCACGTCCTTGACCCAAGTCTGCACCTACAGATGATGCAGCGTCTCTAAATAGAGGTAAAATCTGCATAAAGCCGTATTTATCTTGACTTCTGCACACTCAGTGTGGGAGCATCTCTGACTGCAGAATCAGGATGAGTCTGTCTAACCTCAGAGCCCCCCAGGAGAGCCCATCCCTGCATCACTAGCTCCACATTCACAGCACCAGGATCTCCTCCGTCCTGCCCCTTCATGAAATATAACTGATTTTAACGACCGTCACACACATAAATGTGTGCTGGTTCACACACACGGGCACAAACACACATTCTCTTTTAATGACAGCCGAGCACTGGCATTTATTTTAATATTCATGCCTTTTACGTAACCTTTACGTAACTGTGGGACATGTGTACACGTTTCTACGTGCGTGTGCGTGCTCGGTGCACGTGGATGTGCACATATTAGTGTGTGTGTGTGTGTGTGTGTGTGTGTGTGTGTGGAGTTTGGGTCTTTTCTCTGTAGTTTCCCTCATTATGAGAAAGCTCTTTAATGTTTGTCTCCCAGTGGAGAGGGGAAGGGAGTGTGAAACTGTTATTGCAGAGAGAGAGAGAGAGAGAGAGAGAGAGAGAGAAATCTAAGGGAGGGAGCCAGACAGACACTCCTGCTCATGCGGTATGATCCCTCTGATGATGACACCCATATTTGCCTCCTTAACATCCGCACAGGCACCTACGCTTACACACAGGCTCATTTGTCTGTGTGACCTCAGCAGAATAGGCGTCGATGACAGGGAGGGGAAAGAGGAATGATCGGGTGTTTTACTTAAGAGGATCATAAGGCTCAAGGGGGGCAGGAGAGGAAGAGGAGGAAGGAGGAGGATAAGAGGTAGATGTGATGTAGGAGGGAGAAAAGGTGGGGGCCGAAAAAGGTATAAGAGGGTGAATCCAGGAGGCTGGAGAGGAAGTCGGAGTCTGAATGTACGAAAGAGTGACTGGATCGCCTGTGGGGTTGTGTGTGTAGTGGGAAATGGGGGTCGTATGTGTGTGTTTGTGTGTGTGTGTGTCCAGGCATGCTCTGTTGGTCACTGATAACCCCACAGCAGAACTGTCACAGTCATGCTTTCACTCACTCTCGCAGTATCTGTGTGTGTGTGTTTGAGAGTGTGTTTGTGTGTCAGCATATATATGTGGATATCTTTGTGTGTTCGAGAGTGTGTTTGTGTCCATCTGCCTCTCCCTGCCGCTGTCTGCCTGCTTCAGCATCACTCAAGTCCAGTCCATCTTTTATTCCTGTGGCCCAAAATCTGCCTCGGTGGGGTTTTGAAGTTACACGCGGAGGCTTTTTCGCCGTGTTTCTAAATTCCCCCCCGATCCGTATCAGAGGTCATGATTTCAAACGCCTCGCTGGCTGCATTGGGAGTCCACAGATCGGGGAAGAAACTCCGAGAATATCAGTCAGCTAACAGGAGCCTCGTGGCCATTACTCCTGCACAATAGCTGAGCAGCCAGCTGGATTGCCAGGAGGCGTCTTGGTGTGCTGTCGCTGGACCAAAACAAAAAACGGGGAAAGAGAAGTCGGTGGCGGCTGATACTCGCTGAGGGCTGTGGGAAGAAACTGGCCCTTACCTGTCAGTCCTCAGCGAGGGAATAGAAGCCATATGCTGTTTAAATGTTGATATTTCTCAGACAGGAGGTGCTCTCTGTGTGTCCAATGAGTTTGATAATTTAAGGCAAATGAAAACTGTGTAAATGACATCATTAAAAAAACACTACCAGCTGTCAGACATCCTCGTTAAAATCATTTTTCTTCTCGTTGCCCGAGGGCAGATTTGACAGTTTGCAATTTTTATATTCACCCCAAAAAAAATACCGCAATAAATATTAATAGTTATTCTTGACAGCTCTTCAGTTTTTTATGACTTCTAGTCTGCCAATGTGATTACTCGATGGTATCATGTTATTATTCTGCAAATTAATCAGGTTGAGACGAGACCTGCATCAGTTTGTCCTGATTCTTTGGGGCTTAACCACTCGCTGCATCAGCCCACACCAACTGCATTGGATTACACTTAGACTGTGTTTATGCTACATTAATCTGATTAAGGATTTTATCCAAGTCACAAGAGGCTCAAAGCAGTGGTGCGTGTAGATACTTTTAAGGGCAGTGGCGAAAGAAAATAAACAAGGCACGTACAGCATATATTTTGGCCCCAAGAGAGAACGTCAGCATACATTTTGGCTCCCAAAAAGACACTTTAGCCTATACTTTCGCTCCCCAAAAGGGCCCTTAAGCAAGTTTTGGCTCTCAGGAGGGCAGTTCATCATGTTTTTTATTTGCCAAAAGGGAAGATAAGTGTGATTCACCAACTAGGAGGTCACTTAAGTTTGTGTTTTGGCTTTCCAGGAGGCACTTTGTAGCATGTGTTGTGGTTCCTGAGAGGTCATTTTAGCAAATTTGGTTCCCGAGGGGCAACTTAAGCACATGTTTTGGCTCCCAAGAAGTCACTTAATTGCCCTGTGGGCATCCGAGGGGGTACTTAAACATAATTAATCACCCAAGAGAACACTTTTGAGCATGTTTTGATCATTTAATCACATGTTTTGGCTTCCAGGAATATACTTAAACGTGTTTTGGCTGCCAAGTGAACACTTTAGAGCATATTTTGTCTCAAGGAGCACCTTGGCATATTTAGGCCATCAAGGAATGTACTTAAGGTAAGTTTAGTTCCCAAGACGGAGAGCATTTTAGTGTGTGTTTTTTGACAATTGGGCCGTGTGGAAGGGCAGGGACAGGGGGCAACCCCCCCACATACACACCACTGGCTTTAAGTACTCTAAAAGTAAACAAAATTACACTGCCTTTAATAATTTTAAAGCAACTTAAATCAATGTTTCACTGACTGAATTATTCCAGAACATAATTTGATTTGATTACATCCTTTCAAATCCTGTTATGTCACTATGGAGCAGTAAAAGGTCTTATCAACCCTAAAGCATCAAAGTGAAATGCAATAAACTCTCATATTCAGAATAATCTGATGGCCCAAAAGTAAATTAAAGTATTTGATTTGATGTTAAATACTCTGATACCAGTATTCTGATGCCAGGAACATCCTGGTCACAATTCTTTTAATCCTACCCAACAAAGTAATCTGACATGTTTCACCTCTGCCTGTTGACACTATGGCAAAATGTGAGTGTCTATCTCAGTTGGTCTTGCATGTGTTATGAGTGAATGATGGCAGTAAACAAGCAGAAATGTGAGAGCAGCCAGAGGAGCTACTGGACACCAATCATCGCTGTTAGAGAAAAGAGGAACAACTTCCTGTCCTGCGATCCGGACACAAACAGCAGAGCTGCTCATCACAACAAACTAACTTCTTCTTCTTCATCACCAGACTCGCTGAAATGATGAGGTCATCACATAAGAATCTACTGACTGGTTCATAACAATTTGGAGGGGCAAGGCCTCAAACACCAAGGCCCTCCTTTAGCTCCATGCCCAACTGGCCCAACCAATCACAGGAAGGGGGTTTGAGAAGCCTTAAAGAGACAGAAGCTAAAATGAAAGCCCATCCTGTTGGGATTCCAGTTTACATGACAATTATGTGTTCACTATACGTTATTGTTTACATAACACAGATAAATAATAAATCTGGAATAAGTGCAGCAAAGAGGTCACTCTTTTCTACCTGTTGTAAAGTGAAAGAGTGGTGATAAAAATCAGAATCCCCACTGAGGAGGGACAAGTCCATGTCGCTATAAGTCAGTCTCACCCTGCCAGGATTTCGATTTACATAACCAACTGTTTACTGTTCATTATGAATGTGTAATTAATAAACAGATTTCTGTATTAGAGTGCAGGAAATGTTCCAGTATTAGATTAGTTACATTTTCCCTTAATAGTAGTTGTTTTTCCTGCAACAGAAAATATGAAGCATGTTGAAAATGCCCTGAAAGCTCAACAATGAATGTAAGCACAAGACTTTGAAGTTACCCAAGGAGCAGTAGTTGGTATATTTCACTGTTTTGATCCAAAGGGTCTGGCTTTAATCTTTCTGGCTGCTATTTGTACTAAATAAGGTTTTAATAATGACTTCAACCATGTTGAGTCCTACTGAGAAGCATTTCCATGATCCCCTCTGAGGGCCTTTTAATGATTAGGATCAATGAAAACATGTAGAGAAGCCTGAGCATGCTGATCAGCCTCTTGACTAACACTGAGATTCATGTGGTGTGAGGAAACAATAAGTGCAGAGCGGCCTTCACAGAATCAGCAGCCTGTTTCCTCTGCTGGGCCAAGTAAACTCGTCATGTGACGTCTATTTATTCCCGCCTGTTTCATAGCGGCCTCTTCATTTGGGTGATGTATTGATTAAACATGTCAGCTTCACTCGATTTATTGCTTCATAAATGTGCTCTTGGATGGTGTGAGGACAGTTTCCATGTGGAGCACACAGGCTGAAGCCTCGTCTCTGATGAAAAGGAGACTGCAGTCGTCGTAGCAGCCGGATTATTTACAATCAGTTAATCCATGAAACATTTGTTATGTTTTAACCACAGGCTGTATAGTAAATGGATGTTTCCAGTACTTTCAGAGCCAGCCCCAAGTGGACAATCAAGGAACTGCAGTTTTTGGTACTTCCACATTGCCTCATATTTGTAGACTGGAGGTTTCCACTTTCTGTTTTTACTCTAATTTCATGAAAACTTACACACACTGCTGTCAAATTGAAAGCTCTTAGAATTCCATACACATACAAAATGAAAACATGAGTATTGTAAAAGTTTGCTGTATTATTTCATTTGTATTAAATTTTATATTCTACATTCCATTACTTTTTTGTAAATTATTTAAATTAATGACACAATAACAATGCAATTAGTTTGAGTTTAATCTTTTTAACTTTACACTATGGATGTAGATATCTGATTTAATGCTGTTACATTCTGTTAAAAAAATGAGAGTATAAATGCCAATGTTTTTCTTTTTAGTTTCAAAGCAAACTTGAATTTTCATTACCAAACATTAAAATCACAATTTTGGCTCCATGTGAGTTCTAGATCTGAAATCAACATTTATGAGTTACATCATTTTGATTTATCTAACTCTGTTTGTAGCACTCTGCTCTCAGGCTATATCAATAATTAAACCCAAAATCACTTTAACATTTTCTGAACCCAGGCAAAGTAAGTGTGTTTGTGGGGCACAATTCTTACACAAGAAAGTGCTCTACAGCTAACTAAAATTGCAAGAAGGGAGAATAAAATCATTCCATGAAATGTATTAATTATCTGCAGGCAAGGACTGCAGATAAAATACTTGGAAAATTGGTACGTGCTATTCTCACTAGTGAGCTCTTTAGTGGTGGTTCAAGCAGCTGTTGCTCTCTTTAGCTCCTTAACCCCTGCTCTTGTTTCATAGATGTTTACTTATTCCTTGTCCATTTTAACCGATCTTTCAAGATCCATGAAATATTATGTTACACCATTTCATCCATGTTAAAACATCCAAACCACCAAGAGAAAGAGAAGACTCTCTTCTTCCATCAGAAATAAAAGTTTGTTTCAACCTTTTTCTGTTCTGTAGCAGTCAGCAGTAGATCACATCTGGCTTCTCCAAAATCATCTGTTTTTGACCAAAGTAAACAGAGATCACCTGCTTTGATGAGTTTTTAGTGCTCATTTCTGCCTCCCATCCCAGGTCCATCCCATGATCTAAATTATCTTTTCTCACAACTGCAATACATACTCCATTTGAGTGTGAACTGCCCAAACTTTTCTGGAAACATCTGCCATTGTCTCTCTGTCGTCTCTTCTCATAATCTTTGCTGATCTCTCATCCAAAGAGAGCACTGCTGACACCTACAAGAGTCAGCCTGTCAGTACACTAGTTTACAAGCCTGATATTGATGAATAGGCTCCACCCCCAGCTCGCCTCAGTTAAAAGATAATTGACATCTATAAATGAGGGAAACAGGACATTGCAAGCTGAAGAATTTCACACTGAATACCGTGAAATACCAATTAATATCAGGAGTGTTTGTGGTTGAATCACTGCACAGAGCAGGCCATTATTTGGAACCAGGCAACTATTTGGGACAGGAGTTTAATTCCTTTCTCAAAAAAACTCTTGCTCAGCAAAAAAATGAAAAGATATGGTGAATTCAATCAAATTATTCATTTTCTCCATTCAACAGTTGATCCAACCAGCACCAGCAGCAAACTTCTCCTCTGTGCTGTCACTCAGGGTGACATAGATCTGGGGACACTCTTATGCTGATGATCCATCCCTGTATGTTTCACTCCAGCCCCTCACTCGTCTTCTTCCTACCTCCACCACACAGCCTGGTTCTTTTACTGTCCTCCTCAGAGGACAGATGAAGTTTGGTTTTATCTTTTTGCCGATTTCTAACTCTCTCGGGGCCGACAGAAGTGTGAAGCTGCTGCTTCGTAACACACTTTTTAATTGCGCTAACACACAAGGGGGAATTTTTTTTAAGGAAATCAACAGTTTAGGAAAACTTAGGATAAACAAGTAAATCCCAATTCAATGTCTGGCTCTGTACAAATCATCTAAAACAAGCAAACGAATAAGTCAGCGACAGGTGTTTAATGAAGTTTAAACCCAACGACACAGAACCACACTAAACGAACACAAAATACAGCCCTAAAATGCAACTCTATGATTCCTAAATAAAGCAAAATTTCTTTCTAAACAAAAAAGAAGTTAATAGCAAAGACAGTTCAGTTCAAAGAGTCTTTTAAATTAAATCAAAGTATGTTGGCACAGGAGCGATCTGCCTGTAACAAGAGTCTTAAAGCACCAATTCAGTGCAATCAGTCCATTAATCCACAGGGAGCCAAAAAGGAAAAACTATTAAAAAAAGTATGATTGATCAATCAATCAAAAAATCTCTGATACACCAGGCACATAAAACAGTAAAACTGGAAGCGATGTCACTGGATCCAGGGAAGAGTTAATGTCAGGATCAGGAGTCATGAGACTGATGTGACGGACTTAAGGTTTTTTTAAAAGTGCAAAAGAACACGTAAAGGGGGAAAACATGCAGCGACATTGGCAATGTCTTCTTCTTATTTGAATTTTTAAGTAAAGTACTCCTGGCATTTATTTGTCAAAATGCACTGTGGTTATAGGGAACCCGGCTATTAGGTATTTTACGGTAACCAAAAAGTTCACCAAAGAGTTTATTTTGTCTCATGTTGGGTTGCTGTTCATTGAAGTGTCTTGAGTTTCATCTTTTGTGATTTGGCTTTTTGTAAATTAAGGCTGATTGAAAAATTAATCCATGGCTTTGGGGAATATTTGGAGTATTTTCTTCCAACCAACTTTTAAGAATATAAAAAAGTTGGCTTCAAGTTTTTTTTTTCCCCTGTGAGCTTGATAACTAAAGGAAATGCAGCCAGTGGTTTGGGTTGTTTTAAGTTGTCTTAAATCATCTAAAGTTGCACAGCAGGGTGATCTTCCAGCAGACACAGATCCTAATATCTGGTTAAACCCTCTGTATTAGATGTAATTCTTATTTACTCAGCGCACACATGACTTAAACACATCAGCTTAATGTTTTCACTCCTATCTCTGGATGTCATCTGCGAGAATGACGAGACAAAAGCAGGCAGCAAAGCCTCATTCAGGGGCCACGTTATTAAACTTCAGTTTTAGCACCACAGAGGTAATTGGTTTTCTTGAATCGAGAAAAAGTCCTTTCTCTTTTGAAGTACCCACTCATCAACCAAATTTGTTGAGATAGAGACAGCCCAGTGAAGCATTTTGTCAGCTTGAGAATAACAAGTTTAAATGTGCTGTCAGGTTTCCAATAAAAATATAATTACAGTTTAGACATCAGACAAAAGGAATCCAGCTGGAGAATGTGACTGCTTGGAGTGATTCAGCTTCTGTTTTCTAATTTTATTACCCTTCTTATGAGTCGGTGATTAATCTGTATTTACAGATAAAAATGCAGAGAGTCTGTACGTGAGGGATCAAACTTTGCTAGGAGAAGAGTTCTGCTCCGTGTTAGACGTCTGAGGAACTAATTATGCATCAACAGAGTTTGGGATTTGAGGAATCGTCATGCAAGTGCAGCAAACAGTCAGCTTCAAATAATAAAAAAAAAATCAGACTAAGCAACAAATCTGCTTAGTCTTGAACCCAACCAGTGACAGACGGAACCACATCAGGAATAATTGATTCATGATATGAGAGTTTCATGTATTTAATGCATTAGGGTTTGATTTAACCTTCAACTGCTTCATAAGAACAATAGGATTTGAAAGGCTACACTGTAACAAACTTTTTGGTGAAAAAAAACAGTAAACAATTGGCAGCAGGGTTATCATTATGTTACTGTAAAATAAACAGTTTTTTTTCTTACTGTAACAGAAATTTGAAGTATTTTACTGTTCATCACATCACATTTTACCTTTTGACCATGAGTGAGGAGGGCACACAGTGGACATGAGACCCTACTGTACATGGGTGACTCACACAGGTCAAACAGGCTGTCTTTGCCCTAGCATAGACTGGCTGTCCACGCTTCTCAGCTTGGACCAGCTGTTGACAGCATAGACCGGATGTCAACGATATCATCATATTATGGTATCTTCCTCTGTGGAAGTCTAAATGAAAAGTTTTCTGAGTATATTGTACAACCAGTAGATCAGATTACAGTACGTGACTGTAGTTTGTGGGGAAATGCAGCGAGTTTACATTGTGGAGCAGAGACTGCCTGTCTACATCATGTCTACATCTATGTACACAGCCGATCAACACCACAGAGCGTAGATAGCCATTGGGTGGAGACAGTGTGAGTCACCTGTGTGATCCATCCACGTACAGCAGTGTCTCATGTCCACTGTGTGCCCTCCTCACTCATGGTTACATCGCACATTGCATCCAACTCTAGAAAAACGCCCACTCTTCCACAAATAGTGTTCTTTACCATGATTTTAAACATTAGCATACCGTTATGGGTCTTTGTGTTTCTGCTTCAAATTTAACAGCCCACAATGCATTGTTGACTACAGTGCAAAAACAGTAGATTACTGCTGAAACTAGCTGTAAATTAACAGCAATTGCGTAATTCAGGTTACTTCCTGAGATGATTCATGGTCAGTTTAACATCTTTGTAATTGCTTGAAAGTGTCTAAAGGTATAACATGGGTCAACATGAAGAGACAAACTCTACTACAATATTTTTTTTCCTGCAAAATATAATGTACTGCTTCTCTCTGTTTAGCTGAATTCCCCCTGAAAAGATGAGAACAGACTCTCACCTGATCACCTCTGTGTCTCTCTGTCTCAGTGAACACTATTTGTGTTTGCAAAGAGTCTAAATCATGTTGGTATCTGTTAATTATTGATTCTGATCAACAATGTTTCCTGACAGTGATTCTTCTCACATCCCAAAAACAATATTAGAGGGATATTTATTAAATCTGTGAACATGCTGCATCCCTCTAGCCTACATCCAGAGGCAGAGAGACAGTGGTTCACACACAGGCTGAGCAGACACAGCAGCTCACAGAGTTTGTCCACCTCCTGCGTTTTGCCTTTTGGAGAGGGCAAAAATGCGATTTCTGCAGAAAGGAAAGCAGACTTGAAGCAACAGGACTGATTCAAGTTTCATGGGGCTCATGAACTCATACGATGTGGGAAATAAACAATAAAATGGGCAATCAGAAGATCCGAACTTGGAGCTGAAAAACAAACAACAAGTCTGTTCTAACTGAAAATAAAGTTGAACAAAGCACAGATCTGGAAGCTGCTGCCTTTAACCCTGGAAGTGTTGAATAAAGCACCTTATGTGATATTAACTATAAACAAACTGTCAAATTGTCACTCTGCCTGACCCTGATAACAGCAGGTAAGATGACAGAGTACTGAGAAAGTGAAAGAACTATGGTAGTCATAACAAATGTGGTCAAATATATAGATGGATGCTCATTTAGATCTATGAGGAATGTGATTAGTCGTAGACAGGCTACAGAAGCTTCATTGAAAGGCTCAAATAACCTTGAGATATGAATATTGCTCATGCACAAATCACAAGGATGTTACTGAAATGATATACTGACCAATCAGCTTGCAGCGTGGGAGGAAGGTGGAGGAAAAAAAAAACAGAACTAATGCACACAAAAGGCGAACAATTCCACTGCACCACTGAAAGAAAGTTGGTGGTTGTTCCCAGAGGCAGACTGTCGTCCGGTGACGCCTGAATGTATTTTATATTTCCTGATAAATACCAGGATGCTGTAAACTCTAAACTTAGCTTCAAGGACTGGAGACTTCTTGACAGTTTGGGTTCATCTTCCTCCTGATAAGTCTCTTGTTCTGTGAGCTTAATGCTTTTGTGGACTTTAAAGCGTTTGTAGTCCAGGGGAAATAGTTTGTCTGCTTTCTTTGTCTTTCCAGTAACAACATTATCTCCTCCTTTACTTTTACCGTTTTCTGCTGACAGCCCTCATTGTGTTTCCTGCTCCGGCGGGATTAGTGACACCGCTTTTCTCTTGTATTATAAATCATCTTCATTTCCGGCGTTGCAGTGCTCTCCCGTGTTCACAGGCCAGATGACAAAGCATCCTAATGTTTGTAACAGTCCACTGCCTACCAAACAGGCTGACAGGCAGCAGCACAGCCGGACAGGCCCATCGTGCTGCTCTGCGTCCGGGCTCCACTCTGCAGCCTCGATTGTCAGGGAACTGCGAGACTTTTTTTTTTTTTTTTTTTTCAAGCCTCGATGGCTGCCAACTTACAAATAGCTCCCTGTGCACCGCAGCTGATGGAAGGTCAATTCATTGGATCAAAAGGGCTCAACAGGAGCAGGCCGGCTGCACCTATAATTTTCTGGGTTTGAATCTGTTTCCTGACCTTTATCCTCGCTCCACCTCTACCTTCTCCTCACACCCATCCTGCCTCTGCCTGCTGCACTCCACATGTAATAATAATGAAACGCTGTGACATTTCTCTTTAAAAACGCCCCCCTTTGACTCAATCTGATTTGAATTTCAAAGATATGATTGCAAAAGGTTTCACAGTTTTACCTAAAGCTCGACTTGTCAAGGCTTCTTCTCCTTCTTTGTCATAAGTCTTTTCAACGTCTGCCGCTCCGAAAATACACTTTTGTCTTTTGTCAATTTTAAGTGATGTGATTGGAGGGAAGGTGTATTTTGGAGAGCGTAGGAGGCAGAGAGTCAGGAGTCAAAACTCACAGAGGGAGATGTGTTTTTAGAAGTCCCATTTTTATCTCAGCTGCACAGTTTGTAATCCTTTTCTCTCCTCTGCTTCATCGCCTTATCCAAGACTGGAAAGTGTACTGTATCAATACTGTATTGATAGCAGGATTTGTAACCAGATACTTGATGTGATTCCTGTTATATAAACGCAGGAGCTTAAATTACATCGTGTACTGGGCTCCAAAGCTTTGCTTCGACTAAATGATGCAATATCTTCTCTAAACTCTACGGTTTCAGCTCAGCATGCTCGGCTTTCAAACACATTTGACCAGTTTCCTACTCGGCCTCTCATCAGCAAACCCTTTTTCTCTATCTGCTCACTTCTTGGACCTCTCTGTCCACACACTCAGACATTTCAGGCTGCTCATTTCAAGCCCTTATCTTTTATTCCACTGACGGAGCACAAATGGGGTCCAAAAGAGAAGCTTTCTCTCGTCTCCTCTGAGAGATTACAGCAGCGTAGTCACATGGAAGCTAGAGAGGGTCAGAAGCTCTCATGTTCAAGAAAAATGTCCTACAGTTGAGCTTCAGGTTGCAAAAATTTAACAAATCATTCAAATTAAAATATTTATTGTTCAAACTGATGAACTTTGTTGCTTTTTTGCAAATATTCACTCATTTTAAATTCGGTACCTGCAACACTTTTCTAAAAATCTGGGACAGGTTCATGTTTCCCACTGTGTTACATCACCTTTCCTTTAACAACACTCACTAAGTGTTTGTGAACTGAGGACACTAATTGTTGAAGCTTTGGGGCTGTAATTCTTTCTCATTCTTGTTGATGAACAACTTCAGTTGATCAACAGTCCAGGGTCTCTGTTGTGGTATTTTTTTGCTTCATGATGTGCCACAAATTTTCAATGGGAGACAAGTCTAGACTGCAGGCAGGTCAGTCTAGTAGCTGCACTCTTTTACTAAGGAGCCACACTGTTGTAACAGGTGCAGAATGTGTCTTTGTTTCATTGTCTTGCTAAAATAATCAGGGACGTCCCTGAAAAAGATGTTGCTTGGATGGCAGCAGATGTTGCTCCAAAACCTGTTTATACCTTTCAGCATTAATGCTTCCTTCACAGATACTATGACAGTTACCCATGATGCCATGGGCACTCACACACCCCCATACCATCACAGATGCTGGTGCTTGAACTTGGTCCTGTGGCACATCTCTGGATGTGGACACCACGGCCATGATTTCCAAAAAGAGTTTGAAATGTGGACTCGTCAGACCACAGCAGACTTTTCCACTTTGCTTAGGTCCATTTCGATGGGGGTGGCGTTTGTGTGTGTTGTTGATGTCTGACTTTGTCTTTGCATGGTAGAGTTTGAACTGTCACTTGTAGATGTAGTGATGAACTGTGTTAACTGACAATGGTTTTCTGAAGTGTTCCTGAGCCCACACTGTAAGATCCTTTACACAATGATGTTGGTTTTTGATGCAGCACCACTGGAGAGGTCAAAGGTCACAGCCATTCAGTATTGTTTTTGTTTCTTCCTGCTTATCTGCAGAGATTTCTCAAGATTACCTGAATGTTTTGATGATATTATGGACTGTAGATGACAAAGTTCATAAGTCCCTGCAGTTCAAATTGAGAAACATTGTTCTTTAACTGTTGGACTATTTGCTCACTCAGTTGTTGACAAAGTGGTTAACCTGGCCCCATCTTTGCTTGTGAGGGACTGAGTCTTTTGGTGATGCTCCTTTTATACCCAATCATGACACTCACCTGTTTCCAACGAACCTGTTCACCTGAGGAATGATCCAAACAGCTGTTTTTTCAGCATTTAGTAACTTTATCAGGCTTTTGTTGCCCCTGTCCCAGCTTCTTAGGAATGTGTTGCAGGTGTCAAATTCAAAATAAGTGAATAGTCACAAAAATTAAAGATTTTATCAGTTTGAATAACAAACATCTTGTCTTTGTGGTGTATTCAGTTGAAGGAGGAGAGATGGAGTAAGATGACAGAGGCTTTTGGAGAGGAGATAAGTTAAAGTTTACCACCGCGCCATCATCAATGATGACTTGGAACTGCACTGAAATAAGAGGGTAAAATTGACCCCATTTGTAGCAGCTTCTGTGTGAATTCCCTGTTCTATGTCTCCTTAAAAAGAACCATGATATCACACTCCCTCCTGTGAGTTTGAATGTGTACAAACATGAAGAATCAGAGAAGCTTCCTGAATACATGGAGGAAGTAAGTACTTCTTAAGTCCAAAAGCTGTGTGTTAGAGTCCCACATGGAGTGGACTGTGCAGACTTGAAGTTAATGTGAGGTGCAGTGTGGGGAGAGCAGTGTCGGGGACAGTGTCAGTGTGGGTCCTGGGCCTTATTGATGGGGACACCTGCAGAAGGGAAGAAACTGTTCCTGTAGCGTGACTGAGGTTTGGGATCTGATCGACCGCAGCTAGCAGCTGGAGGGGAGTGTCTGGAACAGTTTGTGTCCGGGGTGGGAGGTGGTCAGCCGCAATATTTCCTGCATGCGGGGTCCTGGAGGCTGTGAAACAACTTCTACAGGAGGAACACTGAGGCGGCGGTGTGCTTTGGATTGTGTGAAGTGGATATCGAGGAGCCCAACTCATCTCTTGTCCAGATTTGAGAGAGAAAAGACGCACAGATGGCACAGATTTATACTCATTTTGGAGCTGTCTGACTAATGGAAACAGCCACATTATACTGATTTATATCACACATACATCAGGACACATCCTGCTGTGATATTACCCTGTGATTCCTCTCCTCTCTGTTTTATTGCAGCTCTAAAGTGAGGCCACTCACAGCAGCAGAATGACATCCAGGTAACTTCCATTTCAGCCGATCTCATCACGGTGCAGGAGAGTATTCCTGAGCAATCACAGCGCTCACGTTCTCAGAGTCACTTTGATACAAAGCGGTGATCACGGCGGGAACAAGGCCTCCGGCGGAGATGGCTTTGCTAGATTTGTGTCACCGAGACAGAGGAGACAGCTGGGTCCTTCTTCTGTTGGCTCTATCACTGACACGACCGAGCGTCTCAGGCAGCCAACACGGCCTCTCAACACGGAACTACAAATCCTAATGTGGATTACACTCCTGATCAAAATCTGAAGACCCGTTGAGAAATTGCACTAATTTACATTTTACTCTAATG
This sequence comes from Thalassoma bifasciatum, assembly GCA_008086565.1. Taxonomy (NCBI): domain Eukaryota; kingdom Metazoa; phylum Chordata; class Actinopteri; order Labriformes; family Labridae; genus Thalassoma; species Thalassoma bifasciatum. The sequence continues at coordinate 60,618 of RPOG01000868.1, read as the reverse complement.
GATCTTGAAAAGGTTTTAAGTTGAGTTTCAGTGCAATGCAAAAGGAAGAATTGGGAGGAAAAAAAAGGGGGGGGGGGGATTTCTTGAAAACAACAACTGAAGTGAAAAAGTCTGTTCAATAAGCTGATCAAAAGTTTAAGACCACAGCTCAAAAAAATCCTGGAAACCTCCTAAAATGGGAATTAAAGTTTGTGAAACCGACAAGAACACACAAGCTAACCCAATTGCAGCAATGTTTAGCCTCTTATGTTTCACCGCAGCTCAACAGCGATCTGTTCGCCATTTGTCTGACTTGATCAAAGTATTAACAGTAACGCCTTTGTCAAACATCCGAATGCTAAACCACATTGATAGCTTAAATTCTTTGCATTTTGGTAACTAAGTTTGTTTAACAGTTTTATCTGTCAGTCGTGTCCGTTCTCATCAATAACAGCAGCTTCATAGTCTTTTTTTTTTCTTTAAAGATATTTTTGGGCTTTTCTGCCTTGACTTGGATAGAGGAGAACAGTGGATAGAGATGGAAAGGGGGAGAGAGTGGGGAATGACATGCGGGAAACTGGCCACAGGCGGGAATTGAACCCAGGCCACCCGCTCGAGGGCAAACCTCATGGTGCACGGCCATATCCACAAGGCCATCTGCGCCCCCAGCTTCACAGTCTTATAGCATTTCCTCCTCAATGTTAATCTGGCAAAGTTGGATGTGTTTGTTTTCCTTAGATTTCGGGCTCAAGACAGAAGTGTCCCCATCTTGATACACAGAGATTTGATGCCAGGAGAGCCTGATATATGTAAGAGGTGCTCTCTGCTTGACTGCCTAGTAGAGTAGCTGCAGTTGCATAAAGCCCCCCTAACAGGCTCATTTCTCGGCTATCAGGCCTGACACTCGCACTTACAGGATAGCCTTGCCGTTCACATGAAGCCTGCTGTAGCTAGATAGACTGAAAAAAAAATCCTTTTTTTGCAGCACATAATCATTTAATTTCATGTGTGCAACTTGAGAGGCACAATCAGTGACTGGGAGCTATAATTTCATGATTTTTAGTGAACTTTTTCACAGAGAGAACAAAGTTGACTTAAAAGAGGACACTGAGCACTGATACAGCTGGGGTTTTCATTGCATCTGCTGTGTTTGGTCACCTGAGACTAAAAACTCCCAACTCCTACAAGGTATTTTTCATGAAGCTCAAATTTCACCCAGATGTACATGAAAAGGTTCTAAAAAAATACAGAGAAAAAAAGTGTTTCAGCTGCATTTATCCTGATGTGGACTTTAGTCACATAAAAACATGACATTTCTTGAAACTATAGGACTTTAATCTTTTAAATGAGGTGTCACTGATGAATTTGACCTCATGGTTCTACAGTTTTAAGCTCTGGAACATAGCATGGTATATAGGCCAGAATTGAGTAGCATGTAAGGGGTTAAACAGTGGGTAAGCTAGAAAAACACATCCAGTTTCTAGAAAATGGTCAAAAATACTGTCACATTTGCCCTCATTTATCAAACGTGCACACAACTGAAAACGTTTTTACTCTTGTTTTAATGCCAGGTCCAGTTTTTGTATGCAAGTTACAAGTCAAAAGGGGGCATGATGCAGCAAGGAAGATCAATCTGTGTCGGGAAATTATTGGATCATATGGGTGCAACGAGTTTTCAGACGGCTTTACAGAGGATCAAAGATCAATAATTAGATATTTGAATTAAATATGATACCAATAATGTCTGTAACATTTCATTCATCTTCTGTCTTTGTGAAATTCATTGCATGTGAGAAAGCTGTTGGTGGATTTCTTCGTATAACAAATGTGTGTTTCCTTTAACAATTTATTTCAAGAATTTGAATGAGAGAGGCTGTTATCAGCGATGAAAAACACTCCCATGTCTACAGTAAAGTCTGCAGAGAACATTCATAGGATGCTGGATCAAACTTTAAGAGTGGATTTTTTTTTTTTTTGGAAAGCCACATTGATTACAGGGTTTTTACGAAGATTGACATTTCACTCCAAGCAACAGTATTATATTAATGTGACCTGTGTGAGAAAAACTGTTTTTTAATCATAAAAGACATTTATTTCCATGAGATCACAGCCAATCTGCTCAAATTAACCATCACACTCCAATCTACCCAAGAATAACTGCACACAAGTATCTCACTTCTTGGCATGGCTACAAAAAGACCACAAATAAAGTTAATAAATCAGTTTGTCTGTCAAATAGTTTCTGATCCTGCATTAAAATGTTTTATCTACTTTACACACAGTACAGGTTCATCTGTTTTTCCTACTTCTGCCTGAAACTGACGCGGACGCGATAAGTGCTCCACTCACTCCTCAGTCTGAGACACATTCAGGCTGGAATCTGACTGACTTTTCACATTTTTGGACCTGAGCGGAAATGATATCAGGCTCTCCATTCGTGAGCTATCACAGATTGATTTACCAAAGTATAAATGAAAAAAGTGCAAATTAAATGTTTAAACTCTGCTGATGGCTCCAGCGATTTCCTTGCAGATGGGGTTTTTCCTGACTCCCTTTAATGCCACTTTTGCTTCGGTTTCAACCTCTAGCACAGAGAAGTAATAATAATAATAATAATAATAATAATAATAATAATAATAATAATAATAATAATAATAAAAATAACACATTTTATTCAAGGGTGACTTTCATGGCACACAAGGTCACCTTACAAGAATAAAAAGTGCATTAAAATGGGACTAAAAGCAGGTATAAAACAAAAAATACAATACAATACAATACAATATAATACAATAAATTACAGTCCAGTACAATGCAATTGTTGGTGAAAGATCAGAGGGTCAGAGGGAGTGGGCGAGCTTGAACTGATGGGTTCAAGTCTCTTTTTTTCTTAATGGGGTCCTCCATGTTGCAAATTGTGTGGGTTAAGCTAGCTCAACCTTGAAAACTTATGGGTGTGTAATTTGAATCATAATTGGTTTTAGCAGCCAGATTGGCCCTGTCACGTGTACGTTGCCTTAAATTTGTTTCTACACCTAAATCTGCACCACTTGCTAATGTGCCTGCCACTAGCCTTTGATGCTAATGTTAGCTGTTGAAAAGTCAAAGAACATAGGTAAATTGTGCTTTGGGTCATTTTCTCTGTTTTTGTTCTTGGATATCAGTGATGTAACTATAAATCAAGAGAAGTGCTGTATCATATTTAGGGTCAGTGCAGTATAAAACAGCACTTCCTTATTCATTTATGTATAAAAATCAATTGCAGACCTTTCAAATTATTTAAGGAAATGCTGCTTCAGGAGGTAACAAAGCAGTCACTTTTAATTTCCCCTTGTTTGGAGGTGTTAGAGGTCTGATGTGGAGAGCTTTTGTTTGTTCCTCCTCTTTGTTTCAGTCTAATTTAAGGGCTCTCCCGTCCCTACAGTGTGATCCTTTTCCTCTCTTTAAGCTGCAGCGCTTCACAATCTGCTGCGTCTAAATAAAACACTGCAAACTGCCAACGTGTCAAACAGGCTGCAAGGTGGTGTTTAGCTGGACAAGGACTTCCACCCACCTTCTGTTATTTCCTATTGAATCAGTATTACTGCAGTGTCATGGCAGGTCAAAGCTTGTGATGTCCACGCCACACGCCAACCGCTGAAGCGCCGGGCGCCGCGCCAGCAGAGGGGTGTCAACCGACAGCGGAGGATAAGGATCTCTTTCTCCGTGGTCACCTCTAGAGGTCAAATTCATAGGAGAATAAGTCCCCTTTGCCCCGCGCAGACCCCCCCTTCCTCAGGCAGTGCTGTTATCAGCCTCTGCAGATTCGACCTAAAGGGGTTGAGCGCTGGCTCCTGGGATGTTGTCTTCTCCAGCTCATGGTCTGTGTGGGGTTTTTATCTGATGACACCTTCTAATCCTTCAAGTATCCCCACACGCTGCCTTGTACAACGCTTAACTTTCAGGCTTTACAGTGGATTACACTAAGAAATAGGGTCGCCAACCTTTCAGCCCTTAATCTCTTCAGTACGAGCTCCAAAAGGACACTTTCCTCTTTGGAGGACGTTCTGTTTCAAAACACTCCACGTCCATTTTGGGAAGCTCTTTGTGACTTGTAACGTATTAGCTAACAACTCTAAAACCTCCAACCTCTGAAGTATTTTTATCTGAAGTGTGTCTTTTAATTATGATGATAATTGAATTGGCTCCCATGTCAGCAATTACTTTGCTGAGGACAGGTGCCAAATGTTTCCATTAGCACATTTTAGCACATATATAAAGGGTCAGAAATGGCAAACTAATGACAGTTAAGCACTTTCAGTTGCTTTCCTTTCGAGCACTCTCATCTGAGCATAAAAAGCTTTGTGGTTTAAGCTCAGGAAAGAACATTTTGTTCTGCAGTGTGCGGACATGCCTCGCAAAGACTCTTGTTTTCACTTTTCTGTTTGTTGCAAGAATCTATATTGAGTGCAGGGAAGGAAAAGAAAGGCTGAACGCTGGTGGTTTCAGCCGATTCCCAAGGCAGCCAGTGTTGTAGGTTGACTGCTCCTGAGTTCCTCTGGAGGTGTGTGTGTTTTAAAAAAGCACAGAAAACATTCTGCCGCTGTGAAAAATCGCTTCAAAGGGGCATTTCAGCAGTGTTGACTGCAGTAAGATACGTCTTAAAGAAAACACTTTCTTTCTGTGATGGATCTTGGTAGAGGTGCATCCAAAGAAGACAGAAGAGGCAATATGTATGAAAATGAGCGGAGCAATGTTCCAAGGGTTTCAATACCAACAGAGAGGGGATGTTGTAAAAATCTACCCCCTGAATATTATTGCTCTGGGACGCATCACTCGTCATAGCTCCCAGCGAGCCTCCCAGAATTAAAGAGTGTTCTCCCTGCAGAGGGAACAACAATACAATTACAAAGGAAATCCAGGTGCACACAGAAGCATGTACAGTATGATACACCGGGGTGATACATGCACGATCAAACACATTTAAGAAGAAACATGCACACTCACACACTGCAGGCGCTCGCTGGAGTGCACCAGCAAATCCCCCAGCTGGGAGCAGCAATGTTTCCACTGAACTTAGCGTATATCTCCAACCACATTCGCAGAAAATCAGCTAAAAGAATTCAATTTCAAGCACATTTCCATCTTCTTCCATTATGCAAATATTAAAAGCTGATTACCAAAGAATCTCTCCTGTTGGATGCTATTAAAACCAACGCCAGGGAAAACAGCAAGAACAAAACATTACAAGAGAGCGTCAGGAAAAACCCAAAGACCGGTTGTTACATAAAACACAGAGACAAGTTAACCCACTGCACCCAAACACAGACAGGAGCAGTCAGGTAAAAGATAAATGACATGCAAAGCACAAACGAAGCCATGATCTCTACAGCAGCGCTACACTGTAACAAATTTTTCGTGTGAAAAAACAGTAATCAACTGGCAGCAAGGTTGCTATTATAATACTGTAAAACAAACATTTTAGTACTGTAACAGAAGTTTACAGTGTTTAATTGTTCTGTTCATCACCTTGTGACCATTAGGAGGGAGGGCACACAGTGGACATGATTTATACATGCGTGTATCACATAGGTCACACAGGCTGTCTTTGCCTTTGCAGGCAGTTTGGACCAGTTGCCGATGACAAAGACCCGATGTAAAGGATATAATTTAGCAATGGTGTCTTCTTTTGTAGAACCCTTTATGAAAAGTCCTCTGAATGTATTGTATAAGCAGTTCAATGGATTACTGTTTATGACTGTTATTTGGGGGGAAATATGGCCTGTCTACACCACAGAGTGAAAGCAGCCAGTCAATGCTGCGTATCCCAGACAGCAGTGGGGTGAAGACAGCACTAGTCACCTGTGTGATTCATCCATGTACAGCAGTGTCTCATGTCCACTGTGTGCCCTCCTCACCAATAGTTACAGCGCGCATTATATCCAACTCTATAAAAACGCCCACTCTTCCACAAGTACTGTATTTTACTGTGGTTCTAAGCATTAGCATACCATTATGGGTCTTTATGTTTTCACTTCTAATTTACCAGACCACAATGCATTGCTGAGTACAGTGCACTGACAACGTTATATGTTTTCAGAAAAATATCTCAGCTTGCAGTATTTTGGTATTCAGCTGTGAAGTAACACCAAACAATGCTCCTTCCTGCCATCAGACAGCCAGCAGTGCACAGCGGAGTGACATTACTGTGCAGCAACACTCATAATAGAGCAGGGAGGATGGGGAGAGGTGGAGTGCGCATGAGCACAGTGAGTGAGAGGAGCACACAGAGAAGAGAAACGAAAACTTAAGTATAAGATCAAGAATCATACAGGCAGCAAAGCAAACCCAAATAAGCAGCTACACTTGAGAAAAACAAGCATAAAAACCCACAACTGATAAGATCTGATGACATTTGCAAGCATCTTCACAGGAAAAACAAGTTCAAAGTTGCTTATAATAAGCTAGGGTGACTACATTGTGGAAACCTAAAATGAGAACCCCTAACTTAGCTTCTCAGAGATCCTACAAAAATAACTACAGGTACTAAAAGAGGAGAAAGTAGCTCCACAACACATATTTATCTAAAACACTCCATTTTCACGTCAACATAAATAATCTTTTGAAGTTAAGATAAAAACTTAAAATGTGGCTTTTTTTGGGGGGGTGGGGTGTCTTTTTCAAGTCAAAATTTTGAGATGGAAGTCAAAGTAATGGGAAAGAGAACCAGTTTTGAATTTTAATAACAAATTTTCACATTTGATCTTAAAATTTAAACTTCAATAGCCTACAGTTTTGAATTTATATTTCAAAATATTGACTCTTCTTCACAACTTCAACGTTATTATCACAAACTTCACTTTGTAATATGACAATTTTGATTCTTAATCTCAAAATGTGGACTTTTCAGCTCAAAATTTTGACCTTTCATCTGAGAATTTTGACCTTCAGCTCAAAATTTTGACATTTTATCTAAGAAGTTTGACTTTCAGCTCAAAATTTTGACTTTTTAATCCAAGTATTTTGACTTTCTGCTCAGAATATTGATTTTTATCTCAAATTTGGACTTTTCAGGTCTTTTTTTTTTACTTTTTAACTCAAAATATGGACCTATCAGCACAAAATACTGACTTTTTATCTAAGTATTTTGACTTTCAACTCAACACTTTGACTTTTTATCCCAAAATTTGGACTTTTTAGCTCAAAATTGGACCTTTTATCTTAGAATTTGACTTTCAGCTCAGAATTTTGATTTTTATCTCAAATTTCAACTTTTTAGCTCATATTCTTTTACTTTTATATCTCAAATTTTGACTTTTCACCTTCAAATTTTGACTTTTTTTCTAATAATATGACATTCAGCACAGAATTTTGACTTTTTATCTCAAATGTTCACTCAAGGCTTTATGCAAGCTCAATGTCCTGACAGGTTGGTGCATAATGCCAGTAGCCCTGTGCAGCAGTTTGTTAGAAATATCAATGATCTGCAGAAGAAGCTGAGAAAAACCTGCATATTTGGGGGATTTTTTTAAAAACCCCGCCTCCAGACATAACTGCACGAGTAAAAAGGAGAAACTGTCCTGGTAAAAAGAAGAAGTATGGTCACCCCAAATAAGTGGACATGCACATGAAAGAGGGGGGGGGGGGGGGGGGTGCTCCCTACCTCAGGTCTTGGCATGGAAGAGCAGGGAGCCCAGAACAGAGCCATACCTGAAACTGGCTTTGATTTGAGGCATAGATGAGAAACAGATAAAATAAGAGCTGGGACCATGAGTAACGCTCACTCTTCTCTTACATGTATTTTCATTGGCCTCCTTTTCTGGGGTACCATCATGTAATTTAATCATTTTTGTGCCACCCTCACATGCGCAGCGTTTGGAGGTCAGGGTCATTTCACACATTTGTTCTGGTGAACAGTGTGAGTTCAGCAGCAGGGAGGGTTAAGATAACAGTCAATTGGTAGCAAAAACCACCAGCACTATCGGCCTTTGTCATCCTTTAATGCATCATGTCTTTCTGTCCTTTTCAGTCTCCTCTCCCTGAGCACTTCCCTCTGTCCCATTTCCCGTCTCTCCCCCTCTCTCCCTCCCTCTCTCCCTCTCTCCTCTCATTCTCTGCCAACCAGGATGCTGACAATAGCTTCAATAAAGATGAATTGAAGTTGGCTGTGGCTGGATTCAGCTTCCCAAGACACACAATGGAGAAACCTAGTGCTGTAATTATTACTGTGGATTCCAGGACACTGTGCGGCAAACTCATTCTCCCTGTTTTCTTCCTCTCCGTCTCTCTTTCACCTGAGCTCCTCTCCAGTCCGTCTGAGCTCCCTCTTTCAGTCCCTCCCTCTTTCTGTTCAATCCACTACAGTCCATTATTGTTGTTTGCTAAAGTAGAACTATAATTTCACAGCTGAGGAGCCAGATCAGGTCTGGAGTAGTGATTAATAATCTGACGGTGAATAATGATTTCATCCTCCATATTCAGCTGTAGGTAATTATTCGCTGCGTAATCGTGGAATAGATTTGCTCATGAAAAACAGACTTATTCAAATGTGAGATAGGAAGCGACGCGCCTTGGGTGTGTCGAGGCATCCGTGAAGCTAAATTTACATGGGCGGGATCCAAATATAGGCCCCAGAATGAGATTAGAACATTAGCGCGGGCGTCACTTGGAGCCCGAAGTCGTCCCCGTTCTTGTTTTTGCTGCTGAAGTGAGGCGCACTTGCCTGCCCGTCCTGCTCATCACAAATGTGATGAATGTGTCAAAAGAAGCGATGCGAGGCATTTCATTCTCTCCGTCCTTGTATCTCTTCTTGTCTGTAATGATAATGGATTGCGTTTATTCTCCGGATGGAAGTCGAAAGGGGGGGGTTCAAGAGGTGGCGGGCGAAACTGGGGGGGGGGGGGGGAGATGGCGAGGTGGGTTGCAGGAAGGAGCCTCAGCATTATTACATGTGAGACGTCTCGGTTTTTGTTTTGGTGTTGTTTTTTAAACAGGTCTCAAAGCAGCGCGGGAGAATCGGGGGGGAGACGAGGAAAACACTGATGCTCACTTACAAGGACACAATCACTCTCTCACACACACACACACACACACACACACACACACACAGAGGAAACAGGCATTTCAGTGCAAGGCCACACAAGTCCACCAGACGCTTTGAATCACACTTAACCGCAGTGTCTTCATTTACATCTGTGTATTATTTAAAATATGTGTGTGCATGCGAATGTGAGTGTGTGTGTGTGTGTGTTTGCACAGCTTTGCTTATTTTGGATGTTGCTGAGGATGCTAACGCACAAATTATACAGCTGATCAAAACAAAGGTCACAAAGCAGTTAATCCTGGTTTTCACTGCGCCGATCGCTGCTCTGTACAGTGTGTGTAGGTGTGTGTGGGTGTGAGCATGTAGGTGTGTGTGTGTATGTGTGTGTGTATTTGCACAGGTTTGGTTATTTTGGTTGTCGATGAGAAAATAAAATCCTTTTTTTTTTCATTTTTTGTAGGTACAAGTTTTCTCCGTCTGGTTTCCAGGCAACCAAAAGCCTTGGGTTGGTCCACAAAAGGTGTGTGTGTGTGTGTGTGTGTGTGTGTGTGAGGGGTCCAAATGTACACGCCCACACACACACACACACACACACATACACACACACACACACACCTGTGTGTTACTGTGGTAAACATTGAGCTCTGGCACTGATAAACAAGAGCTATCACCCCTCGTCACTGTGTCCACTCTGGGGTTTGTTCTCACAGATCACATGCCAGATCACAAACAGTGTGTGTATATGTGTGTGTGTGTGAGAGAGAGAGAGTGAGGGAGAGAGAGGCTGTGTGTTTGCATCAGGGGGTTTTAAAGTGGCATTGTTTAGACTGTTTAGATAGTTCTGCTTGCCAAGGAAGCGACAATCCCCAACACACATAGATGCAGACACACACTTCATATGTGCACATTAATACCCAGACACACACATGAATGACAGGATGATGCTCATCCGCATTCAGGCGTGGGAGACGGGCGTCAGGTTGGATTTTTTTCCCCTCCATATTTCTGCTGGTGACAGGTGAGGTAATGGGCCATTAGATTAACACCGAGCTGAGGAGCTGCTCTGAAACGTAATGTAATGCTTTGTTGATGGAAAGCAGACGCTCCTCTCCTCCTGACGTCGGCTTTTCTGCAGTAAATGCCCGCGCACGCTTCACTCAAAATAAGGCCAATGATGATAGAATGAGGCAATCGCTGCTCTTTAGCATGTGTGTATTTGTGTGTATGTATGTGTGTGTGTGGAGGGGAGAAGAGAAGAGAGGGAGAAGCACAAACACAGGCAGAGGAATTCAGACAGTGTGTGTGTGCGCATGTGTGTGCCTGCTCATTAAAACAGAGAGGGAAAATGTTAGGAGAGAGAGAGAGAGGTAGAGAGAGAGGGAGCCCTCTGTGCCCATCAGCCAGGATTTACAGATGAGGAAGTAAAGGGTCTCTCATCTCTCCTTAGACACCCCCAGCTCAGCCCTCTCACTCCCTCACCGCCTCCTCTTAATTGCCATTGTTCAATACTGTAAATTCCCTTTGTCAGCACACACCCTGTGAAGATGGAGAGTCAAAATTCTGACCGATTTCAAAGAGATTTTTTATTTTTTATTTTTTGTGCTCTATATTTCAACTGTAGTAGGAAACGGCGAAAAACCAGAGCGCCTTCAGCTGCAGCTCCTTTCAAGTTGAAACAGATGGTGAGACTGCCGCGCTGCTCCCGCAACAGGTCAGACCGCAGCACTACAAAGCTAAGCTAAGTGAGGATGACTTTGAAACAGCATGGTGCAAAAAGATAAACAACACCTTGACTGAAAATGAGGGGAAATTTTTTTTTTTTTTCTTTTTTTAAAAAAGGGAGGCACAAAGGATTTTTACCTCCTGCTGTCATGAAAAGAAATCAGGAATATATTTTCTGAATACCAGACTCGCTCAAACTTCAGATACCCTCTGCTCAATACCAGCGTCTACTGGAGTTTAATGTAAAGCATAAAGTGTTAGTCAGCTTCATATCTGCTGCTGTGAACTCAAAGGCAGTGCTGTACACAGAGGGGGGCTCATGGCCCAAAAATTGAAAAGCGCATATTAAATTGACTTCTTCAGAGACAAAATGTACACGAAATGGCCCTTTTGGAAGCCAAAACATGCCCCAAAGTACCTTCTGGGGATCCAAAACATATGCTCAAGTGCCTTTCTGATTAGAAAACCACACCAATCTGCACCTTTGGCTGTATGAAACAGGGTAAACTGCCCTCCTGGGAGACAAAACACATGCTTAAGTGCCCCAAAATGTGTTAATTGTCCTCCTTAATGCAAAATTAGCCAAGTGTCCTTTGTGGTGCTAAATTCGTGTACAAGCTAGCTTCTGGGAGCAAAAAAGGTGGGCTAAAGTGTCCTCTTGGGAGCCAAAATATGCCTCAAAATGCCTACTTGGGAGCCAAAATGAACCCAAAAGTGCTCTCCTGATTAGAAAACCACACTGATCTGATCCTTTGGCTGGATGAAACGTAGAAAAAATTTCCTCCTGTGAGCCAAAACACACACTGAGGTGCTCTCTTGGGAGCCAAAACATGTGCTCTAGTGCCTACTTGACTGCAAAATACACCTGAGTGTCCTCTCAGGTGCCAAAACATGTGCTCAAGTGCCATATTAGGAGTTCAAACATGCGCTAATGTGCCCACTTGGGAGCCAAAACATGCCAAAGTGCAATCACAGGAGTCAAATGCTCGCTAAACTCCCCTCATGGGAGCCAAAACAATCACTGCAGTGCCCTCTTTGGGGCCAAGATGTGTGCTCAGGTGCCCACTTGCAAAATAAGCCAAAGTGTTCTTTCAGGGTGCCAAAACACTGACTGGAGTGCCTCTTTGGAGAGCCAAAACATGTTCCAAACTGTCATTTTGGGAGCCAAAATACACCAAAGTTCCCTCTTTGGTGCCAAAACATGTTTTGAAGTGCCTTCTTGGGAGCATGAATACACCAAAATGCCACCAGAGGGGTGAAATACTTGCTAAACCGCTCTCCTGGGAACCAAAACACGTGCTGCATGTGCAGTTTTTCTTTAGCCCCTGCCCTTCAAAATGTCTCTGCATGCCACTGGCTCAATTCCAGCTTCTGTTAGTTTCATATGAGCTTGGTGTGTTCGTCAGTTTCAGACGTGCTGCTGACTCCTTGGTGTTAATATTACATCCCCCCTTCCTTAAAATCTGTGTTTTACTACATGAAGCCTCATTTAGATGTATGACCTTCTGCGTTCAGAATGATTTATGGGCACAGTTTGACACATGAAGGCTGTTTTTACATCGAGCTGCTGAACGGGGCTTTTCTGACTCACCTCAAGATGCTCTCATTAAAGGTTCATGTGTCCATGTTCAGACAAATTATTAAAGAAATCCAACAACAAGCTATGAATTAAAGACGCCTGATGTGTGAATAATAGAAACCTCCTGTCCAGCAGTTTAGCTGACGTTAGATTCATGAATATTCAGAGATTCAGAGAAGAGTTTTAAATGAGGTTATATAACATTTCATCAACATAAAATTCAGACACTAGAATCTTCACAAGTCACTTTTTGTTTAAAAGAAAAAAAAGAGAAAAGAAAAAAGCTAATATCTTTCAATATTTTTTGTTTGGTGGGAAGTACAGAAACAAAAGCAACAAAAAACAAACAAATGCTTAGAATTAGATTTTGAAGAAGGGTGCCTGAGATTAATGTTTGAACTCTTTTTTCCAGAATTTTTACTTAAAATAAAAAAAATTAATAAAAGTTTCAAGTCCAACTTTCTTCATTTAGTGAAAAGACTGATTAACTAGGTTTTGGTCCAACTCAAATTAGAATTTAGAATAATTTTACAGCTATCATTTGACCATGAGTGAGGAGGGCAGGCAGTGGACATGAGACCATGTTGTACATGGATATATTACATAACTGACACAGGCTGTCTTTTTTCTGGTACAGACTGGCTGTCTACGCTCCATGGCTTAGTCCAGCTGTCTACAGCATAGACTGGATGTCAAGGATATCAATAAATAATGGTATTTTCTTCTGTTGAACTCTTGATGAAAATTCCTGTGAGTGTTTTGCATTAGGCTCTAATTTGAGCAGGCATTTTCATTTGCCCACTAAAACTGCCCATGATGCACTAAATCTAGAGTTATGGTGTATGTATGTACATTATGGAGCATAGACAGCCAGTCAACACCACGGCGCAAAGACAGCTTGTAGCACCTGCGTGACTCATCAATGTACAGCAGAGTATTATGTCCACTGTGTGCCCTCCTCACTCATGGTCCCAAGGTTTGGAATTAAGTACAATTACATCTATGCAATATTTCAATCAGCCCAAATATATGAAGTTAAACCTATGCAAGTGCATCAAGTTGAGCTACCAAAATGGCTTAATGCCCAAGAAAAAACCATTTAATCATGTATAGATACTTTCCATGATTTTTTTTTTTTTTAGTTCATTCAAAGAGTTATTTTTGTTTATTGTGTAACATGAACTCATTTTGGTCGGACTAAGGTCCTTGGAAGGTTTCACACCTATCATTTAAGTTTAGGCCAATCAGAAAGTCTGAAAGTTTGGACCAAAATATGTAGATGTGAAAGTCCCTTTAGAGTTCATATTGAAACAAACTCTCTAGAAATCTGTTCAGTTTCAGCCAGTTTATTGTGATTGAGGAGGTTATATGGAACATTTTTCAAAACCAATTCTATTCAGAATATTAGGCCCCATGTCAATCTAACCAATGACACTTTTCATCCATTTTTTTTTATTTTATTTTTTGTCAAAGATAGTTAAGCTACATGTTTTAGGGCTTTTTATGTCTGAATTTGGAGCTGACAGAAGGAAACACTGGGAGTGATGTGTGGAAAAGTGAACGCAGACTGGAATTAATTGCTAGTATTTCGAACCAAATCATGAACCTGAAACTGCTTTTCCTTCATTTAATTCATGTAGTTTTCTGTAAGTTTGGTTGTTTTTATGACACTTTTATCATTTAAAGTTTTAATTATAAATCAGTTTGATCCATTTCTCCCTCTCCTCTTTGTCTCCATGACCGCTGCCTTGTGAAGCGATGAGGGAAACTGAGTGGGAAATCTGTTTTGTTTGACTTTTGCTCTGTATGATGACCTTCCTGACCAACCAGCCGAAAGGTAGAGCAGGGTCGTGACCCCCCCAGCACCATCAACACACCATGGAGCCAATACAACTTCAGCAGTGAGTCGACTGTGCAGATATTCAGCCTGAGAGAGAGAGGTTTGACACAGCTGTGAGTAGAAACGCAGTCTTCAGGATCATCTCGGCGCAGTCTTCAGGATCCAGTCAGCGAGCTGCTGCACCGCTCTGGTGTCAGGTGCTGAGTTTGCTCGGAGAAGCTGACGTGTTTGATTGTTCATGAAAAGTGAGGATGAGATCAAATGAGACGCCTTATTAAAGTTTTATTAGTGAAAGCAGCTCTATGAAATAAGAAGTGGGTTGAAGTAAAGGTGCTGAAATCTAGTTTTAAAAATGTATTTCTTATTTATTTAATATCGAGTGCTGGGTGAAGCAGAGAGACATCTGCCTGCTGTTCCTGGTTAAAACTCTGGGCCCAGTGACAACATCTCAACAGCTGCTCTGACACAATATCTATAATCGTGGACATGTTCTGGGGCCGCTGTCCAGCGCCGGCTGAAAAGCCTTTATCTCCACATTGTCAAATTTTCACAGACGAAGGAAAACTGTTTCACTTTTGGCGGGGTGACAGAGCTTTTTTGACACCATCCAGAGGCTTTCTGAGAGGGATTCAGGAGGAGAAAAGATGAAGCATGAGTCACCCCGTTTCAGAGAGCTCTCACATGAGATGAAGACAGTCCATGTTAAACACCGAGGCTGTAGAAAAACCAGGAGAAAACAGCTCAGGGTCGTAATTGCTCACGATGTCCGGAAAGCAGGTAGAGAGAGGGAGGAGCGGGCCGAGGGTGGACTGTTTGTGTTTACTGCTCAGCGTCTGCGGCAGATCAAGATGACTGAGTGTAAGCGAGCTAGTCAAGGCCCAGCCACAGAATCCATATCAGGAGGGAAGCAGCAGAGTGCTGAAAGGCAGATCAATGTGCAAACAAACCAGCCCTGCAACACAGAGGGAAACCACAACCCTCTGCTGCGGCTACACGGCTCCTCTCTCTCTCTCCCCCTCTCTCTCTCCCTCTTTGTCTTCAGTCCAGGCTGGAACGAGCAGAAAAGCGTGAATATGAAACACTAACTTTCCATATGCCGTGGCCCTGAAATGTGAAAGCGCTGATGTGTGACAGGCTGTTTTGTGTCTGTAACAGTTGCATATTATTGCTGTGCTGTGGATGCTCTTTGCTGTGCAGAGTGCTTCTGACATTTAATGAAGGAGAAAAGTGTCCTCCCATGATCCGGAGTTTGCTAAACTTCACGCTGCTCGTAAAAACACTTTGCATCCCCGTCTTTTTCATCTCTGGATCTCGGTGCTGCAACGGTTTCACATGTTTCCATTCAGCTGAAGGTCTGATCACGCTGCAATCACTGGAAAGACGGCTCTTTAAAGCTGAACTCTGACTATAACCTGCTCCTGACGAGGTTAGCTCTGCTCATTAATCTAGGAGGGTGAGTCAGACAGGTTTAAAAGGAGGCACTGAAAACTGACAGATCTGATTTCCCCTTAAAATGGAATTTCTTGGTGCAACCATCAACCTTTTGTCCAGAAGTTTCTTGCAGCTTTTCACGTCTTCAAAAGTTACAGACAAGGGAGTTCCCTGAGTTTTCAACCCCAAACAAGATCTTTGATTTAACTTGTATTTGTATTTTTTTGCTTTCTAAGGTGTTGCATATGTACATGACAGACAACATGTCACATCACACTTATACCTACAGGCAATTTAGAATCCCCAATCAACCTGATGAGCATGTTTTTGGACTGTGAAAGGAAGCCAGAGAGAAAGTATGCATGCACCAGGGAGAACATGCAAACTCCACACAGTCTTATTGACTGTATATGGTGTAAGTTACAGCAGCACCCCTTTCATTTCTTATATTTATGGGGTACCAGGCGAATGCCACCATGGCCATAAAATGTTTGTCAGCCGTCAGCTCAACTGAGGTAGGCAGACTGTATCCAACTTTCAGCTTCATACGTCCCTATGACCTAAAGTTCTGACACACCTTCTCATTAAAGTTTTTGCAATTTTCTGGACTGATTAACTTTCATTTCTTAAAGTAATGATGGCCACTCATTTTTCTTTAGTTAGCTGATTGGCTCTTGCCATAATATGAATTTTAGCAGTTGTCCAATAGGGCTGTTGGCTGTGTATTAACCTGACTTCTGCACAACACAACCGATGGTCCCAACTCCATTGATAAAGGCAGAAATTCCACTAATTAACCCTGATAAGGAACAGCTGTGAAGAGAAAACCATTTCAGGTGACGACCTCTTGAAAAATGACAAGAGTATTCAAAGCAGTAATCAGAGTAAAGGGTGGCTATTTTGAAGAAACAAGAATATAAAACATGTTTTCAGTTATTTTAACTTCTTTTTGTTAAGTACATAACTCCACGTGTGTTCAATCATAGTTTTGATGCCTTCAGTGAGAATCTACAGTGTAAATATTCATAAAAATAAAGAAAATGCACTGAATGAGAAAGTGTGTCCAAACTTTTGGCCTGTACTGTTTATCACACAACAACAACAAAATAATGATAATTACAAAGGGAACAACGACACACCACATGCGTCCATCTGGGGCAGAAATTTCCAGTCACTCTCTCTCTCACTTCTCTCCACACCTGCGCCAACCATAGTCTGTATATAGAATGGACAGCGTGGCTCCGCCTGTCACCGTTGTACGGTTTTGAAGCCAAAAGAACCCCCTCACTGGAGCCACCATTGGCCGCCATTGTGCAGCCAGAGTCTGTGTAGCAGAGGATTTCAGGTGAAGCCGAGTAAAAAAAAAAAAAGAAATACATTTTTTTTTTTTCTTCTTTTGAAGGTTTTTGGCTCTTTTTCCTGAAGTTTCTTATATCTCAGATAAAAACTACTCATGAACGGCAGCTGTAAACCATCATAAAACCAACTTATAACTAAGTTTTTAACATCCAATAACTAATGAAAAAACAACTTCTCAGTTAAAAAAAGACTTGAACACTATGCAGCCAAATTACATTGTCATACCACCTTAGCGTAAGGATGAGAGAAACATTTCTACCAGGTGTAGTAATTTTCTTAAGTTTTCCCAGCTCATATTCAGAATGCATGGGGAGGCGGAGTTTATGACCTATGCTGCAGCCATGCACCAGGGGGCGGGGCATCTGATGGAAGCTTCAGTCAGAGCTGAACGTCAATAAGTTCTCTGATTATACAGTTATTGGCTATTTCCCCGGACAATAAGGCCCGCCCCTTTATCCCAGCTGACGGCCAAAACAATCAGATTCTGCCGTAAAAATGGTAACATACGTTCCAGATTTAAGAAGCTTTATTTTCACACTAACGCACATTCATACTTGAGAAGCACATAATTTCACCCTCAAGATTCCGGAGATGAGACAGTGTTGTGGATCCTGATGGTCTGGGGTCCAATGCACAGAAAGTCAAGGACTTCTGCCCTCGGGTCTGTGAGATCACTGTGCTGAAGGAGGAGGTGAAGTCCAGAAAGAGGAGGCAGACATATGAGTTTTTGCTTTCAAGGTGGGTGAGGGCTAGGGTTGCTAACTGTCCCATATTAGCCTGGACATCCTGTATATTGTGTTTATTCTACTTGTCCCATTTATTGACTGTTAACCCCTGTAAATACAGCAGACTGCACCCTACAGATCCTAGATCAGATAAAACAGCAGCGTCAAGTCAAGTGCCCATCACACCACCTGTCAACCAATCACAGGCCCCCTCATGCACATCAGTAGTTGGTGCAAATGCCCAAACAAAGTTCTGCAAATAGAACAAACTAGAGGAAAGGAAAGTTTTGGTAATGTGTTGTATGGTTGGCAAACATGGACAAACCGAAAAAAAAAATTGAAAAGACTGCAGTTACAACAAACAATGGGAAGTAATGAAGACATGGGTTAAACTTATCAGCAGTGACTCCACAAAAGCCTTTTGCAAGCCTATTTCGGGGTATTTTCAATTAGACAGTGGTCAGTTGGTCAGTCAAGAGCTGCAAAAAGTGAAAAGGTGAGTCATTCTTTCTTTTGCTTTTAATTTTTCTTTGAACTATTTTTAGGTATTAAAAGCCAAATTGTGGTTTATTTGAGGTTTCTTGTATAAGGTCGCATGATAATGCAAGCCTGATATAAGGGAATATACACACTTAATGCATTATCAATTGAATCAGAATATGAGTATATATTGGATCCACACACCATGCTCATGCCACCATGACAACATGCACCTGTCCCCTATTTCACAGTGAGGGAGTTGATGACTCTCGTGAAGGCTGTGTGGACAACTGATGAGATGACATCATCAGAAAGTGAAACTAAGTGATCAGAGTTCTATCTGTTTATATTGTCAGATGAATTAATATTGTTGAATCTCACAAATTTATGCACAAACTGCAGCATCAGTGTTGCTTTTGTCCTGGAAGCTGGTTTGAATTAATTCTGAAGGATCGTCTGTGAAAGATACAGATTTGGACTCTACTATTTGTGTCGACCGACTTCACGTTACAAATGTAACGCACCACAGTCAGGCACATCTGAAATAATGAGGTTTATAATAACGGTTGTGGCATAACTGCAGGAACACAAACCCACAACTACACTACCACACACGCAGGGAGCTGAGCCACGAAATAACTCAATTTAAAATATAAAACAAAGGAAGAGAACCGGGGAAAATCTCAGCCCAAAACATCTGTGCTGTAATAAAGTGAAATTAATGATCAGAGTATATTTTCCTGTGAATCAATATTATATAAAATATAATCTCATGAATTTACGCATTAACAAAGTCAGCAATTTTCTGCAGCATTCCTTCCTGATTTTTGCTGCAGTAACTGTTGCTCTTGTCTTGGATGATGCATTTAAGGAGTATCTTATTTCAAAGTTATTTCTGAAGAGGCTGCTTTGCAGGGTTATTCCAATTTCACCATGTTTGTGATTGGTCAGACGCTGTAAACTCCGCCCCTTTCATGTGAGCGCGCACTGATCCAGACTGGAAAATCCTGGATTCACCTAGAGAGTTAAAATCCAGCTTCATAGTAGCACTTATCAGTGCTGTGAATGTCTCGTTTAGTTAATCCAGGCAACAGAAAGAGATCTTGGATGTGTTAACCCAGCGTCATAGTACAGGCCCCAGGAGTCAACAGGTTAACAGCCTAACATGACCCAGGAGAGGATCATCATTGGGGTGGGAATCCAGGGAATCAACACATGAAAATCCCTCAGTTTGCAGTTTCTCACACTGCACTCAAAAGTTATATTTAGTAGGTTTTTAAAACAGCAACAGACACAAACAAAAACAAAATTACAGCTTTTGACAATGGCCTATTGAGCCGTGGGTGTGAAACCAAACAGTTGAATATTTAATTCATGGCGCCTCTGCTTTATAGAAGGGAAAAACTGGAGCCAAATTTCATGCTGTTTGATTGAAAGTGTCTGTCAGTATAATCTGCTATAAAAGGAAAGGAATTAGCATTAAAATGTACTAAATGGTAGATAGGTGCATTAAGGAGAAGGTACCTTTCTGTTTAGATGACTCAGGTAAAAGCAGCAAACAGTCTGATGCTAAAGGCTTCTTAGTGCAAAAAAAATAAAGCGTGCAGCTCAATATTTATGAAACTGCACCTCTTTTTTTCCTCCTCCTCCTCCTCCTCTCTTCCTTCATTTCTTTGTCAGCCTCAGAGGCCATTTCAGCATCCCTCTCCTCTCTTCTCCTCGGCCACAATAGAAGAGAGACAGAGAGAGAGATACACAGACAGATTAGCAGACAGATAGATCAGGAGGTGGTGGAATTATCTATGCAGCGAATCACAGCAGTTACAAGTTGTGATCACAGAGAACGAGGGGGGCGAGGTGGAGTGACAGGCGAGGAGGAAGAGAGGCAGAGTCGCAGGAACAGGTGGGGAGGGAGAGGAGGAGAGGGGAGAGGAGGAGGTGTAGTTGAAAGTAAGAAGAGAATAGAGAGCAGTAGAGGGAATCGATGTTCCCCATGCGATCTATAGAACTCTCAATTATCCTCCTGCAGCCCGACGACGATGACGGCGGCGGCTCTCAGGATGAAGAGTGAAGAAGGGGTGCAGGAAACGCCGGTGAGGGAGGGTGGGTGGTGGTGGTTGGGGGTGGGACAGGTCGCTCCTGTTTCAGCGGTGTCTTCTCGCAGTGCAGAGTGCGATGACGAACTCTGTTGCAATGCAAATTTACTGTCCTGTTTGTGTAGAGGCGCCGGCTGCAGAGGACAAAAACACGAGACACAGAAAAAAAGAGAGAGAGACAGAGAGACAGAGAGGGGAAAAGAGAGAGAGAGACAGCCACAGAATGGAAATGAGACAGGCAGAAAGAGAAGACAGCAGAACAAAGGGAGGGGAGTAGAGGTGAGGCGAATGAGAGACAAAGACAGCAGAAGGGGAAAAGAGGGAGGATGCGTTCAATGGAAGAAAGAAGAAACAGATGGAATAAATAACAAAGAGAAAGAATGGAAAGGAGGAAGGAAAAGCAGGGGAAATAAATTCAACAGAAACCTTCCACATACAGGAGCTGACTTCCTCCAAGAAAATCGATACAGACAAGTCCCCACAGGCCCAGGAGAAGATAACTCTGCATGAAACCACACATGTTGGATCTACTGCCCCTGAGAGGACACCAGTCCATCCATTGGTTACTTCCTGAAAGGGTTAACAACCCATTAAAGCCAACTCCAATGCAAAACCCTTAAAGGGGCCGTGAGCAGTTTGAAAGTGATCACGAAAAAGCCTCATTTTTATAAATTTGCTTAATCATAACGTACGATGTAAAATGTGTTATCAGCGCCAAAATAAGTTGTTTTTAAATGCTGATTCTTAGCTTTCTAAGTAGGACTGAAAGCACACCAAAGACTCTATGACGACATCACCCCAGCTGAAGAAGTATAGCAAAACGTGTTTTTTCTGCTGAAAATGACTTCTGTGATTCATCTGGAACAGTGAAAGCAAGAGCAAGACTGTCTGACAGAAATAGTATAGGAGAGCATACGGAAGCTATACAGGATAGAGACAAAGCTAGAGGCTGAAAAATGAACTGCAAGCTAAAATACAGGCTAGAGGCTAAAACACTGGCTCAAGGCGAAAACACAGGTCAAAGGCTAAAACACTGTCTCAAGGCAAAAACACTGGCTAAAGGCTAAAACACTTGTTGAGACGAAAACACTGTCTCAGGCCCAAAACACTGTCTCAAGGCTAAAACGCTGGCTGAAGGCTGAAACACAGGCTAAAGGCTAAAGCACAGGCTACAGGCTAAAACACAGACTCAAGGCAAAAACACAGGTCAAAGGCTAAAACACTGGCTCCAGGGTAAAATACTGTCTCAAGGCAAAAAATACTGTCTCGAGACGAAATCACTGGCTCAAGGCTAAAGCAATGGCTTAAGGCTAAAACACTGGCTAAAGGCTACAGCACTTGTTGAGACGAAAAACACCGTCTCAAGGCTAAAACAATGGCTCTAGGCTAAAACACAGGTCAAAGGCTAAAACACTGGCTCCAGGGTAAAATACTGGCTCAAGACTAAAACATTGGCTCCAGGCTAAAACACTGGCTAAAGACCAAAGCACTTGCCGAGACGAAAACACTGTCTCAAGGCTAAAACACTGGCTCAAGACTAAAACACTGGCTCAAGGTTAAAACCACGACTAAAGGCTGAAACACAGGCTAAAGGCTAAAACACAGGCTAAAGCCTAAGACAGGAGTTGGGCCGTTAGTGCTTGTGTTCATTCCTGTCCACATGCAGCAATTATTCTGCAGCTATCTGTTTAAACCCTATCAATAAAAAAGAGTGGTGTTACGCTAGCTCTGCTAGATTATTAAGCACTGCCAGTCTCAACAAGGATTCACTAAGTTACAAGGTATCAATGTAGCTGGCTACGAAAGTTGGCTACAAACTTACAAAGTTTGCTGGTTGTCATGTATTAAACAATAGTGCTTCGTAACTGTTGGTAATACATTACCTCATTGCATGGTATCTCATAAAAAGTCCTCTTGAATAAAGAAAAGTAGTGTTAAAAGTAAGATCTGATCTCCAGTCATCTTTCAAAACAAATACACGAATCACTTTAACATAATAGTTTACGCAAGTCCTCCAGCCAGAGGGGGCGATGCAGTCCACTTCAGATGGATTCTGCTCACAGTCACTTTACATAACATGAATTAATTTTAATTCCAGTCATTAACACTGCAGCCGTCTCAGAATCTCAACTGTGGCTCAACCTGTTGTGACAAACTGACCATGAACTCATCATATAACATTGCAGAGTTTAGTTTTTTTAATTTGAGGTGGCCGCACACTCCAGGATAATCAGGCAAATTTTTGTCCCGATCTGCACCTTATGGTGTTTGCAAATGACATGGCGTCTGATTCTCCTGTCGTGTAGGGTATTTTTGGAACAATTTTCTGGATCCTCTCTGCTCAGAATGAGAGATCACAGATAATGAACATGCTTAATATTTACAACTAGAAATCCTGAAGTGAATAGTCTTTTCCAAGAGGAGCTGAACCATAGGAGCCAAACATACAGTGTATAATGTCATGTGTCCCAGAACAAGGGCCAATCAAGAGGCGAGCTGATGAAACAGGAATTAAAACCAAACAAAACATATGGAACAGGTGGAAATAAAAGTTTTGTGAACTTCCAAAATGGAAAATCAACTAGAAGAATTTTTGTAACAGCATGAATGTTTATACTAGGTTTCATCCAAAAGTTACCAAAACAGGATGGATCTAGAGAAGAGTTTGACCAAAATTGCTACAGCAATGGATGAACCCAGTGAATAATCACTAACCAGAGAAAAAAAAAATTCTACACTAAAACTGACAAATTAATGGGAAATCCTAAATAAACAAAGTAAAATATCTTTTGAATTACATTTATCACATACTGGAGACACAGACGTATATAACTTATGTAGCATGACCTGAAAATAATGAAAATTAAAACAATAAAAACGATGAGTAACTTAGAACTACATAACCTGTGTCTGCTATTAATTGGAAAACTATGAATTCTGGATAGTGTAGTCCGCCATAGTTTATCAGGCAACACAGCAAGGTCAGAGATCATGTTGAATACAACACCAGTTACGCAACACTCTCCAGCAGATGATCTGTACCATTAAGGCAGAGATGGTTTCCCTCTTTCTGCACCAATAGTCAACAATATCTGAGCTATATTTAGTTTCAATTAATGCTGTGTGCACAAAAAGTGTTTTCCTTTTCCTTCATTACAAAAGCAAAGCACTTCATCTTTTATAAGCGCTCACTGTCTTAAGTGCAAAATTGCCTCAAGCGCTGCTGTTCTCGTCAAAGTTACTTCTCCATCACCGACCAATTAGGATCAAGAAGAGATGAGACTTGTGTTAACTTGGTCAACAACAAAAGGTGCAGAAGAAACAAGCCAGAACCAGCAAAGTTTGAAAGGATACAATCTCTAGGTCGGGAGATAGTGCGTAGTTCCACAAGAGCATCTCAATTTTCTCTGCACTACATACATACATACATACATACATACATACATACATACAAGCCTCATTCACAAATAAATGCATGTAAATGTTTTACTCTTCCCATAAAAACAAGTACACATGCAATATTACTGATTCATGACACATTGGTCACAGTCACTTTTGTTCAGACCACCTTGCATATATTCGTAAATCAGAATAATCTTGTGAAAGTGACAGGCGCATGCCCACAACCTGGGTTCAACATACCATCACACCAAATTAATTTACGGAACAAGGCACTCATGGACCAATTGCTAAAAAATGTATGCTGAAGTGCCCTCCTGGTAAGTGAATCAAAGTAATCTGCCCCTTTGGCTGGTTAAAACATGATAAACTGTCCACCTGGGAGCCAAAACACACTCTGATGTGCTTTCCTGGGAGCTAAAACATGCCAAAGTGCCATTTTGGGAGCCAAAACATGCCAAAGTGACTTCCTTGTTGGTGAACCACACTAATCTGCCCCTTTGACTGGTTAAAACATCATAAACTGCCTTCCTGGAAGCCAAAACCTGCCAAAGTGCGTTTCTGGTTGGTAAACCACACTAATCTGCCAATTTGGCTTGTCAAAACGTGATCAACTGCTCTCATGGGATCCAGAACAAATGCTTCACTTGGGAGCCAAAACATGCACTACAGTCTCCCCCTAGTTGGCAAACTAGAATAATCCACCTCAACTGCCTTTTTGGGAGCCAAAACAAATGCTGACATGTCTTCCTGGTTGGCCAACCAAAATAGGCTGCCCCTTTGACTGGTGAAAACATGAAAAACTACCATCCTTGGGGCCAAAACATAAAACATACACTTAGGTGCCTTCTTTTATGCCAGAACACACGTCAAAGTACCCTCTCAGAAGCAACACTTGCACTGAAGCCACACTGTCTTCTTGGGAGCCAAAACACACACTTAAGTGCCCTCCTAGTTGGCAAATCCCTCTAATCTGCCCCTTTGGTAGATTTTGGGAGCCAAAACACACCCAAGTCCCTCCCTTCTGTTTAGGAGCAAAAACAAGTGCCATCTTGGCAGCCAAAACACACACTGTATGTGCCTTTCTTTCGCCATTGCCTCTCAAAACATCTGTGCTCGCCACTGACCCCCACACTCCCCATGTTTTCAACTCTATCCACCATACAGGCCTCTCCAAATAAAAGCAGAAAAATCCTGAAAGAATAACTCATAAGATGCTTAAAATAGGGAAACATGTTAGATCAAAACTAGCCACTGCTGACAATAACATCTTAGTCAAAGCTTCCTAGTTGTTCATGATCGATTGGGGGTGCAGATTTCTCCTCTATAATTAACAAGTCACATGTTCCAGGAGTCTGCTCTGCTGCATCAGAGCAGGATGTGGTAGCAGCACAGCTTAATAGCTGCCCTGCATGTTCTTTTATGTGGGAGGAAGGAAGGACCCGGAGCGTGTGGAAGAACATGCTAACTCCACACATGAGGTCCCAGGTTGGGTTCAAAATGTAGGCCGTTTTCCTGGGAGGCAAAACAGTGGAGCTCTTAATCTGTGAGCTGTGTTTGATTTACAGAGTAGAGAGGAGGAGAAACTATGTAGATAGAGTCAACCCCTGTGCATAACACTGGATGCACCAATCATATACTGCTAAGATACAGGCCCAAAAAGTTAGATTTAATATCACTAAGAAATGGCTGATATCTACAGGAACCGTTTGTACTTTTTCCCTTTGCTAAGAAGAACAGTAATGATATAAACTTGAATTAATTACTGTCTGGCTGCCTACAATATGCCCAACAGTATAGATTGGCAACCTCTACCAGCAGCACTTTGATATCATTTGCAGTCATATACTGCAATTCAATATACATTACATGATGGGCAGCTACAAAGGCCAAAGAAAAAAAAAAGAAAAATCAAAGTTTCCTTGTTCAATTTACAGGTTAATACAAAATATTTACACATAGCTGGTCCAGGCAGTGAAGAGTAGACAGCCAGTCTACTGTCTGTCAGTGACAGCTTGTATCGCCTGTGTGATGCACCCATGTACAGTAGACCCTCATATCCACCGCGTGCCCTCCCTCACTCATGGTATTCATCTTAACTAGACAAACTAATTATTTTGCAGTTCAAATAAATAAACTCTATTCATTTAGAGTGGATTACTATATTGAACTGACATAGTATATCTTGTGATTATGCATTTAAAATAAATAGGCTTTATTACACAAATGAAAATTTATCACATAAAGTTGATTTGGTAGGTTTGAGTTAAAATTACCCTAATAAAATCAATTGAAATTTTTCATGTAATTGAAATATGTAAATCCCATGACTAAGGGTTTAATTTTTTTTTTCAGCATAGACACAGCCATGGAACTGTAAAGATGAAAACCTGTTGATTAAGTTTTCCCCATGCTTCCAGACATTTGATTTTGTCTCATAACCTCCGACCTTCAGCCCTACTTAACACATGGATATGACAGCACCATTGATCCTCTCATGTCAGGAATAAAGAGTGTAAGCCTACTTCCAAAAACCAGCTCAGAGGTGTGTTTATGAAACAGTCCAGATGGGCTGAGAGCTGCTCCAGTAATTAAGTCCTCGCAAGTAAAGCAAAACCAGAGTAAAGGCACGTACAGAACAATGCAGCAAAATCAATGAGATACCCCCCACTGTTTTAACACACACACATACACACACAGACACGCAAGAGAGAAAAATAAACACAGTTTTAAGGTGCGTTGATGACTCATTTTGATCGATGGAAGACGCTTGAGCTGCTCTCAGTCTCCAGGGAAGAGCTGGCTCTCCCAACCCAGCAGGGGGTCACTGATAGAGATCCACCAGATCGATAGATCGCTTACTCAGGGAGGGGGAGAGAGAGGAGCTAAACCTACCCAGAGTTATGTGTGTGTGTGTGTGTCCACTTGTGTGTGTGATATCTGGGCGTAAACAATAGAGAGAGTAATTAGCTCTATGCCATTTCCTCTCTCTCCTTGGCTGTATTGTCTTTAAAGGTGGCTATGATTGTGATTGATGTGCCTTTTATTTAGTGTTTCATGTGTGTGTGTGAGTGTGTGTGATGAAGGGTTATTGTATTCGGACCCACGCTGCGCTGTATGGAGAGGGGGGCTGCACCGAGTCATTATGGTCAGTAAGACATCCATTGATCAAACTGTCAGGCTTTTATATGTGTGTGTATGTCCGTTTATATGTGTGTGTGCGTGGCAGCCTGATAAGCTAATTGCCCCTTGGCCAATAGGAACGCACGATGTAATGGCTCCAAAACATCCAGTCAATTAGCACGTATAACAACAGGAAGCGATTCAGTCATTCACTTACACACTTCCTCTCATCAAACACATAATTCAGCTCCGTGTGTGTGTGTGTGTGTTTTTGTGCGTTTCCTCTTTGTGTTTGTACGCACACCCACATATACCAACATGCATGCACACACCCACCCATATTTCCTCTGTCTTTCCCTCGCTGGAAATGAGGCTGCACACCATGTGAAGAGAGCTGAGAGGAGGTGGTACCTCAGGGAGCTGATTTACAGCACAGGAGTGTGTTTTTTTTCGGCTACACACAAACACAAACACACACACATGCAGCCGCAGATGTATACAGACGCAGATGCTTGCCAACACAATAATTTATTCAATCTAAAAAAAGAAGATAGCTGCTAAATCCCTTCATCAACACCTACGAAACCTGCAACACACATGTGCAGCCTTTTCAACCACATGTGAGGAAACACACATGAACACACACACACCCGCTTTTCCACACACACAGAGGTATCTGCAATAAAATGGGATTAACTCTGGCTGCTGCTAATCCTGTTTGTTTGCTTGTTTGTTTTTTGAAAGTGGGATTTCTCTGCAGTGCGTTCGGTTCATTCAAGCTCCAGAGTTGAAACCCAAATCTGTCATTTTGGCTGTTTTGTTGTTGAAAGTGGGCGACCAGTCTGCGCAACTGTACGGCACACACACATAGACACACTGGTATACCATCCATAAAGGGCTGGTATTAGTGTCTTTATCTTGTATCTATATGCAGCTAAAAGTTGGAGTGTAATCCAGTCTAATTCCTCTCAGGATGTCACTACTTCCGTGATTTTTTTCCTCCTGCTGTGAAAAGCTCCACTCCAAATCTTCTGGTTCAGCGCCCCAGGTCAGCTCGTAGAAAGTGTGCTTTGGAGAAATGAATGAAGAGACAGTTAGCACTCACATGCTCCAGTGGAGCTGCTCTGAAGCAGACAGGGGTTCTTCTCCCAGGTGTGAATGTTTGTAAAAGCAGCAATTTACCAGAAACAGAAGCAAACCTGTGCAAATCTCAGTGCTGTCCATCAGCTCTCTGCAGGCAGCGTTCGCTCTCATCTGTTTGTTCAAACACTCCAGGTGGGTGTGCTGCAAATTGTACGTTACGGGGTCAGTTAACCACAATCACAAAGTACATGTTTCCCGGCTGCATCAAACTGTGGAGTTAGTTTAAGTTAACATCTGTTTTTCTGAGACGTGTTTCCACTACAAAGACAGGATATTTGTTGTTAAAACAATAGACTTCATTGTTTTTTTGAAAATATTCTCAAATTTTGAACCTGATGCCTGCAACATGTATCCAAAAAGCTGGAACAGGTTCATGTTTCCTATTGTGTTAAGTCACCTTTCCTTTGAACAACACTCAGTAAGTGTTTGTGAACTGAGGACACTGACTGTTGAAGCTGGAATTCTTTCACATTCTTGATGATGAACAACTTCAGTTAATCAACAATCTGAGGTCTCTGTTGTGGTATTGTGTTCTTCATGATGCACCACACATTTTCAATGGGAGAAAGGTCTGGACTGCAGGTAGGTCAGTCTAGTAGCTGCACTCTTTTACTAAGGAGCCACACTGTTGTAACAGGTGCAGAATGTGTCTTGGTTTCATTGTCTTGCTGAAATAATCAGGGACGTCCCTGAAAAAGATGTTGCTTGGATGGCAGCATGTGTTGCTCCAAAACCTGGCTGTTGCTTTCAGCATTGATGGTGCCATCACAGATGTGTAAGTAACCCATAATGCTATCACCACACCCCCATACCATCACAGATGCTGCTGTTGAACTTTGCACTGGGAACAAGCCGGGTTGTTCTTTTCCTCTTTGGCCTGAAGGACACCACGTCCATGTTTTCCAAAATATTTTAAAATATGGACTTTTCCACTTTGCCTCAGTCCATTTCATATGAGCTTAGGCCCAGAGAAGGCAACAGTGTTTCTGTCTGTTGTTGATATCTGACTTTGTCTTTGCATGGTAGAGTTTGAACTGTCACTTGTAGATGTAGTGATGAACTGTGTTAACTGACAATGGTTTTCTGAAGTGTTCCTGAGCCCACGTGCTAATATCCTTTACACAGTGATGTTGGTTTTTAATACACTGCTGCCTGAGGGGTCAAAGGTCACGGCCATTCAATGTTGCTTTTGGGCCTTGCTGCTTACGTGCAGAGATTTCTCCAGATTCTCAGAATCTTTTGATGATATTATGGACCGTTGATGATGAAATCAATGAATTCCTGCATTGTACATTGAGAAAGATTTTTCTTAAACTGTTGGACTATTTGCTCACACAGATGTTGACAAAGTGGTGAACCTGGCTCCATCTTTGCTTATGAACTTTAATACCCAATCACGACACTCACCTGTTTCTAATACACCTGTTCACCAGTGGAATGATCCAAACCGCTGTTGTTTTTCAGCATTTCTCAACTTTTTTCAGTCTTTTGTTGTTGGAACGTGCTGCAGGCATCAAATTCAAAATTAGTGAATATTTGCAAAAACAGAAAAGAAAACAAAATAATTATTGTTCAAACTGATAAACTTAATTGTTTGTTTGTTTTGTCTTCGTAGTGCATGCAACTCAATATAGGTTAAACAGAATTTGCGAATCATTGTATTCTATTTTTATTTATGTGTTACACAACAACCCAACCTCACTGGAATTAGGATGTAAATCTAAAATACAAAAGAATAAAAATCTTCACTTTAACATTTCTCAGAGAGATTTCCTCCATGTTTTCTGGAAAGGATTATGCAAATTAGTGCTAATTATGAACAAAATAAAGTCAGGTCTGAGACAAATATTTGGGTTCTGTTGGGTAAGCAGTTGTTCGTTTCCAGAGGAATTTCCTGCTCCATTTAAACCCAAGTAAATATTGATGAATTATTAATTCCATTTTTGTAAGCTTGCCTGTAGACAAATTTCCTACTTTGCATGAAGATTTGACCGTGATCCAAATGAGCACTGTCTTTTATCTGCATGTATTTAGCTCCAAACTGCAGGATATCTTCTCAGAGAGGTCTGAGTGAGGTCAGTGACAGAGCGCTGCTGCTTCGCATCCAGAGGAGGAGAGTTGACGTGGTTTGGGCGTTTGATGAGGATGCCTCCCGGATGCTTCCCCTGGAGGTGTTCCAGGCACGTCCAGCAGGGAGGAGACCCCGGGGCAGACCCAAAGCTAGGTGGAGGGATTATATATCCCTTCCAGCCTGAAAACGCCTGAGGATCCCTCAGGAGGAACCAGAAAACACAGCATGGGAGAGGGATTTAAAGACTGATGCCTCCACGACCTCAACGTGCAGATCTCTGACCTAGTTCTATGTCATATCCTCAAAGTATCTGTCTACATTCACACAGAAAAGCATTGTTAAAACAGTGGAGATGGGGATTTAAGTCACACTGCAAAAACTGAAATCAAAGCAAGTCATTATGTCTTATTTTTAGTAAAATTTGTCTTACTATTCTTGATTTGAGCCACATTTACTAGACAAGGTCATAAAAATGTCTCATTTCAAGTTTTTTAAAGACAAAAATGAGGCATCGATTGCTTGTAACAAGTAAATAAATCTGCCAATGGGTTAAGATAAAAGATTCTTGTTTTAAGACATCTTTCTAATTTCAAGAAACTTCCCGGGCGAATTCATCTTATCCCATTGGCAGATTTTTTTTTACTTGTTACAAGCAATTTACACCTGATTTTGTCTTAAAAAACTTGAAATAAGACATTTTTATGACCCGTTCTGGTGAATGTGGCTCAAATTAAGAACAATAAGACAATTTTTATTACAAATAAGACAATGACTTGCTTAGATTTCTGTTTTTGCAGTGCATGCAAATGTGTTAATATGCAAACTCCACATAGATGGGGGAAACAAAAACTGTGTTTAGACCAAGCTGCAACTGTTTTTAAAAATATAAAACAATGCAGAAATCTGCCCTCCATCCAATGTCTGCTTGCTCTGGAAGTACATGAAGTCCCAAAGACACCAAGCCACAAAGAGCCATTTTCACAGCAGAAATAAACATTGCTCTCATCTGAATCGCTAATGTCACGAGTGGCACAAACTGTTCGAGGGTGATTCTTTTAACTGTACAGTTTTGAAAACATGAACATGAGATCACCAAACCAAAAGCACATGGCTGTGCCAACCATGTAGCTTCACAGCCCTGTTCCAGAAACAGACAGTTGATGTCATAAAGACTAAATCCATTTATAATTCAGTCTGTAGTTTGTATCAGAGGGTCCAGGAGCCTTTACAGGGTTCCTGAAGGTTTTGGCAAAACTTTTTAAGACTTTTTTATTCCCACTTTGGATGAAATTAAGACCAAAAACACCATAAATGTAGTTGATGGTTGGGAGAACTTGCTGTATTACAACCAAATCATAACATGTGTCACTTGATGAAACCCATTCAAGTTAACTTTTTGTCTGTTTATTGAATATAAATGCTCTGTGGTTAACAGCTGTATGTACAAGTACAAACCGTGACACAGCAGCTTGTAAGAAAGTGTCCACTTTACATCTCCTTCTGGAAAAATTTAATCAATAAAACAAACCCTGCCCTGACAGTTTCAAGACCTTTGAGTAATTTATTAAAAACCAGAATATACAATTTTAATCAACTTAAGACTTTTCAAGGCCTTAGTTTTAATTGCATGAGTTTAAGACTCTTTTGTGGATGTGTAGGAACCTTGTTTTTGTTCCTGTTGAAACAGTCCCCAGAACTTAATGGTACATTCGGCCCATTGTTAGGGGCTGAAGACCTAGGTGGGTTATGTACAGCAGCCCCAGACCAGTAGAGGGCAGTAAAGCCTGGTTTATGCTTGACACATCCCCAAGGTCTGTGTGGCTTTCAAGGGGCAACCTCTGGTCTGAAAATATGAGAAAATACTGAAGTACTAAAGAGCTGCTATTCCCAGAGTGACCACTTGAGGCTGACTCCAGAAGTACCAGAAGTCACACACACACCAAGCTTAAAAAAAAAAAAAAAAAAAAAAAAAGTTGTTTTTCAGAGCCGATATTGGCATATTTACAGCCTGGTACAAACACTGACTCCCGTATGGATCATTAATTTCGCTGACAGTACACACTGTGTGGGGGATGAATTTTTTTCTAACTGTGCTGGTTGGAAGATCTAGAGCTTGTCCAATCAGAGGCACAGTTCAGATCACATGACTAACGGGCACCCAATGACTGTGAGTTTTGCTTGGTTCGCCGTTTTGCTTCAAAACAGGGCTACAGCAACAGACGGGTGACGTCACAGAGACTACGTCCGTGTTTTGTACAGTCTATGGTGGCTTTGTGTGGACAGATATCATATTAGCAGCCTTGCGCGGTCCTTGTCAAGTAGAAAATTTCTGCCACATACACCTCGAAAAATTCATAACTGTCAAAATGGAGGCGCGCAGACAACAAAGCAGCTGAATCAGAGCCATGTGTGTCTGAAGTGCCAGAATACAGCCACTTATTTGATTCATCACACAAAGGTCATTGTGATAACCGCGTTATGACAATTCCACATGGTCACGCTCAGAAGAGAAAAGGAGTGAAAAAATAACATTGTTAACGATGCAAACAAAAGCAAACTTCTTCTACTCTAGTTTAGTGCCCCGGTCAATGTTTGGTTGCGATTCACTGACCCCTGCAGTTTGGGAATTGAAGCCAACAGATGCTGCGTAGAGTGAAAAAAAACAAAAAGAAAAAAGCCACACGTTCTTTGGTGCATCTTTTTTCTGCGCGTTACATTAGCATGGAAAGCATAACCAAGCCTCAAGACAACAACAAAAGCCTTTGAGGATAAATTAATCCAAAGGAGAGGAACTTACTGCAGTTATCCTGTTCACAGAAAACAGATTTTAACTGAAACAAACTTACTTACAAATTTAGCCAACCTGAAATTTAACCCTCTGATGGATGAATCATGAAAGTCAGTGTCAGGATTTTTCCCTTGAGTGTTTTTATTTCGCTTAAGGCATGAATAAAAGTTTTCCTTTTTCTTTTTCAAATATTTGTAACTAGGGCTGATCATGCGATCACTAAAGCTGTGATCTTTTTTAGCTCCTGACTGACCCAGGATCTGTTGTGTCAGCTGTTTCACACACACGTGTCTTGAGTGTGAAACTGTTGGGAAAATTCCTTTTTTCCTTGGGATTATTGAATTTTTTTTTTAATTGTTTTGTATTTTATTTCATTTAACTTGACACAAAAATATTTTACACTACATTCTTTTTAAAAATTAATTTCATATTAAAATATTGACCTTTTATCTCAAAGTCGGAAACAATTCTTACCTTCAGTTTTCATTTTCGTCCTCGCATCAGAGTAGAAGCTTTTGATTTTTTAATGGTTTGATGTAATTTTCTGTCAAGTTTGTAGATGTTACTGTACATCGTGAAAATATCACAAAAGTTTGATTTGAAGAAAATCGTGAATCGAATTGAAATCGATGTATCTGCCAGAAAAATCGCAATTAGATCTTTTTCTAAAACCGTTCAGCCCTATTTGTAACTGAGCATTTAACATAAAACAGTGTGAACTTATTGTAAATGTGACTTTTTTTTGTTGTTGTTCGACTTCATTTCTTTTCTGGTAACTTCATGAATAATCTTTTTTAATGCTTTGCAAAACATTTGAACTCTCTTTCATCCATTTTAACACTGAATAATTTATAGTTTGTAAGCTTTTTCACCCTCAAATGTTCGTCTATAACTTTTTCTAAAAATACATACATTTGGAAAAAAATAAAAAACATTTTTTCAGGCCTTAAGAAGAATAAAAATATCCTGACACAGAACACACCACATGAATCATTGAATTTAGGAGTAAGTAACTTTTAAATAGGTGTCCACTGTAGTGACCACTTTGCACCACAGGGTTAAACTAAATCTAGACCAGCGCTGGGGCCCCCTCCATGGGTGATTCACACACCTTTACAGAAGAAATAAAATAACATTATTTTTACGACTGTGCCGCTGGTGCCCCTCATGAGTACCAGCACCCCTAGCGTTTGTCTACACTGCCTGTGCTGCAGACCAGCCCTGATTTAGACCCCTGTTCAGATGATCAAAATGCAGGTATTTCTGGATGAATCATTTCTTTGGTCAGTGGTGTGTCTACCTCTTTCCTAAAGGATGCATCTTTTATTTTGAAGCTATGTTTCCTGCGGCTTAGGTCCCCTGTTCTGTTTGACCTGATTTATCCACCGTACTTCTGAGTGGCTAAGCCTCGCAGCTCTCGCTATGATCTTGTCTAAATTTACATCTCTCAACATGCCCCTCTAATCGTGGCTGAAGAGAAGTTCTCATAGCTGCTGATGAAAGAGCGAGAGGTCGATCAAATGCAAAGCAGCTCTCTAAAGCCCGCTTTGCATCACGCGCCGCTCCGTCTCTCTGGCCTCAGAACAGACGCAGGAAGCAGGAAGCTGAAGGCAGAGACGCATTCTGCTCTTCTTTTAGTCTTTCTCTTTAAGTAACAGTGAGCACATTACTGGAAACAGAGACGAGCCTGAATGAGTGTTTGTGTTCTGGTCTAATAAAGACAGCAGGATGAATCTGTGTGTGAGTGTGTTTGTGTGAGTTAGGAATAATGGGATGTGAGGAGAAACAATTTCAGCGGATGGTATCTACATGATGGACTAAACGGAGAGACGTTTGTCCTTTAATAACTCAGATACACTAAAGATCTGCTGTAAAATATGCTTGTCGGCATAAATCAACGTCAGGTTTGGATTACACTGCAGTACAATACAAACACTCGGCCGTGAGTCACCGCTGGAGACACAGATAGGAAGGCAGCAGCACCTTTCAGGACAAAAGTACAGCCTTAGATCCTTAGCCTTAGATCAGCTCCTGAACATGGTGTTCATCCCGCTGGAGTCACATACATCCTTCATTCCAAGGGTAGCCACTATTACCAGCATTTATACGCTGCTTTAGTTTGAACAGTCCACTCCTGATGTGAGCATTACCACAGCTTACAGTCTCAGCTCACTTTATTGCTGCTCTTTTGATTGACATTTACAGGCTGCACTGCCTAAAGGAGGTGTTGCATTGCACCAACAAAAGGCAGTAAAGGACAGTGCAAGCTGGCAAACATGGGTGTAAAAGTCGCCTCTTTCACATGTAAACATTTAACACTCTGAGGGAGAAATTTTGGATATTTGGTTCTAGTATTTTCAAAATAAACCTGCTAAGGATGAGGAAAAAATAGAGTCCTCAGTGTCAAAACAAATGACCATCACAGTGTGGAGGACATTTCTCCAAGACAGAATACAACAATACATTCATGAAAAACTGAGGGAATGCAAAGAAAAACGCTGCAGCAATCAATGCATTCTCAAAAGGTTCAATGGAAACAAATGCAGACACAAAACACCACATGAAAGTATGCGGACATATACATGTGTGAGCAGTTTTAGCATATTTCTTTCAAATTAAAGTCTCTTTTTCAACAATGTGAAAATTAGGGCACTGGCAATCTGGTTTGGTGCTCTTTTTAAAGGGACTGTGAGGATTTTCTAAGACATCTTGGAAAAAGTCTCATATCTTTATATATGCCTGAATATAATCCACTTAAAATGAGATTATCAGCACTTAAATTGGTTATTTCTAAATGCCAGCTCCCGAGTGGGTCAGGGTGGACCGCATTGATTTATGGCAGGTCAGAGTTTCCATGACGCTGACCGATGATTTTAGCAACAAGGAGAGAAGTAAAAGTTTTTCTCTGCTGAAAATGGTTTCTGTGATTAATTTCTAAGTAATGGTGGAAACAGGAGCTGTTGTCTGACAGAAGAGAGACAGATGAGCAGAATGAAAGCAGAAAGTAGAGTGATAGAGCGCGGGCTTAGGACTGGAATATGGGACAGAGGCTAAAAGAAAGTGCCAATCGGTAAAACACAAGCTAAAGGCTACAACACAAGCAAAAGGATAAAATACAAGCTGAAGGCTACAGCACAAAAAATGCAAGTCAGAGACTAAAAAGCTAGCTTAATGCTTATACATTGGATAAAGCCTAAAGCTAGCGCCTAAAGGCTAAAACAAACTGGGATAAGACATACCCTTATGGCTTAAACATTGGCTACAGGCTAAAAGACTAGCCAAAGGGTAAAATGAGTGAGTGCTAAAACACAAACCTAAGACTAAAACACATGCTAAAAGCTAAAATTCAATCAAATGGCTAAAATACAAGCTAAAGGCTAAGACACAAGCTTCAGGCTAAAACATGGCTCAAAGACTGATAAACAAGCCGAAGGCAAAAACAAGAGCTAAATACTAAAACACAAGCAAGAGGCTAAAACAGGGGTTAAGCTGTTTGTGATAATGTTCATTCCAACCCAGATGCAGCAGTTATTCTGCAGTGATGTGTTCAAACCTGAGCGTCCATCAATAAAATGAAGAGCCACATTACGTTTGCTCTGCTTGGTGAGGTTGGAGTTGGAGATGAGCACTGGTAGGACACAACCAGGATTCATGTTACAGACATGAGTCAGAGCACCAGGCTGTGAGGAGCTAAGCTAAATATAGCTGGCAACTGAACTATGCTGTAAACTTTTTGTCAAATCTCAAACAACAGCACTTCTGGACAGTTGATAAATACATTTAATTGTGTTGTATCTAGTAAAAACCTATCTTATAAAAAAGTAGAGTTAAAAGATCTGCTTTCGGTTCATCTTTCAGAACAAACACATGCCTTGTTAAGAATCACGTCAACATGACAGTTTGCATAAGTCCTGAGGCTAAAGTGGTTGCTTCTATCCACTTCAACTGTACAGTCCTCATAGTCACTGTAAGGAGTCAAATAACACCACAGTCGCCAATATCACCACCCTAGCAATGGTTCTAAGAAAATTCAGAAGGGGCGGGACATTCAGTTTTGACTTTTTCAACAAAAAACTGATCTGACTCATTTTTACAAAGGTGTAATGATTGGGTCTGAGCATCTGATGAAGAAAGACAAGTTTTTTCCAGGATCTTTAAGTTCTCTTGGTAATGTCTTTGGTTTGAGAAAAATATGGTCACACAAAACACTCTGTTGCAGGGTGGGGTTTTTCATAAATAGATTTTGTTAATTTAATTTCCGGCAACGCCACCTGAGGACTTACACCCCAGGAACTAAACCTTAGGACTACAAAAGGACTTAAAATAAGGTCACACAGGTAAGAGCTGGAGAGTAAAGAGGCAATACAACCAAAATCAAAGGGGAGACCAACCCAAGTAAATGAGGCATAAAAAACCAAACTTAAGGGGCAAAAACAGCAGCAGGTTTAACAACTGTAACACAAAACCTGCGATTAAAACCAGATATAACTTCAGCAGAGATGATAAAAGATGACCAGCCACCCACTCACCAGTCTTCAGGAGCAGCAAGAGGCCTACTCTTCTTCTTCTTCTCTGGTGTTTAACAGCAGTTGGCATCCATGGCGTTGCATTACTGTCCCTTCAGTAAGTTATCCGCTTAAATTCTGTTTATCAGTCCAGTCTTGGCCAAAAAAGTCAACAACTCCTCCCTCCCTTGCGCACTTTCTGCACACTCAAGAAGTTCCCCACGCTTTTTTCTGCTCTTCCTATTCTCTCCATCATTGTTTGTCTGTCCTGTCTGAATTTATTGCAGGTGATGAGTATATGTTCTGATGTTTCAGGCTCCTGACAGTGATCACACAGCTAGAGGCCTACTGCAGGCCTCAGCTGAATCTTATTACCTGGCCTGATTAGGAAGAGGGGAGGGGTTAGAGGAGGAGAGGGAGCTGTTCAGGAGCAGCACTGCTACCTGCCACAAGTATAAAAGAAACTTTCAACCAAACTATACCCAATGACCCAAACTACACTGCATCAATTTAGAAAAGATGATCGAATGGACAGGAAGTTGTTCATGGCAATCAGCAGTGGTAGTAAAAGTAAGTAAAAGTACTGGTGTTAGAAAAATACTCAAGTTAAAGTATAGAGTATTTATCAAAAAAACTACTCAGATTATTGATTACTGTAACTGGTGATGTCACTGTCACCTCTCCAGATAGGGCTCTAAATTTTCTGTTTTGCTTTACCAATAGTTAAAATACTAACAATCAATAATCATTAATAGCTGATAAGACAGAAAATGAGTGTTTTTCACTCATTTTCATTGTCTCTCTTTATCTCATTTTAAGTTTTTATTTCCTTATTCAGCAAAGTACGACAGCGAACAAGCACAAGTACTTCACTAAGGTAAAGTTAGAAATATATTCACAGATTTGACTCTCCCCGATCAATATCATCGAAGCATCGCAGAAACAAACCCTAAACATCTCTGCAATCAGAGCAATGTAGACTGCGAACTACAATTATTATTTTCTCAAATCGAGTTGTCCTCCACGATGGTAAACATACATTGGCCGCAACACAGAGCCAGCTCATGCCGTGATGTTCAGGGACCGTCTGCAAATTGCAACACAGGAAAAAATGTGATAAAATAATATTCAAAAACTTCACCCAGGAGTCATGTGTCTTGTTGCAGTGTCACCACAAATATGAACTGTGTCCTCTAGATCAGGGGTTCCCAAACTTTCCCGCCCGTGACCCCCAAAATGGCAGCGTTAGGGAGTGGCAACCCCCTGCTGTGGTACAACACTAATGGGCCAATACAAAAACATACAAAAACAAACAATCAAACAATTGAGGAAGACTTTTGTGTTCCCTCGCAATACCTTTTTGTCTTCAGATCCTCTTGATTCATGTTTTCACTTTCACTCAGGTGCGCAGAGAATGGATGCAGAAAAGTTAGAAAGATAAAGATTCAATATGATAAAATAAATTGATCAAGAAATCATCATTAGAGAATTTCAGAAACAACACCGACACATCTCTGCAGTCACAGCAATGTTAACTGTGAGCTACAATTGTAATTTTCTTTTAAGGAGTCATTGCTTTGCACTGGGAAACCTGCATTGGCCGCAACACAGAGGTAGCTGGTGCTGGGATGTTCAAAGACAGTCTGCAAATTGCAACATGGAAACAAACACGAAAAGGGAACCCAAACTTTTGCAAGGGAACGCAATAGTCCCCCCCCCCCAAAAAAAATAAACTTGCCGTGACCCTTAGGGGGCTCCATAGAAATCACATTAAAACAAAACAAATCAAAAGAAACACTGACTTACAAAAAACAAAACGAAGGATGTTTGTTTTTGTCTTGATTGTAACAACAAACTAATGTAATGAGCAGAGTCAGACCAGGATTCAACAGGTTTGAGGTCTTACAGCCCAACATGAACCAGGAGAGGATCATCAGTGAGTTGAAGTGCTGTTAAGAAATGCCCTTTCACTCACAGATTGGCTCAACAACTTGCTGACATTTCACCTGACGAGAAAATCCAACAAAGTCTGCAGAACCCAGTTTGGTGAAATGGGCTTCGTTGTCTCTTCTTCCTACATAT
This sequence comes from Thalassoma bifasciatum, assembly GCA_008086565.1. NCBI lineage: Eukaryota > Metazoa > Chordata > Actinopteri > Labriformes > Labridae > Thalassoma > Thalassoma bifasciatum. Next base: position 21,274 of record RPOG01000868.1, on the reverse strand, counting down.
TTTGTTGCATCTTAAGGATCAACAACAAACATTTTAGATGAAAAAAACATACTTTAATTTGTTTACAAGAAAACCCCACAGGGTACTTTAAGTTTCCCAACCATGGAGGAAAGTCCCATCTGTTGCCACCCTGTGTGTCTGCTGGGACTACGACAAATGGGAGGCAGCCAGATTGTTTACTCCCCCCTTTCAGACATGCAACTCTTAACACATACGAGGACGCAGTGTCACATGTTTGGCTCAGGCCTGAAAACGCCCTGGAGTCATGCAGGTCAGACTTTGGAGGAAAAACAGAATTAATGATCTTGATGAAAGCTTGATTTTATAAATAGACGCCTTTCAGCATCCGCAGGCTTATTGTTTTGGAAATGCAATCAACAATTTTCGGATTCAAGCAAGTTATTAAGCTTTATATTCCAACTCTAGTTTGCTGGAAAGTGACATCAGCACTTTGTTTTACTTCTTCTCACTGCACACTACAGTCGTTTTGAGCGAATCGAACCCTTTAAATGACCTCATTTTGTACCTGCAGCAGCTATACATCTAACAACCCTCTGCATTATGAAGGGAGTCGACTGCTATTAGATGAAACAGCTCTTTATGAGCCGTCTTTGTTGTGTTTTTTAAGTGCTCTCCCGTTCCTACTTTCATCCACCACCAGCAGCATAAAGAAGAAGAACCGTTCCCATCATTTACAGCGCTGCCCTCGCCTGGTGAAGCAGTAAGGATGCTCACAGCAGAGAGAGAAGAGCAGATAATGACTGTGAGGACCATGATGGTGACGTTAGGGTGAGCTGTGCGACGGTTGTGCTGATAGTAATGTAATCGCGGCGGTAACTTCAACATGGTACCCTGAAGACATGCTGGATTTAAGTGTGTTTACATCATGTTTGGACCTTTGCAGGAAAGGATGAAATTAAAACCATAACTCCAGCCTCAGCTATAATATTCATAGAAGAACTCTGACTTAGTTAAATGAGCTTCTAATTACCTTAATGCTTGGTAACCTTGTGAGATGAGCTCCTAAAGGGATGGTATGTGATTAATATAGCTTCATTTGCTATATGATGGGCGATTTGTGCGGCATTAATTAAGTTAGTTATGGTTGAGGGAGACAGAAGCTGTGCTGTACACGGCTGCTGTACAGCATCATGCTGTGTGTGTGGTTTTTAAAGGACTATGCAACTGTTTCGTTTTTGTTTCTTTTTAACATTTTTAACATTATGTTTTAGGATTATTTCCAAAGAGGTCCATTAGCTCTAACAGACATATATATTAACCTTTACAGTAACACCTGACTGTTCAATTTGTTTTAAAAAAAAAAAAAAAAAAAAAAAAAAAAAAAAAATTTCTGCTGCAGAAATGGTCTGAAACCTTACGGCAGGAAATGCATTAAAAAATAAAGTATTGTGAATCTGTTTGAGCCAACCATATTACATCTACAGAAGCCCTTATTGCTACAATAGACTTGCTCTGTTTTCTCAACACAATAAGTCAATTATACGGAGCCCCTAAAGGGACAAGAAAAGGTAAAAAAAACTAATATAATTTCACGTGCGCACTTGAAACGTTTACGTGCTCACCTGAAAATTTCAAGTGCTTACCTGAAACCTTTTCTGGTGCTCACCTAAAAGTTTTAGGTGACATTTTGTGTACTTCCAACAATAGCCACAGATCTGGCCAGATGTTTGAAGCCGTCCCTCTACAAAAATCAAACACAGGATTCAAAGCGGTGTATCCTTTACGTCGAAACAGACAATAGGAATTCAAAATTCTCTTCAGGTTTCTTTCGGACACAACATAACCATGACGACTTGCAAGCAAGGCAGCAATGTCCTTATAATAAAGTCCCAGGTGATAATACGCACGCACAAACTCTTGTACTGTCATTTTGTAGACACGAAAACTGTCAGGTGTGCATCTGAAGCATTTCTGGTGCGCACTATGGTTTCAGGTGCACACCTAAAACTTTTAGATCCTCACCTAAAAAGGTTTCAGGTGAGCATGTGAAAGTTTCAAGTGCACACGTGAAAGTTTTAAGTGCGCACATGAAATTATATATATATTTTTTTTTACCTTTTCTTGTCCCTTTAGGGGCTCTGTACAATTAGGACCCACACATGACAACCAGGTTGGTGAGGGCCCTGTTGTGACCCCGGTGATGAGGCCAAAAACTAAACAGTGGCCAACAATGTGGTTCTTGCACTTTAATCCAAAACTTACCAAACTTTGCATTTAATTCAGTTCTGTGTGAAATCTTGTGACTGAAGTATTTCCATGCCAATACATGCTCCACAGTGCCCCCCAGACACCAAAAATCAGCCTGGCCAACTGTTTCAGATACAGGCCTGAAACTTCTTGTGTATAACTAACACGCCAAGACAGACAAAAAAGTCCCTTATCCCTATTGTGAATTCCCACCAGGAAGTTCCGAAATTTCAGTTGAATGTTTGACTTTGACAGTGTATAGGGTATGTCAATAAACTCCTCCCACAACTTTTCTCAAACGTTCAAATTTCACATGTGTATGCCAGACACATTGATGATGAAATGTTCTAAAAGGATCTTCGGTAACTCAATGGGCGTGGCCTGGGGAGGCGGCAAAAATTTATAACTGTTTTGCCCACATGCAAACTTGAATAACTTTTATGTACAATGTTGGATTAAGCATCACAGCCTCTAATTTCAGTTGTATTCTTGAGAAAACAAAGCTTATTTTCTCAAGGCAATGTGATAATTTCCTATGCCACCCATCCTACATTTTAACTGTGGTCATCCTTGCTGAGGATAAATGCAGTCACACCATCCAGGCTTTAAATTGTATTGCATACATAAACCAATTGTTGTTTGACACTAAACTAATGTGTATAGTGGCACCATGGCAATTTGGGTTCTCTTGGCAAATAACTGATGTTACAAATCCCTGACTGGAAATCAAATCCTTATTATCTTGACGATCCCTGTAAATTTTTTGAAATATGTCAAAATTCATTCGGCTCCATGGATGACAGTTTTATTTTGAAATTATATGAATGTTTATTATCCTCCACACGTTGACACCTTTTAACTTTAAGTTGGACTTCACAGACTGCTGTTTTAATTTGATTTGTTATGAACATTTCCATATCTGCTGTTTTAGTGATTGAGGCCTGACTCTGGAGGGCTCTAAATCAATAATGCCACTCTCAAACTGTCTGAAAACCAGCACAAAGGTACTGGAATATACTTTTTAATATCAGGTTGGACTTCATGGGTCGTTGATTTCCATTCATGGATTTGTAGAATTAGTTATTTACAGAGGGAACCTGAATTTCCATGGTGCTACTAAACACATCACAGTCACGGTCCCATAACATTTGGTCCATGCCTGAATGATGTGACTGCATTTATCTGAAGCACAGATGGTGGAACTGCAGTTGAATGGAGGGATGGGTGGCATAAGAAATTATCCCAACAACAAATTAAGCCATTGTCTGGAGAAAATGGAGCAAATTGATCATGAAAACCATGGCCTTTAAGGGGTTCCATATGAATCACCATCAGAATCTGTCATACATCAAATCTACCCTTACCTCTTTAAAATAAGCTGGTAATAATATAAATACAAGTAGTACTCATGACTAATTAGGTGAATGATGCCTGAAATTTTGACTTACTCATAGAACATTCATGCTAATATCATCAGTGAAAAGGATTGCACATTTGTCGCCTCAAACGTCCTTCATACTCCAAAAACTGAAGCTGAATAAATGAGCTACTGGAAGAAATGTTTGTGTGTCTGCTCTCAGTGCTCTCGTCTCTCAGCCCCTCATCCACGTGTGACCAGGCTTCATCTACAGCTCCCTTGGGGTTTTCTGCGGCTCGCTGCTATTTATAGGTCTCTATCCACGTAAAATGAAATAATTGACAAGGTCAACGCAAACGCCTTTAATCACTTGTGGCATCTCCTCTGATTAAACTGGTGACACACGGCGTGCTGAGGAGGACTGTGACAGAGAGTTTGTTTTGATGCTGTTTGCAGCTAAATTTGAGGCCATGAATGGCAGTTAATCTGTAGCAGTGTTACGCCATCTGTTTGCCTCCAGTTAGTTTTCTTTGTGCTGAAACATTAACCTCTTAAGTGATAAATGAAAATATATAGAAGAGTGTTGGCCCTCTTGTGCCCTCATAGTATCTTTTAATGATTTACAGCTCATAAAAATCCCATTTTTTCTCCTCACTGATATTTTAGAAAAGCCTTATTTCAGCCCCGGACTGAAATGCTTGAGTTTAGCTGCTGTCTTTTTATGGCTAACTCTCTTCCCTGTGATTGGCCAGCCCTCTAGAGACCTGTCAGTCTGGGTGAATTCAATTTTGCTGTAAGTGCTTGAAACCTTAGCGTTTTAAGAACATTACAAAGTGACTTCACTGATTTGTTTTATTTCTTTAATAATCCTTTGGCAGACTTTTGAAGTCCTTTTCGGGACAAATTGGGGTAGTAAAAAGAACACTTTGTTTAAGCTGCCATCTTTTGAAAGAGACTGTCACGACTTTCTAAGTGATTTTGGAAAAATGTAATATCTAGGTATATGACTGATTGTAATCCACAACATAAAATGAAATTATCAGTGAGAAAATAGGTTATTTCTAAATTCAGTTTCTAAAGAAGAGCAGAAGAAGGCTAAACGAGAGCGTGATAGAGCATGTACTATTGGCTATAAAACATTCTAAAGGTTAAAACTCGAGCTAAAGGCTACAACACAGACTAAAGGCAGAAACACAAGTAAAAGGCTAAATTACAAATTAAAGGCTAATACAAGACAAAACCCTAAAACACATACTTAAGGCTGAAACACAAGCTAAAAGCTAAACCACAATCAAAAGGCTAAATTACAAATTATAGGCTAAACATTAGCTGAGGCCAAAATACAAGCTCTAGGCTACAATACAGGCTAAAGGCTAAAACACAAACAAAGGGCTAAAACACAAGCGTAAGGGTCATACATGAGCTAAAGGCTAAAACTTGAGTTAAGTTGTTTATGAGCTAAGCTATAGTGAAAATGTTCATTCCAACCCACATGTAGCAGTTATGCTGCAGTGATCTGTTCAAATATGAGTCTATCAATAGAATAAAGTGCTAGGTTACGTTCGCTCTTCTTGGTGAGGCTGTGTTGGTAGATGAGCACTGGTAGGACATAACCAGGATTCCCTTACATGACATGTTACAGACACATCTAAGATCACCGGGCTGTGAGTAGCTCAGCTGAATGACGCCAGCTACTGAACAAAGCTACAATCTGAGCTCAAAAGGTTTGATTCCTGAGTAACACAGAACATATAAATAACAATGGCTATCTGAAGGTTCGATAAAACCAAACCAAGATCTAATGTTTGGAGAATGTTCCCACTCTGTTATAGCCTCCTGAAACCTGACAAAGCCGTACATTTCAAACAATTATTGTCATGCTTCAAACAACAGCACTACGTAACTGTTGATAAATACATTACCTGTGATTTATGGTTGATTCAGAGAGGAGATCCCTACGTATTCAGCTCATCGTGCCGATCTGCAAACATTTAGTCTGAGCCTCCAGCATTGTTACTTTAAATCCATGATTAGCATATGAGAAAGCATAAATCCCACTTTTTGAGGATTTGCATGTTCCCTTCTGAAAAACATGGGAGGTATTAAATGCAGAGCTTTCCGGGAACTTGAGGTAAACATAATGTAGTGACAGGTGAAAGTGCAGCAGAGGCTTAAAAAGATTTCTGAGGTCATTAATCATCCCATATGCGTGTAATGTTGCAGTCTGAGCTGCTGTGTTAAAGCAGGATATGGATCAGCTGTTTTAAACAGTTCAAAGTGATGTTCAGTCTGTGCTCAAGCTGCTTTAACACCAAAACACCTTCAACTCGGCACAGAGGGAGAAAGAAGACATTTCAGCAACTCTGCCTTAAAAAACAGGATACAGAGCTTGCGCACGTTTGAAGTCGCTTGAGATTGACTCGATATTGGCGGCAAATCTACCATTTCAACTACAAGGCGACTGTTTTCATTTGAAGTCTGTGAGGAGCGACGTTTCACACACCTGAATATAAGCTGACAAAAGATTTCACCCTGTTGCAAAGGCAGGATGGGCTATCACTGACTCCCAAAGCTGCTGCGGGATCAACACTTCATGTTAACAATGGATCAAAAGAAACACAAATATGAGAGCAGTTGCATCTGGTGCTGAACTCACTCCAATGAGCGCTAAAAAGATATTAAACAGCTTTGTGCGAAGGCTTTGGGCTTAAAAGTGAATGTGCAGACCTCTGTATCTGTAAAATCTTCTGTAATTCATCTATCAAGCCCCAACAAAGAGCAATTACTTTAATAGTCTAGTCAAAGACACTGAAAAAGCAGCAGCTCAAAGGCTCGGTGTGTGTCACAGGAGGAGGTGGAGACCAAAACTGAGCCAAAAGTAGAATGATTGTAATTTGCTCACCTCATTATCCTTTTGCTTCACACAGGGCGTGTTCTACAGACACAAAAACCTCAAGTCTTGAGAAATGAAGCCAACATGGAAGTGTTAAAACTGCAGTACCCTCATTGTCCACTAGAGGCCGTCTCCAGAAACAGCAGACACCACATACACACTCATTCAAAGAAGCAGTCTTCACAGCAGGAATAAAAAGATTTACAGCCTGGTTCAAAATGTTTTTTCAGTCTGAACGTATCATTTCTCTGTCAGCTCACACTTGCTGTTGTCACACTGTCCTCTACTGGTCTGGTTCTGTTATGCATAATCCACCCAGGTCAACTCAGACAAAATCTGGACCATGTACATCAGGGGATGTCCAACTAGTATTCTGAAATCAAATGACTAATTATCTTGTCACTGTCACAGCAGCACCACCCTGGGTTTCAGATCTGTCTAGGGTTCCATGTGTCTGCCGCCCATGGCATAAATAGTACAAGCCGCCAGCAAAGTAAGGGAGTCAGGCCTCACATTGCTGCCGTCTTCTCATGTAACATCGACACATCCCTCCCAGGTCAGCTCTCTGTCAGCTTCCCGAATCCATGATCCTCTCCTGAATGCTTGTCCAGTTGGTTTAAAAACATACATCACGCAAGAAAAACCAAATACCGTTATTACCATGGGCAACAGGGAACACACAAGGTGCAACTCTCCAGAGCAAACATTTCATTCCCTGTCTGTCTCTCACCCACACCTGACTCACCTCCTCAATCAGAGATGTAACTTGTCAGTCATTGGCTGTTTTCCTGGGCAGAAAGGCCCACCCCCTTCTTACCAGCTGATGGCCAACCAACCCCAATGCTGCCACCACATTACCCAAACTGAAATAAGTGGGAGCAGAACTTCTGCAGCTCAAAAGAGTTCTCAAGGGAACTACTGCAAAATAATACAAAAACACAAAGTTAAGTGCAAACATTGCTTGGGAGAAACAACAATACATGACCATAAGAAGTGTGCACAGTGGTCCTAAAGTTGAAGCATGTGCCCTTTTTGGAGACAAACTTGCTCTAAAGTGCCTTTTTGGGGGCCAAAACAAATGCTGAAGCACCCCTCTGGTTGGTAAACCCCACCAACCTGCCCCTTTGGCTGGTTAAAACATGGTAAAGTGCCGTCGTAGGAGCCAAAACATATACTTAAGTGTCCTTTTAGGAGCCAAAACATGCTAAAGTGACCTCTCAGGAGCCAAAACATATGCATAAGGGCCCTGTCAGAAGCTAAACTAGCACTGAAGTTCCCTTTTTGGAAGCCAAAACAAATGATAAAGCCTCCTAATGCTAAGCAAAGCACACTTATCTACCCCTTTTGGCTGATTTAAACATGGTAAAATGCCCTTCTGGGAGCCGAAACACACAGTTAATTGTCCTCCTTATGGGAGCCCAAACATGCTTCAGTGCCCTCTCAGGAGCCATATTTGCACTAAAGTGCCTATCAGGAGCTAAAACACATGCTTAAGTCCCTTCCTGGTTGATGAACCCCACTTAGCCACCTCATTGGCTGATCAAAACGTTATAAACTGCCCTCCCAGAAGCCAAAAAACATGCTCAAATGCCTTCCTCTTGGGAGCCAAAATGTGTACTGTGTGTACCTTTTATTTCCCTTCATCCCTGCCCTTAAAATTTCTGTGCACGCCACTGTCAATCATGTTGAACGAGTATAGCTAGAACAACTTAGCACAACATTGAATTTATCTCTCCTTATGCTGACGACTGTTCGGAAAACAGTCTAAAAGTTATTAGTGACTATTTCATCCCTCAAAGAAATGTGAACGTTTTTCTGTTCAGGTAACAGAGGGACAATTGGAGGAAAGACTCACCCTATCATCCATAATAAGTAATAAGATGACAATGCGGTGACATAGCTCAGTTATACCGCCCCCAAGTGGCCATAAAATCCACCATAACACTTTCAAAATTCATGCCTGACACCGTTCAGTTATCTATGAGCATATCTGAAAGCCAACAGCCCATTTCACTCCTCTTCTCCTTCCTCTCAGGGCTCATTGTAAAGACGATGAATTCCTCGAGGTTAAAATGAACGTCGGAGTAAAATCCCAGATATCCCTTCAGAATAAATCCTGAGCCTCTCCGTCATGTAAAAAGGCAGTCTACCACACACAGACAGGAGCGCAGGCCCATTATTTACACAAACTACGCTGCTCACTGAACAGTTGCTGCCGTATATGATTTAAATAAATAACTATAAATACCTCCCCAAACAGCAGGGACCGTCTCCACCTCATTACTCTCAGAGAGGAGGGAAAGCTACAGGACCTGGGAAGGCTCATGCTGTTCTTGGAGATCATTTGACTTTCTGTCTGCTGATAATGAAGTGAATCAAAATCTGGTTCTGTCCGGCTGTGCTTCCTCTCCTCGCAGTCATTTCACCTGCGGTCAGATGTTAATGACCCACTTGTTACTGGAATTATTTCTGGGGCTGTTGTCAATTATATACATACGGATCATGGCGAGAGGAGACAAAAGTTCAATGAGGTGAGAAAAGCAGATAGCTGAGACAGAGCCCGATCGAGTGCGGTTCAGGATGCGTGGTCACGATTGAAACGCTTCAAGTGAAATGATAAATAGGACAGAGGACGGCACCGGGTCTTTCTTATCCCCCTTAAAGATCCACCAAAAATCAATTCACCCCATTTCACATTAGCTTGGAGTCACATTTAAAGCACAACACCCTCGCTGTTAAAAACAAATGGTACTTGAGCTGAAATCTCCCATTTAGATTCAACCCAGGCCTTGAAAATCAATCAGCTCTATCTAATCTACATATTTGGGTCAGGAGCTTCCACAGTTTGGTGGATGCAAGACTTTGCGGTCTCTGAGGGCCGGACCGGGCTTTTAAAGATCTGCAGCGTGAGGCTGATTTACTGGATGTGTGTTTAAGCTGTTTTTGATTTGGGATGGCAGAAGTGCTGAATCATTTCAACACGGAACAATCCGAGTTAAATCCGCCCTCTGCTGAGACTTTTAAACACTCTGAACAGGAAGTCTGTGGACGCCCTTAAGAGGCAAATGGTGTCTTACTGTAACTGCTGATAGAAAACAGAGACAGCTTGTACACGATTGGAGCCAAGACGAGATCACCAAACATCTAACCTCAGATCTTTATGCAGAAACAGGTAGAGCCACAAGATCAGATGCACGAGCCTCCTGTTTTTTGCTGGATGCTTGAGTAGTGACACATCAATTTCCAAAAACCACCACCAAATAAAACACACTGTGTCCAAACCATCCGGTATTTATCTTGACCATAACAGCAAATGGACATAATGACCTTTTGTAAACCCAAACATGTGCTAATATGCCCTTAAGTGCCTCTTGGGAGCCAAACTACCACCGTTGTGCCCTCTTTGTTGGCGAACCACACTTACCTGTCCCTTTGGCTTTTTAAAACATCATAAACAGCCCTCCTTTTATAACCACCCTAACCTCTAGTTAAAAAAAATCTAAGCAGCCGTAACCCTGTCTGTTTTTCCCATATTGAAAAAAATCAAAGTATCTGTGAGGATATTTTGGAAAAGTTAGCCAGTAATAAAGACTCTGCCTCCCATAAGCCCTTGCTTCCCACTGTTGTTTGAGAAGTGACAACACGCAAACTTTGTAAGTTTGTAGAGCAGGCTACATTTAGCACTATTCACAGCACAGTGCTCTAAGATGTGTTTGTAACATGTAACGTTGGTGAATCCTGGTTATGTCCTACCAGTGCTTATCTACCAACTCCAACCTCACCAAGCAGACCTAACGTCTATTTTATTGATAGACTCTCAGCTTTAAACAGGTCACCGCAGAATAACTGCTGCATTTGGGTTGGAATAAACAATAGCACAAACAGCTTAACCACTGTTTACGCCTTTAGGTAACGTTTTCGCCCTTAGCCTGTGTTTTAGTGAAGTGCTCTATCAAGTTTGAGTGGTGTGACAACAAATGGACATAATGACCTTTTAGGAGCCAATATATGCCCTTAAGTGCCCTCCTTGGAGCCAAACTACCACTCATGCGCCCTCTTCAAAGGCAAACCACACTAACCTAAAACATGTGATAAAGTGTCCTCTCAAGAACCAAAACCCATGCTAGAGCGCTCTCCCATGGTCCATAAAACAGACTTAAGTGCCAAAGTAAGTGCCAAAGTGCCCTCTTTGGTTCCAACCTTGAGCTGAAGTGTCTTCCTGGGAGTCAAAACACACCAAAGTACCCTCTTGGTTAGTAAACCACACTAATCCACCCCTTTGGCCAGTTAAAACTGCTAAACTGCCACCTTGGAGTAAACATGCTTAAATGCCTAATTGGGATCCATAATATTTGGAAAAGTATCCTTTTTGTAGTCAACATATGTGATAAAGTTCCTTCCTTGGAGCCAAAATGTGAGTTTAAGTGCTTTCTTGGTAGCCAAAACAGGCGCTGCATGTGCCTTTTTTCTTCTTTTGCCCCTGCCCTTCAAATGTCTGCACATGCCACTGGTGAACACATCACTGCTGAAACTGATCTGTAAGGCAGCAGAAGTTTACATCCAGACAAGAAATAAAACCTTCAGCTCTGGTGCTGTGATGGAGCAGAGATGGACCAAACAAAGATCTGGTGGAATTCAGATACCTGCCAAAACCTAAATCACAGAGTAACCTGCAAAACCTCAGCTTTCTTTTACACTAACATTGACTATATTCACATGCTAACAGTGAGATTCAGTCTTGTCAATGATAATGTCAATGAATGATTCAGCCAATAATACAGTTTTGTTGTCCCTGGACTTTAACTTGCTTACAGATTCGATCTTTTAACACAATAACATGATAAAGTTTGTATAGTGAACTCAAGATCAGCTTCTTATTACCGTCACAATTCTAAATAAAGTGATGTTTAATCAGATTATCATAATCCAATAAACAGGAGTCCTACAGCCAGGTTGTTTTCCAGAATAGCAGCACTGGTTGGTCTCAAATCAAATAATGAAGCTGCCATTTATAGCCTGCTGTGTTGTCTGTTCTACATGGGGACATGACTGGGCGGGTATTCAAAAGGGCACAGCAGCACATTTTCACCCTGATGCTCCCAAAAAGATGAATCCATCCCTGAGAGTGTCGTCACTCCTCCGTAGGACTCTCTCCTGAAATGTTACAGTGGGGGGAAAAAAAGGCTCTGAGTGCACAGTATGCTCAATAGCAGCCACAGTATAAATAGATATACGTTACAAACCGCTTTGACTTTACGGGTCGATGTGTATTTATATCTCTCATATCAAAGATGGCTGTTTTTAAGTGCCATCTGTCATGATGAGAGCACAACAAATACATCTCAGCCAGAGCCAGACTGACGCAGTAACAGAGAGGCATTGTTCAGGGCTGCTCTTCAGCGACATCTGCTGGTGGAAAACAGAACAGAGCCTACAGTTTACTGCTGCTGCTGCTTTTGAAGAACCAAAAAGTGCTCTTTGGGTCTAAACTACAGGTGTAGATATGGATAAAAGGAGCAAAAGGGGAAAATATGAGCATTTTTATGTTTGTTTTATATGACCTTTATGTAAACAATTGTGTTAGAAGTGAATAAATAACTACAGAAAATGTTATTCCACATTTGTATGGAGGAAGATTCTGATCTCAAGAGACAAAAACATACAGAAAGGGCAATAATTTCACTTCAGTATTTAGGATTTAAACTTTCTGTCTTGTTTTCTATGACCCCTTGAAGTCAGAATTTTGGAAACCAATATAAAATCCATCCTCCCACCACATCACCCCCATCCTACAACAACTCCACTGGCTCCCAATAAAACAAAGGATCACCTACAAAATCCTCCTGTACACCTTCAAATCAATCCATAACCTGGCTCCTCCATACCTCTCCGACCTCCTTCATGTCCACACCCCCTCTCGCTCCCTCAGATCCTCCTCCTCCCTCCACCTCACTGTACCCCCTGCCCGTCTCAGCACTATGGGGAGCAGGGCCTTCAGCCGCTCTGCTCCCCAGCTCTGGAACTCACTGCCCCCGGACCTCCGTAACTCTGCCACCCTCCCCATCTTCAAGTCAAAACTCAAAACTCATCTGTTTCATAATACATACTGTTTTTAACTGCTCCCTATTGTCTCTTATTTTATTGCTTTTATGTTGTTGTTTTTAACTTTATTTTGTTTTTATGTGTTTTTCTTTTACCCTTTGTAAGGCGACCTTGGGTGTCCTGAAAGGCGCCGTGAAATAAAATGTATTATTATTATTATTATTATAAAAAGATCATTATGTTTCTCCAAATACAAAATCTCAAGATTGAAATCTGAGATTAGGGTAACACTTATGCGTTTAATCTTAGAATTCTGGTTTTATTTCTTAAAATGTTGAGATTCTGACTTGAAAATAAAAAAGATAAATTTTATTCTTTTAAGATCTGCCCTGTGAATGGCACATAATGTCTTTCACTCCTTCTTATCTACATGACAAAAATGAATGCATGTACTATAGCAAAACATCATTATTTGTTGTTAAAATTAACTGTATTGGTATATTTGATAGTTATGTCAACATGTGCACCCAGAGAAGGTTAAAAACTACAGGCACCGTAACCTCTTATCCCTATGGGGGAAGACTGAGGCCAGAAGGTAAGGCCAGTCTTTCTGTCAATCAATCAACCTTTATTCTAAGATCTCAGAGGAATCACTGTGGCCATTCTCACTCATAAGAAACACTTGAAGCTCTCTCTCTCTCTCTCTCTCTCTCTCTCTAACCCCAACACAGTTGAGGCAGATGTCTGTCTAACATGAGTCTGGTTCTGTCTGAGGTTTCTGCTTGTTAGAGGGAAGTTTTTCCTTGCCACTGTAACTTGCTAAATGCTACAAGGGTCTGTACTCATGGTGGGTTAAGATGAGTTAAGATTCCTTATCCTGTCCTGATGTTAGGTCTCTGTTATTAAAATAAAATAAAATAAAATAAAATAATGAGATTTTTAACATTGATAGGTATCAACCTGTTAATGTTTTGGAAAGTGCCTGGAGGTAACCTTTATTGTGATTTGGCACTATATCAATAAAGATTGATTTATTTATTGATCAACTTAGAGTGGTCCCATGTTGGCCCTTCTACCTGATGATCTTTACAGAGCTGCTGGCTCACATTGTGATATGTTGTCCCATCTAGAGCACTGGCACTCCAGACATGGTAATCCTAACAACTGTGTCTGGATTAGGGTGATCCAATCCCATGTTGCTTTGAGACCACTGCACTATTATCATATTTCTTTAGCCTGTAAATACAAGTCTTGTCTATGTGTTATTCCTTTGTGTTTATAGTTGTTGATGATATTCTATATGTAATTTTTTTTTCTCTTTTATGCCTTACTATTACTTTGTACAAGAGAGCACAATTTACCAAAACAAGTTCCTTGTATGTTCAAGCATACCTCGCAATTAAAGTTGATTCTGATTCTGATACTGAAAACAGCATAAAATCAAGATCTATTACCTGATCCTAAATCGCAAAAACAGAAGTCCAGATTTGGATCAAGTTCTTGAACAACGAGCCTTGAAGGTTATCAAAGTCACCTCTAGCTCTGGAAAACATCATACATTTGGTTTTCTAAGCATTTTAAACCAATTGAATGTAAAAAAGTGCAACTTCGAGAACATTAAATGAACACTACAGGTTCTCCTTGTATTTTCAATACAATATTGTATCATCAGCATATCACTGAGCATGTGCATAAGCACTGGACAAAGACAGAATAATATTGTTGTTAAAAAATGTTTTACTTTAAAAGGTTTTAAGATTCCATTTTATTTTTCAGTGATTACTTTGAGTTACAGTTTTGAGGGTGAAGTAAAAAATAAGATTTTCCTTCAAGTATCAATATTGGAGTCTAAATTCTGAGATAAAAGTCAGAAATGTGACTTGAAAATAAAAATACAAGACCTTAAATTCAGTTTTTTTTTAATAAAAACACACTATAAAGACACTGTCAGTGTCGTGTTTCCTCTTCCATACCTGCATCTCTATGACAAATAAATGCGTTTAAACAGCTGTTTTCTTGTATTCCCATGCGTTTTCATTGTTTTGGTTTCTTTTTAATTGTAAAAACATAACATATAATGAGTGAAGAGCAGGTAAGTGTACACACTCCCTTGTTCTTTGGTTTCTGGTTCAGTGTCTGAGTTTTGGCAGCTCCAGTTCATTTAAAACTTCCACAAATGCTCCTGAAAATTCTCCAAACTAAAATCAGATATGTGGCAAAACTGAATTTCCTCCTCTCTCATTTATCACATTCCCTCTCAGTTTGCCCTGAGACTGTTTGACAGTATTAACAGTAAGAACAATCTGATACAGCCTGCTCGTATAATCGCTCACACGGGGGTATTTTTCTGCAGAGTTAGTGCTTTTGCTGCGGAAACATTTGCTTTATTAATCCGATAAGGCCTCCATATTTCATATTAGAGAGAGTTTAACGCAGAATTTCAACTCGTAGGTTTAGATATCTTCAAAAGCCGCATGCAGACTTTTTCAGGCTGAGTGTGAACACGCTGTCTCCTTGCATGCAAACTGCTTTCTGATTGGCTCAAAACCACCTGGTGCCAAAACTCTGTAATCCTCTCCCACCTGTGCAAACCACACACACACACCTGTGCCTCCTGCCTGCTGTTTGTCCACATTTATTGCTTTTAAAAGGTAAGCCTCTTTTTTCACAGCTGTTACTGGAATCATCACTGTTGGTCATACGACACTGTTTAAAGTCTTTGGCGTAGATTGGCAGCGTGACAGAAGAGACCTGCTGAAAAAGTGACTCATGTGATGAAAATAACTATCTCTAAATATCTCCAAATCCCACACACTTCTGTTGCTTTGGCACATTTTAAAGTTATCCTGGAAATATCTCAGGACCTGATGTGGGTCAGTGTACTGCCGGCAGGTGAAGCAGTAAAGAGGAAAAGTGGTGAATAAGGAGGGAGAAGAGACAGACTCAGGCAGACTCTGCTGTTTTCACTCCTCTTCATTTGGATAAATTATCAGCTGAATATTTTACAACAGAACTTCTAGGTCCAAAGTGATTAACAGAAACCAAACCATCATGTCCATGCAAATGAGGCTGAACACAAAGATATCACACCCAGTTTAGGGGACATCACCACCACAAACCCAGAGACTCACTATAGGTTGGAGCTCACATACTGGGTGAGAAGCTCAATAAACAAACAGGTTTTTAACCTCACTCCATGTAACAGGCCCAGGTGAACTCAAACATAACAATGAGTGGCTGAATTTTTCCAAAATTCTCCAAAACTT
The DNA here is from genome assembly GCA_008086565.1 of Thalassoma bifasciatum. Taxonomy (NCBI): domain Eukaryota; kingdom Metazoa; phylum Chordata; class Actinopteri; order Labriformes; family Labridae; genus Thalassoma; species Thalassoma bifasciatum. The sequence goes on along the minus strand of RPOG01000868.1, from coordinate 5,508 downwards.
GCCCCCTTTTTTTTCCACGAATGCAGGATAGTGAATGTACGGAAGTAGACAAGTGCCAATGAAGTAAAATAAAATGCAGGTTAAGCCAGTAACAGATTAATTTACAACTTTAGTTTCAAGTTTCTGTATTAGACAAGACAAAAAAGACAAGACTGGACTGCAGTGTACAATATGAGCAAGTGGAAAAACACCATCCAGTATAATAAACTAAAATTCAGAAATAATAAGTGAATAGATAGATAAATTAAGTCAAGCAAAAAGAGGGATTAACCGCAATAGAATGAACTTAATGAAAGAAATTACAGAATAAAGTAGACATTTCAAAAATATTATAATAGATACATTTAAACTTAAAATATATTTTTAAGCACTCTAGCCTCTAGTAAACAAACAAAAAAAACATTTAAGCAGTCATAATCCTCTTTGTAGTCTTTTTGTCCTTTTCACAGGCTGTTCATATCAGAAAATTTCAATAAAACAAAGAGATGTTTGCAACATTGATCAGCAGTTTGCCCTGCAGAGCACAAAATCAAATACAGCATACATATGTGTACATGTAACAGTATACATATTTAATTCTTTTTGTAATAATTTGACAAAAAATAGTTTTATGAAAACTTTTTGGGCCATGACTTTTTTGACAATAAATTTGCTCAAATCTCTAAAGATAACCACTTAAATTACCTGTGGGGACTGACTGGAAAAGCGAATGTTAGCGTGAATGATAAAGACTCTGCTTCCCATAAGCCCTTGCTCACCACTGCATGATGAACTGCAGTTTGTTTCAGTTTGTAATGAATAAATGTTTGCAAAGAGATAACAAGCAAACTTTGTAAACTTTGTCTACAACATGTCTGGTTGTGTCCTACCAGTGTTCATCTACCAACTCCAACTTCACCAAACAGAGCAAACGTAACCTGGCTCTTCACTGTATTAATAAACTCTCAGGTTTGAACAGATCACTGCAGAATAACTGCTGCATGTGGACAGGAATGACCATTATCACAAACAGCTTAGCCCCTGTTTTAGCCTTCATCCTGTGTATTAGCGTGGTGCTCTATTACTCTCCCCATAATATCCAATCTATGTGCAAACAGAATTTCAAGTTTGAGTGGTGTGACTGCAAAACACAAATGACATGATCAAAGTTAAATAATGAATGGGTGGCAGAAATTATCCCATTATCTTGAAGCTTATTTCCTCGAGGCAACGGCTTATTTTCTCGTTATCTCGAGAAAACAACTGAGATCAACTCATCTTGAAATATGAAGCAAATTTATTGTTGATAATCATGGCCTTTAAGGGCATCTGTAAGATGTTATGCAAATGATACAAGATACTATATTTGTCATCACATGTGTTTGACAAATGAAAGAGCAATCAAATCACATTTCAGTTTCACCCAGTCCAAGAAACATAGAAAAAGACAGTGACATGTAACAGTGAGAGGACAGGAGTGGGAAAACTGTGGGTCAGCCAGTACCAAGTTTCATTAGATGAGAAAAAGGAAAAACAAGAGGGGGGAAGAGGGGGGAAAAAGCAAATCCAAAACTAGGCTTCTGTAGGGGGGCACACTTTGTGATTAGGAAAAGCAAAAGCTAGCTTAAAATGTTTGATGAGTGAGAATGATTAAGATAACTAAACCAGGATAGCATAGGATGTCACTGAAGTCAGGTTCGGAAACACAGCAATAAGTAACCATAGGTAAATTCATTTTGTAAACAACAGCTAAATCAAGTACCTTGGTATTTGTTATTATTTTGTCAATTTTTTTCCATAGGACTATTTGTGTAATCCCACAGCAGGGCATCACTTATCACCAGAAACGCTATTTTCAGAGCTAAAAGGTTTGGGAACCCCTAGATTTCTTTCTTCACAATAAGCAGGCATGAAACCGCTAGCTGGTTTGCTAAACTGTGTTTCATGGCCCAAATGTCTAATATCTGGATTTCTCCCACAGGATTCTTGGGTTGTTTGGTCAAAGGAACATGTGGAGGAGACCTGAAAGAAAGTTTTGCTTCCTCTCCATCAGCGTCTGCATCCTGATCTTCACCTTTGTGGTTTTGATCTTCTCCGGGACGTACAGGGCCGTCCCAGATCCAATCCGAAATGTGCGCCAGGTCCCAAACGTGTATCGTCTACACGTATCTGAGCAGAGCATCACCCCACTCAACAACAGCAAACACTTCCTGGTGTCAGCGTTCATGGACCAGAGGGTGAAAGGCTTTGACATTCGCATCATCGGCATCTTCAGAAGAGACTCCATCAAACCCCTCCACTGTCTTTTCTGCTGCACCAGACTTTTATCCACCAGTCAGGCCAAAATCCTGCAGCACTCGGACCATTCTGGGTTTCCCTACGTCACCACAGATGTCTTGTGTCGGGTTCCTAAAAACTGCAGCACTGCACACGTTAGTCTACTGACCAAGCCTGTTGAAGTGGTTCTGTCTTCACCAACCTGGCTCCCTGTCAGAAACCAGAAGAGCAAGGGGAAGAAAAAGACGCAGTTTGACTTCACCGTCTGCATCTCCAGCCTGTTTGAGTCCAACAACGTCCTGCAGTTTGCACAGACTCTGGAGATGTACAGGTCAACACCTTTCAGTACTTACCTCAGATTTCTGTCTTAATTTCTCCCAAATGTCATATAAAACTATTCTCCTTTAGAGCTTTCAATAGCAGGAAAATAATGGAATCCTAATTTTTAACAGAGGAAGAGTTGATAAATCAGTATTTGGTGGAATAACTTGTCTTGGCGGACTCTCATCCAGTCTCACATCGATGTCAGGGATTTTCTGCTTCTCCTGGAGCAAAAACTCACTTTAGCTTTGTTTGATGGTTTATGGCCATCCATCTTCCTCTGGATCACATTCAGAGGTTTCCATCAGGGTTCAGGTTTGGAGACTAGGCTGGGTCTTTTTTTATAATTAGCAGAGTGAACAACAAAATAAATCAAGAATACATGAACTTTGTCAGCATGATAAATAAATACAAAAATAAATACAACTAATTGGAAAAAAACACAGGAAGTAGTTTGGCAGGAAACATTGGATATTTACATTTCCATGTACATTACATAATTAATAAAGATATTGAAGGTAATGTATTCTTTACAAACTCATGTTGCTTCCCCTCATCTTAAAGTCACTGAGGCTGTCCCATTGGTCTTTGGTCATGTCATTTCTGGCATTTAATTTCCCCAACATCTTCTCACATGCAGCAGTTCCCATCATCTGCTGTCCCCACATGTTTAGGAGTTTGAGTCTCCAACCAGAACCTAGACTAGGCTGGGTCTTGATCTGGTGGCTCTTCATCCTCACCTTGTTTAGGGAGCTGTGTGTCATGAAGAGTATGGATCGATCCTCAGAGTCAGGGAACGTGGTCAGAGCAGAAGGAAGCAGCTTATCTTCAGGATGACTTTCCCCAGAGTCCCCTGGATTCTCACGGATCCTCCACTAAATCTCACAGTGAGCGTGAGACTCTTACACCTTTTCAAAGTAGCTGGTGCTGGTGATAGTTCCAGGCCTACCTGTCTTAGTACTGGTTCTTTGTGTTGCTACTGGCAGAGCTGCAGCTCTAGGTGCTAAAGACTTGTGCTTCACAAGCACCAAGTCTTTGCTGGGTGCAGAGTAGCGCTGCGTACCCACTGGAAGTGTTGAAAGCGAGTGTATTCGTGCGTCAAGTGAAATTGCGCCGCGCTAGACACTCGAGTTTTGGTAAAAATGAGCTGGTAAAAATATTCCAAATCCCTCGACGCGGCATCGAGTCCGCCATTTTCATCATATTATTTCATCGGGGAACATGGCTCCGATCACCACCATCGCTGCTCTGTACCTGCTGTGGAGAAGTAATCTGCGGGCTAAGCGCCGTCGTCGATACTGGATGCATGCTACCCTACGGCGGCTGTGTGAGCTCGGTGAGTTCCACCGTCTCTTGCTGGAGCTGCGTCTGGACGACGGCAGGTTCCAGCAGTACTTCAGGCTGACTGTCGCCCAGTTTGAAGAGCTGCTATCTAGGGTTGGTGCCAGGATCTCCCGCCTAAATACCAACTACAGGCGCTCCATTCCAGCTGCGGAGCGCCTGTCCATCTGTCTCCGGTGAGTCTCCGTTTAGCAGTTTGTCAAATTAGCAAGACACCGACCGGAATGCTCTATGTCAGTGATGATCTCCACACTGATAGGCTGTCCCGGGGTCAACACGCTCGCTCGCTCGCTCTTGAAGTTCAATTATTCCAACTCGAGCGTCAAGCATTGAGCGTTGAGCGGTGAGCAGCAAGGGATTTTTCACCGGACACGCTCGCCGCTCAACGCTTGAACGCTTGACGCCGTTCTATGCATGCCCCGATGCAGCGTCACTTTGCGCCTTTAGATTGAGTTTGTATTGAATAGCAACGCGCAAAAATTTGCGACGCTTTCGGTGGGTACACACCATAGAGCACAGACTATGTCATGGGTTGGGGCGGGGCTACTATGACCAACTATCAGCTGTGGCAAGTAGCCATTTTTAAAAAGTAAACCCATCGAACAGGTCTTTGGTTGTTTTGATGGTGTGTCCTTATCCGAATCTTGAAATGTTGGCAAAATTGAGGCCATCAGCTTTTTCTGCCTGTTCAATAGTTGTTCTTGACTCCTATTATTTACTCTGTCCTATTGTTTTATTTTACTAAAGGATAGTGAGGACCATAGTAGAGTTTCATCCTTCTCCTCTTCAAATCAGATTTGGTTCAGGTGATCACCTCATCAGCCTCTTGTTTCGTAGAATGAATTGTGCTTGTATTGATATTCAACAGACACTACAACAAAACGCTCTGATACACGCAGGGATGATGATTCAGAAACATTTGACTTCAATTGGTGACTCATTTGTGACCTGGAGGACCTCACTGAGCTCAGCACTGAGCTGCTTTCTGTGCTCCACGGCCCCCTCCTCAATCGTTATTCTTCCTCTGTGGCGTTTCTAACCTCTTTGTTTTGTCACCCAGCCCTCTCCTCTCCTCTCCTCTGTGGTTCAGCTCCCCGGTGGGAGGAAGAGCCAGGTGTCGTTAGCTTCGACTGAACGTGCCTGCCACATTTCTATTCTATTCCTGTCGGGGAGCGGGGGCCGGCTGTGAAAGCGTGGTCTGTTGTACGGCAGCATCATTCACTCCTCACCGACACAAAGCAAAGCCCACCTGCTACACGTCGTCATATCAGCGCACAATCCGGAAACATCCGCTCGGCTTTGTTCACAGCTTAATTTCCCGAAGTACCATCTGGTTACCTTTCCACTTCACTCAGACTGATCCTTTGCTCTGTAAAGTCTTCTTTAACTCCTCTTTGCTGCAGGCTGCTGGGCGTGAACAGGGTGGTGATCTACAACACCAGCTGCGGCCCGGAGCTCCACCGCCTGCTGAGGAGCTACAGCGAGCAGGGCTTCGTGGAGGTGGTGCCCTGGCCAATCAACAAGCATCTGAATTCATCTGGAGGTCAAGTCCCCTCCAAGCACAGAGGAGACGTTAGCTACCTCGGTCAG